>BSQZ01000107.1:1242500-1575878 GCA_033239005.1 Lamellibrachia satsuma
GCAGAAGTTAAAGTCTTCTACATTACTGTCATGAAAGAAAGGGATGCATCTAACCGGCAGAACGAGACGGGTTAGTGCAATATTGTTAAGTCATTTCTTTCATACATATAACATTCAGTGATTAAAAAAATGTATTGCCCGTATCAGCTGATCTTTAAAAACATTGGGTTAGTGTATTGATGTTTGTGTCAATTGCAATAGATGTACACATTTATAATATGTAATTGCAAATATTGGTCAGTGGGAAGTAGTCACAGTGTGTTGTATGTTATTTGTGTGGTATACAATAATCACGACATTCGATAATATGTTGCAAAATACCTTAAATGTTGGAATGTCTTAATTTCTGGCAACCAAGAAAGCTGAATTCAAACAGGTGCTTCCGACAAGTATGCTCTATTGCTGTATTTGCAGGAACTCCTGAAAAAGAAATGTTGGAGCACAATTAGTTATTATAATTAGTAATGCTGGTGAAATGTGTACAAATATATTCCAAAAATAATGTGTATAACTTCAATACAGGTGTATATATAAGGACCTGGGGCCCGATTATTCAACTAAAAATTCGTTATTTCACACTCATAATACATATTCCGTACAGGTCAAAAACAAATTGCATTTCATTTGATTAATTGTTAGATTTGTTTACTTATTAAAATTATCACTCAGTCAGTGTCCAATGACAATCATAGAAACTGGCTCTGCCTCACTCCCTCGAGCCTCTAGGACTAGGTATTATAATTTTATCTGTGTGTTATATTGACTTGTTTAGTAATTATATAATTACGTGTAGATGTGTCAATATCACGTTTACTCAATACTTTATACGGCACTGACACTACTGTTACCAGGTGTCGCTGGGCACAAAGTCTAGGCTAAGGGCTCGAATGCGCTGCCGCTGACATCGGATCTACGACTTCGCCACGTCAAAATCTGTCGTTCCTCTTCATCATTTCGTACAAAATACTTTCCATAGTCACGCTCATCGTCGAACATGATTCATCAAACATTTTAACTGAGATTATCACGGTCAGTGTCCGATTAATTGGGAATATTATCAAAGAGGTAACGCACGCTTCGTTGTTGTTGACAAATGAAGGTCAAGAGCGTCCGCTCTGCGCATGCGCTCGCTGATCGAACCAACGGGAACGCCTGCTACACCAACATGACGGTTTTGTTGACGCGTGGGACCTTTGTCTCAAGAGCCGTTATTGGTTAATTTTGAAGCGTAGAGGGAATTCCCATACCATATATGGAAACTAGATAATGATGGGCATTCCAGGCGTACCAAATATGACCGCCTTTCGTTGAGGGATATTCCCGAAAATGCGACTGGAACCTGTGCGATTTATCGTTTTTGTTTTACAGAATTCATACGTGATACTCTTTCTAAAGATGTTATAAAAGGCATTAAATATTAATATAATTGAAAAAAAGCCTTCGCAAATCAATAGAAAAGACATTAAAGTGTTAGTTGGTGACAAAAAGTAAAAATCCTCAAAATCAGCGTTCAAGATATATATATATACGCCGCGGGAATACGGCGATTTCTCGAATTCATGTTTCTACACATCCGACTCATTTCGTAAGGATTAAGAGCAACGTGTAGTTGGTTTAAGTTCCCTGCGGAGCCAACTTTGTTTAAAAAAAGCAAACTTCAAGCCGATGAAGCACAGCTCTCGAGCAGGTGACAGCCTAGGCAAAACTGTTCGCCCCGCTCTTCGTCTCTGGGGCGAAAGTCCTGAGGGGCATTTGCTAACTCGCCGTTTTCGCAGTTCCGTAGCCATTTGGCTACGGAACTAATAACTTAAGTTTTAAAACCGATACGCACTAACCGTTTCACATGTGTATTCCGTGACATACAACCGACGATTGGGCGTCAAGAAACTGAAGAAATGTGCTCCAAATAATTATACTTATGAGTACTTTTATCGGTGACATAGAAAACATTTCACAATTAGCCGCCATACTGTGCACGTGATGTTGCCTTTGCGTCACATGATCAAACGTGATTTCGTGTAGAATGAGGCCAGAATGGGCTAGCAGCACATACATAAATAAAACACCTGTTAGTAAGTTAGTAGTTTATAGGGGCATTATTAATGATGTAACTCTATGGCTAGCAGACGGCAATTCTTAGCGTGACCTTATATAGATCTATGGAAATCCCGCGTGCTGTTCTCGGTCACAACAACATCCGGTTATATACAAACCTTCACAAGCACATGCGTTCTGACAAAAAGGTAATAATTTCACACTTTTTCATGGTTATTGTCAGGTAACTTTAGTGATATACATATAAGAATGCATACAGACACGAAAGACGTGTTTATTGCTCTGTTTATGGCGTTTTTGTAAGGTTTCACGTTTCATGAAAATACTTAAGCTTTTGATGAACGAGACCTTCGCCCCTACTAGTAGCAACATCCAGATAGAAAAACATTGTAGGGCGATTGACTTTGCCTAGTGACAGCCCTGGGTTATCCTGGTGCTAAAATCTCTTTAAAAGAGGATGTTGTGCCAACATTATTCCCAGTAGTGGAAGCTATGTTGATCCCATTAATCCGTAGAACACAGGCAGCGACACGGGCATTGTCAACCATGTACGGTCCGGTCCACCTTGGATTGAAGCGAGTTGTCAGCACGGATAGAGATGATGTCGGCCCACGGTGAATTCGGACAGCATTCTTTGGAGACTTCGGCCCGCAACTCTGGTGCTACGTCCTCAGAGCATATAGTGATCTCGGCCCAAACAACTGTGTACCGAGCACACGAAGCTTAATGTGTGTCTTACTGTGAATAAAGAATGCATTATCTAATTTGTTAATTGATTTAATTCCACATTAATCCGAGACTGTGACTTCTGAACCGCTTTTATAGATTTCGCTTCATTTCCCATAAAATACGGCGCTAAATTTTACCATATTAACACGCACTCTGCGAGACAATCATTATAACTTATATAATTCGTTGTATCCTTAAAATTCATATCGTATAATATAAATCATACCAAAAAATATATAGTATTATATACAGTTGAGTAACCTAGATAAATGAAATTACAATTACCATAATATCTTGTTTCTAATTTTCATGCGTTACCCCTTATCAGGGGAAATTATCCCCAGAAATTTGCTCAATTAAATCAAATACAGAGCAATGACAGTGATGAGCGAATATTGTATTGTGAATACAACGGAGCCATCTGCACGTGGTCTTTGATCTACACGGTGTTTTTCCAGATCATTTTGAATGTGAAGCATGGTCTTTTATTCACACCTGATCACTGTACGAAAAAGACAAAGCATTATACTTCAACAGCATCACGTTAATTGATGGCAATTACAGGAATAACAAACCCATAAAGTGAAGCCTGATCCATTACTAGCTAGAACTGAGTATATCTTACGTGTCACTTCAGTCACCGAAATCACCAAGCCGAAATAACACCCGCCGAATTCACCTCCCATTCACACAATTATATTGTGACCGGATTCACGCACGTGGCAATTGGGACGAATTCACCGCCAAACTTCTCATATATCTACCGTACGCATTCACAAGTGACGTGGTCAAAACATCTTACTTCCACATAAAGATCAAAATTTACAAAGAACAAAAACTCGTCATCTCCTATGCCTAGCTTCGCGGGGCTAGGCGTAGAAGATATATAGTTTTTGCAATTTGTTATCGTTACAAGGAAGAAAGATTAATGTTTGACCACGTGACATGTGTATATGTATGGTAGTTATATGATCTACTGTACTATCACTAGTTAAAACGTCATAGCAAATTATGAAGCGTAACGCTATAGTGACAAAACTGGATGTCTGAATAAATGAGTTTATTACCATTCAACACGGGCGGAAGATCGCCCATAGAGTGGACAGTTTGCAATATATGACGGTTGATTGGGGAGGAGGGCAAGTCTATCATGGGGAATCCCATATCATATGGAATCGCATGAGAGTTTTCGGCCGTCATTGTTGTAAACAAAGCTCAGGAAGATTCCACAAAGCTTCTCTTCGTGACATTAAACGACACTGTGCGACCATTGTTTGATGCCACTGTCGAGATCGCGCATTCTCCCGTCCCTGAAGCTGCAAAGGTCGTCTGCGTCCTGTCTCGGCCACGTGTCATGTATTATTGACACGACCGGCAGGCATGGTCAAGATAACGGCACCGCGATGCTAAGCCAAAGACCAATTAATAATTTGGGCAACATGTGCTGCGTGTAGAACTCGTCAAATCATAGTGCAACGTTTCGAATATTACGTTTTATTTGATTTCTCTATGTATGTCTTTGTATGTCGCCCCGCATTTTAAGGATACGTTTCGATGTGTCGTTCACGCTTGTCTACCTCCGTTAGCGCTCGTGGCAACAGCAGCGTGCTGGTTGTCGGGGTGACAGGATGCAGAAAATAAAATGAGCCATTTTGAAGAAGATGAGATCGGCTATGCGTTCTCCTGCGAATACGGACTCTCTCTCTCTCTATCTCTCTCTCTCTCTCTCTCTCTCTCTCTCTCTCTCTCTCTCTCTCTCTCTCTCTCTCTCTCTCTCTCTCATTTTCGTTTGTTTAATTGTAACATTCATCTCAGAAATCCCCGGCTGTTTGTGTACGCTCGAACCCCTCTTTTCAAGACCCCGAGAACGGGCCTATAGTTCGACAATGCACAAACACGTGAGGAAAGTGAATTGGCCCAAAGATACAGTTGAACCATCACTTTGAATATTGCCCAACCCACTATCCAAGATCACTCTACGGCAATGATTGGGCGTAGCCTAAACATAATTTAGTGCTCGTATAATAAAATTTTATATAACCGCTTCAAGTCGTATATCCCCTGTGACTTGTAATTGTAAAATGAATAATGTTTGGATCCAGGGCTTTACATATTATAATCAAATGTTATTTGATATACAGATTGCCAACTGTTATAGCTAACCAAGAAGAGACGACGTGAGAACAATAGATTGGTATGAATTTTAAATGTTGATACTCAATAATGTATCTGGCAGACATAAATACAAATGCGTACATTGCATTAATATAACAATAAATAGACACGACACGTTATCTAGTATTTTCTGTTTTCACGGACGCAAAAATGCCGTAGGCCTATAGCGTCATGGCGTTATTAGTCTGGAATGATGTAGGCATATAGAGTCATGGCGTCATTAGTCTGGAATGATGTAGGCCTATAACGTCATGGCTTCATTAGTCTGGAATGATGTAGGCCTATAGCGTCATGACGTCATTAGTCTGGAATGATGTAGGCCTATAGCGTCATGGCGTCATTAGTCTGGAATGATGTAGGCCTATAGCGTCATGGCGTCATTAGTCTGGAATGATGTTGGCCTATAGCGTCATGGCGTCATTAGTCTGGAATGATGTTGGCCTATAGCGTCATGGCGTCATTAGTCTGGAATGATGTTGGCCTATAACGTCATGGCTTCATTAGTCTGGAATGATGTAGGCCTATAGCGTCATGGCGTCATTAGTCTGGAATGATGTAGGCCTATAGCGTCATGGCGTCATTAGTCTGGAATGATGTAGGCCTATGGCGTCATTAGTCTGGAATGATGTAGGCCTATGGCGTCATTAGTCTGGAATGATGTAGGCCTATAGCGTCATGGCTTCATTAGTCTGGAATGATGTAGGCCTATAGCGTCATGGCGTCATTAGTCTGGAATGATGTTTAACAAGATTTAACAAGATTTGCCATCCAAGCCAAAGGCCCAGATGGCAAGTGGACAAGGAAGCCATTGGCTTATCGAGAATGATGTTGGCCTATAGCGTCATGGCGTCATTAGTCTGGAATGACGTTGGCCTATAACGTCATGGCTTCATTAGTCTGGAATGATGTAGGCCTATAGCGTCATGGCGTCATTAGTCTGGAATGATGTAGGCCTATAGCGTCATGGCGTCATTAGTCTGGAATGATGTAGGCCTATAGCGTCATGGCGTCATTAGTCTGGAATGATGTAGGCATATAGAGTCATGGCGTCATTAGTCTGGAATACATCACACATGTCTGAGCAATTTCGTTAACCATGGAGTAATGGTTATGCTTGGTGGAAATATATGAATGACCTGTGAGCAGAAGTTCTAACTAGGCGATTCGTTTAGTTTTGTTACAGACATGAATTCACGCACGTCCGACCTGTCTTACGTTGACGAGGTCAATAGATAACGATTAAACACTTCTGTACAGTCTGTTATTGCTGCGAGCTGGAAACAACACACTGGCGTAGGAATGGACTACACCGTTAGGACAATGAACGATAAAATTAAACATATTATTTACACAAAATACTATTCCTGCAGTACAAAGTACACTGCGTATGTAGACACGGGTTTGTAGGTGTCGTTGGTAAGTATCGTAAACGAAGCTTACAGCCAAATGAAGTTCTTCTGTCGTGCAAGAACACCGACGCGTGGACTTCCGGACTACATCGTTTAGACTCATTTTGCAGCACTGGACTTCGTCAGTGTCTTTTTGTCAAGCGTCCATTCACCTTGACAATAACATTTTCTGGAACTCTGAAAACAAATAACATCATAATATAGTAGTCTATCATCACCACTGTCCGTCACTCTACATATTCTGTTAACTAGATAGATTCTTCATCATGTTTATAATTTAGGGTTTATTCAAACACCTTCCGGAATACATGACGAAAGTCGGTGACTGCTTAGAAGAAACTGTCACGCCATCTAGTGACTATAATGACCAAATTAAAGTGGCCGTCATTTTGCGTTTGGTAATCAATGGAAACGAAACGCGGACGTTTAACACGGTCTGCTGTTGTGATAACTGCTACACTGCCACAACTCTGTCGATTGGATATTGTCGTCGGGGGAACACTACCAGTAAAACTGACGTGACACACAATGGGAAGTCTGCGTGTCGAGGGATGGAGGCACGCCAGCTAATTAGCCAGTGCACGCAATAAATGCCGATCACGAATTATTCTATCCCGGCGTTCGACGTGGTAGACTGACTATATGGGTGTGGCGTAATCCATTATTGACGAGTCTGTGTCGCACCATTGAGATGACCTAAGCCGAGTCGTGTTTAACTCCAAGCCGTTTGATGGTAACAATAATTAAACCTTTTTACAGTGGGAGCCATAAAAAGTTATGTTTTTAAACTGATGTGTTCTTGAAGTAAACCGTGGCATTGTTTGGGTCTGACTGACAGTTTGATATTTGTTGTTTAATTGAAACGTTATTGGAGAAACTTGATACCAAACACAAGCTCACTGTTAAGTTTATCTTCTTCTATTCGTAATTTTCTCTCAGAAATATTGCATAGACAAAACACATGAAGTCATCTATATGTGAGCCTACGTACATACGCCTATAATATTATGTGTGTATTACGCGCATGGAGATGCGTGAGTGAGTGCGTGCGTGCGTGCGTGCGTGCGTGCGTGCGTGCGTGCGTGCGTGCGTGCGTGCGTGCGCGTACGTGATGTGACAGAAATCTTCTCCGTCGAGGTCTGTCGCATGTATCACATTGTCTATTTTGAAACCTGTCACCTTACCCAGATAATCTGTCTTGTCGTCTCCGTCGTGATGTGTCAGACGTATCAAACTGTCAATTTCGTCAAGGGCCTTTTTAATTATGTCTAATGTGCACCGTTGTTTTATAACGTCTTGTCATTTTTTAATATGTTCCACGCCGAACATTTGATTTAGTACGTCTTACATTTATTGTTATTTTTATGTATTACGTTTATTTGTTATTCAGAAATATCCCTTTTAAATGTAGCAAGATTTACCTGAGTGAATATGGCACTATATAATAATAATTGTCGTTGTTGTTGTCTGTCAACGTACCTGGGTAGTCAACCTTGCCGTCTCCGTCAAGGTCCGCCTCCCGGATCATTTCTTCCACCTCGTCATCTGTCAGCTTCGCGCCGAGGTTGGCCATGACATGACGCAGCTCGGCAGCCGATATGAAGCCATCGCCGTCTTTGTCGAACACTTTGAATGCCTCTTTCATTTCGTCTTCTGTGTCTGTTGATTTCATCTTTTTTGCCATCATCGTTAGGAATTCGTCGAAATCGATCGTTCCGTTTCCTGAGGAAAACGCCAAGTTGGCATTACACGTTTACTGAAGTAACAATTTTAATAGGGCCTATTTATTATAATCTGGGCCAAATGTGTATTTTGTATTCTTTTATTACTTATGATAACCGGCTAACAGCGTCATAGTATTAACGTATACAGTGCGCGCGATCTTTGTGTCGACAAACACATGCTTTTAATTTTTCAAGATACACATTTGTTGTGTCTACGATCGCGGAATGTTGCCTTCAAATTTTAATATAATGTTCACACTTTTGCTTATTCCTAGAAATATTACCCCGTCAAAGTCCACTTCGTTGATCATATCTTGCAGTTCAGCCTCGGTTGGATTTTGACCCAGTGACCTCATTACGGTGCCGAGTTCCCGCGTTGTGATTGTGCCGTCGCCATCTTTGTCGAACAGCGCGAACGCTTCCTTGAATTCTGTAGCAGAGATCAGACAACGATTCGACTTTCTGTTTCGGTATCGGGACTGCACATTCAGGAAAGCATTCAATCAAACAAAGTGAACGCTCTGAACTTTCACTGCATATAGGAATGATCTTTGTATTCATTTAGATTATTGTTTTACTATGTTGCATCTGTCTTTAATATTCATAAGGTCAAAAACTTTAAAATTCAAGATTGCTTTCATTATTTAAAGATGACCACTGAATATTGATGATTTTGTTTATTGGTAATCACCAACTGTAGTGAAGTTGATGCCTATTTAGATTAATATAATCATGTCAATACTATTTTATTTGCAAATTACCCATATTAAAATATGCCAATCATATGCTACATGCCTTTTCATGAGCAGTAAAACAATCAGTTGTCTGACTTTACTAACATTGACGTCTATTCATACAGCTTGCTCACCCTAATTATCGCCTTCTCAAAGCTCTAAAATGAATTCTTCTAGCACTTATAGGCATTCAGGTTTTCTGATGCCACGATTGTGATGCCTGATCGGCGTAATGTTTGTATGCTACAGGTCAGCTGACTACGTGGACCTGATCGCCCGACACACCAGGGAAAGCTTCCCGAGTATACACGGCAACAACGTGCACGTGACACTCTTTTCTTGTTGTTGGTTCATTCCTGGGAGGGGGAGAGGGAGAGGGAGAGGGAGAGGGAGAGGGAGGGGGAGAGGGACGCAGATGCAGATGCACAATTTGTCGAAGTCTATACATTACACTGCCCATTATCCAAATGAAGATCGGTTATCGATTGTTGAAACGTTGACTGTCAACAAGTCGAAATCAATGGATTCAGTAGACCAAGCTGGTGAATGTATTCGTAGATATGTTGGACCTAAGTCTATGCTCCAACGCATCTTGCCCATAGGTTCTCAATGCAAGTGATGACGTTTATCCTCAGACACGAGCGCGCATATGTAAGCCAGACATGTATGTACAAGAGCACGCACGCACACACGCATGACCGCACATACGCGCGCGCGCACAAACACACACACACACACACACACACACACACACACACACACACACACACACACACACACACACACACACACACACACACATCACACACGCACGCACGCACACACGCAGTGCTGCTGTCGATAAATGTGAAGTTGATAAGAACATTAGCACGGTCTCCTGCCAGCTTTAGTCAATTATGTCGCACAAGTCTTCGTCCAGAGATCGATCAAGGCGCCGTTAGCATTACGACTGCAGGAACAGCCGATTGATTACTACTAAACTGTTTCCTGCTCCCCGTTGCATGCCCTCCTGTTACAGTCGGTCGCTCCCCAATGCATGCCCTCCCCTTACAGTCGGTCGCTCCCCATTGCATGCCCTCCCCTTACAGTCGGTCGCTCCCCAATGCATGCCCTCCCCTTACTGTCGGTCGCTCTCCCCAATGCATGCCCTCCCCTTACGGTCGGTCGCTCTCCCCAATGCATGCCCTCCCCTTACGGTCGGTCGCTCTCCCCAATGCATGCCCTCCCCTTGCAGTCGGTCGACGATTCGTCTGAGTGCATTCACTTCTCAATAAGTATCCATGCATTTCGTACAAGGGCAACAAAAAGACGTGTCACTTCGTTTTTGCATTATTGTCTAAGAGTACTGGTGACACAAGATTAACGACGCAGGACATGCGTATTATCACATGACAATGCGTATTACCACATGACAATGCGTATTACCACATGACAATGCGCATTACCACATGACATTGCGTATTACCACAGGACAATGCGTATTACCACAGGACAATGCGTATTGTTAAAGGAAGATGCAAGTTTTCATATAGCGCAGTATCCACTCAAAGCGCGTTACACGTCTCTCCCGGCAGACCTGTTCCTTCCAACACGAACTCAGCTTCTCTGGGAAGCATTCAGCCACGCTGCAATTACTGCGCAAATAATTCTCGTTTACATTTATTCACATACATGTATACTTGTATATCCACCACTGTCTATTGTCAGGTACTCATTTATACAGCTGAGTGAACTGGAGCAACGTGGAGTGAACGAAATTGTCCAAGCTTCGAAACGGCAGAGAGAGGGCTTTTATTAGCACACTGCTAACAATATGTTCACGTACACACTGCTAACAATATGTTCACGTACACACTGCTAACAATATGTTCACGTACACGGCGACAATTCCCCTGTTTATTTCATTAATAAATCGATTTCGTTATTTATCATTTTAGCCGTCTATAACCTGTGACGTGACGGTCATCAACGTTTGTCCTGGACATATTGGTTTACGTAACCGGATGTGCGCAGTCTCCTGCTGTCAGAAGGAGATTCTTTTACCGTGACCGTTTTGAGTTTGCTTAACTTAATTATCCATTTTTAAAAGCTCTAAAATGCATTTTTCTAGCACTATCCTTATTATGGCACTTATGGAAAGTCCAATCTATGTGTAACCCGTCCTTATGACATATCTGCCAATTAATTGTTAAACGTTCACATTGCTAGCATTTATACAATCATTCGATAATTTGTCCAATAATTTATCGATAACGTGGATATGTAAGCAGCATAAAAATTAACACCGACGCAACCAATCATGCAAAATAGCTGACTTGAACTGAATTAATGCCAAGGTATCATGTAACGGAGAATACGCTAGCGTCTCCGTTGAGTGAAAGACTGTGTAAATTAAGAAATTGAAACAATGTGGAGTCAGGCGTGCGAAGTGTTGGTCTATTAGAAACTTCGGGTCCACGTAGCAGAATTCGAGGTCAATTTAATGAGCGTATAGACTTGCCGGGCCGGACGTTTACTTACCGGATATTTGTTCCTCGGTTAGCGCCCCGTCTCCCTGCAAGAAGAGCACAAGATAGAAGTAAACATACAGTGCGGCACGCGAACAGCACGCAACCAACACAGTTAATTTGTACGCTGTTTTCTAAAAGCACAAATCGATACACAGGCTCTTCGTTGAGTAAAACTCCATCTTCAACTGATTTAGCATATCGCAAATCCGGCTCGTTGATGTCCAAATACGTGTAGTGTGTGAATAGTGTAAGTAACAAATACGTGTAGTGTGTGAATAGTGTAAGTAACAAATACGTGTAGTGTGTGAATAGTGTAAGTAACAACCGCAGTCGATTTAAAAAATGCGTATTTTTGTTCAATGATCGAAAGAATTCACTTCACCAACACGTATTGAGCACTTCATAGAAATACCCTGCTCTACAAACAGTGGGTATCAATTATTTCTTCCTCACCAATTCAACAACACGTAGGTCTCCTGTGGCCAACTATAGTGGAAATGGCTCACAAAGGAGAAAGACCACTCACCGACAATAGATTATTCTCCACACAGGTGAATGACCGAAAGTATACATTCAGTAAAAAGGCCACGTCTGTCAGACCAATTTAGATTTCTTGCGCACGCTTCACCGCCTGCCCGAGTATAGCGACGGTTAACGCCACTGGGGAATAATGAGGTTTTGCTTAGATGCTTATCGAATCCCCAAACATCCGCTGTCTGGACGCTGCTTACTCGGCACGACGCCGTGGTAAACTCGGAGGTAATTTGAACAACTCTTTCCGCCTCGCCCCTTCCCTCTGTCCCTCTGTCCCTCCCCTCTTTCATGTTACATTTGGCCATTCCCGATCCTCGATCTCATCCCAGTATGTGAGGCTTCCGTCTGAACCTGAATTCCTCTATCAACATCTTCGTTCTCTCTCCCTCACTAAGGCTGCACGCCCGGGGGGATACTGTCATACCAAAGCGGTGGGGTGTGCCACCAGAGCCCCATGGAGCACATGGAGAGAGAGAGAGAGAGAGAGAGAGAGAGGGGGGGAGGGAGAGGGAGAGGGAGAGGGAGAGGGAGAGGGGGAGGGAGAGGGGGAGGGAGAGCGAGAGGGAGAGCGAGAGGGAGAGGGAGAGGAAGGGAAAGAGAGAGAGAGTTTAAGGTATGTCCGGGCGGAACGTTTTCATTGGGAACTTATCAGGATTGATTGGGACACAAAGAGACAAAATTAAAATTTTTTTCTACGGAGAGAGAGAGAGAAAATGGCCAAAAAACAAGGGCATCTGCGCGGCACATACATTTATACCTGAGTGTAGGGAGTACCCCCCCCCGGGGCTGCACGATACACGGCCATAGTGTATGATGGGAATGGCCTACCAGCTTGGTCTGGCCAAAACATGGCTCTACAAAACTGCCTTCGCACAGGAGTCGGCAGAGCAAAGACAATCACGAGAAAGTGGCGCTACAATATAGAGGAGAAAGTGGCGCTATAATATAGAAATGAAAATGGCGCTACAATATGGAGAAGCAGTCAACGAAATGCGATTGCCACCTTTTCTTAAACCATGAAGGTTTCTTACTACAAAAATCCAACCTATTTAGTAGTCGCAGATATAAATAATTGTGCAATTGTTTGCGAGTGCTGTTACCACGAACATATACATACAAGCCGATACACTCCTCCAGTCGTCAGTGGTTTCTGCGTACAACGACCTCTGGTGTATTTTAATCACTAGTTCGATGTATGGAAAGCGCATTCGAAATGTCATGCTTTTTGTCTCCTGGACCCCATTGTAAATTTTAGTTCATCTCAGAGCACGTCCACGTAAACAGCCCTGTATGTGTCTAGCTCTGGGTCGTTGCCGTGGAGATCAGACTCTTGCAAAGGCCGGCCGGAGTTACGGCAAGTCATACTTAATAGCGTCGGCTGCGTGACGAGTAAACATAATTTAATTATGTCCGTGTTTGCAAATAATACAAGTCGCCTCAGTCACAAGCGTCGACGAAGGCGCCTCTGTCGAGATGATTGCGTAAACAAGCGGCACACTCACTGTTCAACTTATTGGTGTGGCTAGCGGCACACGACTTATTAGTGTGGCTAGCGCAAGTCGGCTTGGCGGCAAATGTCATCAAGCATTCCACCCCGGGGGAATAACGAGGAGATTGGGTAATTTAACAGTTTTATTTCTAGGAAGTAGTTAGCGGGATCTCATTGTACGGAGTAAAGTAATTTAATTGCAACAATCCCCTGACGTAAGCTGTCTAGTATAATGCAGTGATGTGTAGTTTAATGTAGTTTAATGTTGTGCAAGACAGTGACGCCCCCACGGCAGGGATCTCCGATCCCCCACTTTGAAGACCCTAGTTCAGTGCATCCACAAAGACGGATAACTGACACCACAGAAAATACGCCGCAGCGGACGGTGCTCGTCTTGGCGTTGAACCACTAAAGTCGGTCGCCGGAGACGACAGAGTTGTGTGACGACGTACGGCCAGGTCTAGTGTTCCTCGGCTGAAATGCTTGTATTTCATAGATGTTATGTAACCACTTAGTAAGCACACACTTGAAGCCGAACTCACTTAACTGCGGGGAACTCCTGTCAACAATGAGCCGAGTTGGATGACTCTCTCGGTGCCTGCATGGTCGTCTACGTTGACAATTACTGCTAATACTGCTCCCGACCGACACGCAGTTTTTGATTATATTCGAAGTCGTGAGCCGATGTCACGTAAAATGTAATACGCAGGTCCCATTAAAACGATGGCGGTTTTTGTTCGCCAAATATACCGTTAGATATAGGCCTACACTTTCGACCAACGCAAAATGTTCGATCGACGCGTGAATATGAACCGCTTCCGCGCATTCGCCAAACCGCAAATCTTATTTTAAGCGACTGTTTTACTTCGTACATTTTGACAAGCACTATATTCGTTTCTATATAACAGCGCGCGCATCTTATCATTCTGGTGATGGTCATTTGTGGATACCTATTCATATTTTACCCGGAGTTATTTTACGCTCATCTGTGAGAGTAAATATCAACATTTTGGTCTTCATGGAAACTCCACAAAAAGTACGATGCGCTTCGAAGCAGAACTGCAAGATTTAAGAACTCGTTTATATCTTATGGAGTTTATCACTGGCAATAATCACGAACTCGTTCGTTAATTGGGTGCGTTATACTTGTAAATAACTGAGTAGTAATGATCATGTTATATCGACATTGTATTGTATGTTTTTAAATCTCGGTTATATATTTTTTGTATTAATGTACGAGCCAAATTAATTTATTTATATCCAATTTAATGCTCGATTATTTTATTGCATTTAATGGTTCATACATTGTATGCAGAGGTTTATACAATGTACACAATAAATGTGCACTTACGTGTACTCTTCAGCCTCTATGACTGCCAATCAAAAACAATGATTTATTATGAAGTGAAACCCGACAACGTGTTTGGAGCCGACCATAATGCGGTGTTTATTCACAACAACATCAGGACGTATTAAACGTAATTCCAGTGACAACCAGGCTTTGTTAATATACTGAATTGAGTCATTTACGCCGCTGTTTAGCGCACGTGTAAAGGGACCATGTGTAAAGGGACCCTGCGTAAGGGACCACGTTATAACATAAACATGTTTATGTTTTCAAGTTGCATCCGGCGTCTATAATGGCCAACAAATGAGACAAGATTTACACCAAATCTAAAATGAAGCAATCCCACACAGAACGCACGCACTGACGAACGCACACAATTTGTGAAAACATGCAGACCATTTAGGAAAATGACACGGACAGCGACGAGCTTCAGATGGCGGTGGATAAGGAGGCCATTGGCTCATCGAAAATCTACAACTGTTCATCTATTATGTAGACCGTCCCTGTCTGATATATGTCAATTTTGTAAAAGGTTAGATACAACAGGCTTACTGCTACACAGTCAGAGGATCATTGTATTGATTTAGTGTCGCATATGAGAACGAGCAGTTTCTTCTTACATCCATTCTAAAGTGCGTTTTACTAGTAAATCACTACTGCTGTTCCGTGGCCTATTCTACCTTCCGTAAGTTTTGTCAGCACCGCCCAGCCGCCCAGCCGCCCGCACAAACCTATTACCTTAGCGGTTAACCAAGAGCAGCGCCCTCGTATAACCAGTGGCTTACAGCAACCTCACAACGATGGATACTCAATACTATATTATAAATCCTGAGAGTGCTAAAAAATAATTTAAGCCTTCGTTAAAGGTGCCGCCTCAATGAATTTTTTTGCTAGTCTCATTTAAAATTAATTTTGCGAAAAAACAAACCTACCTAGCGTCCACTGCAACATGCTAGTTCGTTTTTCCAATTTGTATATGTAGTTTCTGTGAAATCATCAGACAAACTATTAAATTACTTATTGCTTGTTCAAGCATTAAGTGAAGTGAAAATCAAAATGTTGAAAAATATAAATTTTTACCCTTGGTGAAATTTCGTAACTTTGTCATGTGATCGGCGAGAGGATGGAGGTCACGCCCATGATTGGCATTGACTCACACAGTGTTTACCGTTTTGGATATCCACGATTTTGATCCTTACTAGACCTAACGACTGAAGTCAATTCTTTTGATGGTTTGAACGAAAATAGGCATTTTTTATTAAACAGACTGCGCACGTTACTGAACCATTTGAGGCAGCAGCTTTAAGTGATTAACTAAGTTTTCACTGATATGCAAGAATTGCAATCATATCTTTAACATTCGACATATCAGGGATTACAAATTAATAAACGACAGATATTCCTTGCTTTTGCGTGTCGAAAATTCGAAGTCAGACATATTGCCCCACACATCACTCACACTTGTCCACGCCACTAACTTAAACTTGTAGATCCGCCCCTGTAGGGGTCATATATCTACAATCACAGTAAATGTTACGATGGTCGCCAGTGCGGCAAGTAACTGGACGGTGTGGGCTGAAGCAATGTTCTGTCAACGTTGCTCCTCTGCATCTTACTAGGGTGATTTTTTGGGTTGCGAAGGACCCCATACACCCACCATATTCATACCCATGAGCATCTACTGTATATTCGATGATCGGAATTCCATGTCTAACATTGCAGGACAACCGACAACCAATGCTACTGTGGACCAACCAACGGTACGGTGGACCAACCAACGCTACAGTGGACTAACCGACGCAACGATGGACCAACCAACGCTACAGTGGACCAACCAACGATACGGTGGGCCAACCAGCGCTACAATGGACCAACCAACGTTACAGTGGACCAACCAACGCTACCACGGACCAGCCAGCGCTGCAGTGGACTAGACAACGATACGATGGACTAACCAACCAACGCTACGGTGGACCAACCAACGCTAATAAATTAATTGGACCATGTGTTCTGAAGCCATGTAATGCGAATGTAACTCCCGCCTGCCGCTGGGGTGAGTTTTGGAGTTATAAAAGATCCCCAAAATCCGTACAGCCACCGTATTCCTGTCCATGAGCACCTACTGTATATTCGATGATCGGAACTTCATGTCTAGCATTGCAGGACAACCGACAACCAACGCTACAGTGGACCAACCAACGCAACGGTGGACCAACCGACGCAACGGTGGGCCAACCAACGCAACGCAACGGTGGACCAACGCAACGGTGGACCAACCAGCGCTACAGTGGACCAACCAACGCAACGGTGGACCAACCGACGCAACGGTGGACCAACCAACGCTGCGGCGGACGAAACAACGCTACGGTGGACCAACCAACGCTATGGTGGACCAACCAATGCTACGGTGGACCAACCGACGCAAAGGTGGACCAACCAACGCTACGGTGGATCAACCGACGCAAAGGTGGACCAACCAACGCTGCGGTGGAACAAACAACGCTACAGTATATCACCCAACGCTACAATGGACCATCCAACGCTACGGTGGACCAACAGCCACCACAGTGGATCAACCAATGACATGGTGGACCAACCAACGCTACAGTGGACCAACCAACGCTACAGTGGACCAACCAACGCTACAGTGGACCAGCCAATGCTACAGTGGAGCAGCCGACGCCATGGGCACCATCTTGTATCCTTTGATATCCACGTGCAAGTTTCGACAAATCAAAACATGTGTGATTGCACGCTTGCGTGCGTGCGTGCGTACGCACGTGCGTGCGTGCAACCACTTGCCCATACACGTACACTAATTAAAGCTTTGTTTTCTCATAGTCGACACACTGAACGCTACTGACAGTACATATACGTAATCAATTCTGAACAATAGGCTAAGGTGGAGCAAGACGCCCTTGGGCGAGAAATTGCTTCCCCTCCATCTAGCTATAAGGCTCGAAAATAAGAATGTTGAAATACATATCATGTCCATCTTTTAACAAGATTTAACAAGATTGCCATCTCGAACAACAAGTTCCAGATGGCAAGTGGACAAGGAAGCCATTGGCTTATCGAGAGTCCAACAATTTTCTCATCTATGTGTAGCCCGCCCTTATCAGATATCTGTCAATTCTATTTTTAAACATATTCACACTACTAGCATTAACACAATCATTTGGCAGTTTGTTCCATTCATTTATCACCCTCTGTGAGAAAGAGTACTTTCTCATGTCCAACCTACACTGCTCCTTAACTAATGCTGCTTTGTGTCCTCTGGTTCTACTGCCTTCTTTAAGTTTGAAGAACATATTCCTATCAACATCCTCATAACCGTCCACTATTTTAAACACTTCTATTTGGTCTCCTCTTAGTCTCCTGGTCTCTAGTGTTGTCAAACCACATTGTAATAAGCGACTTTCGTAACTAAGGTCTCTTAATTCTGGAATCATCTTAGTTGCTCTTCGTTGTATTCTTTCTAGCTTATCTATGTCTTTTTTACGATATGGCCTCCATGCTTGAATACAATATTCCAAATGTGGTCTAACTATTGCCTTGTACAGGGGTACAATTAGATGTTTCTCCTTATACGTGATAGTTCTCCTAATTAGCCCTAGAATTTGATTTCCTTTCGAAGCAGCAATCCCACATTGCTCTGAAACTTTCATGTCCTAAATCCTTTTCTTGTGTGGTTCTACCTAGTACAGCATCCCCCATTTTATATTCCTCGTCCATATTTCCATGTCCTATGTGTATACATTTACACTTCCCAAAATTGAATAACATTTGCCATTTTTCTGACCATTTAACTAATTTTTCTAGATCATCCTGTAAACTTTGTTTATCTGTATCATTAGTAACCTTTCTGAATACTTTTGTGTCATCTGCAAATTTGAGTACTTTGCTAGATATGTCATCCTCCAAATCATTTATATATATTAAAAACAGTATAGGCCCTAACACTGATCCCTGTGGTACCCCACTCAAAACAGATTTCCAGTTTGAAATCTTACCATCTACTATTACTCTCTGTCTTCTGTGTGTAAGCCACTTTTCTATCCAGTTGATTACATCATTGCCTATACCATGGGCTTTTAGTTTAAGTAACAATCTTTGATGTAGCACTTTATCGAAAGCTTTCTGAAAATCTAAGTAGACAACATCCACTGGTGACCCGTCATCTACCCACTTTGTAATTTCTTCTAAAAAACATAAGAGATTGGTTAGACATGACCTTGCTTTTAGGAATCCATGTTGAGATGTATTTATTAATTTATGTTTTATGAGGAATTCCACCATGTGGTCTCTAATTAATGTTTCGAGTAATTTACATACAACTGATGTTAAACTCACTGGTCTGTAATTTTCTGGCTTCTTCCTCGATCCCTTCTTAAATAGCGGCGTAATGTTTGCTTCTTTCCATTCTGAAGGAACTATTCCTTCTTCTAGTGACAAGTTAAATAAGTTTGCAAGTGGTGTACTAATTTGATCAACAATTTCCTTTAGCAGTTTTGGTGGTATCCCATCAACTCCAGGTGATTTATTATCTTTCATCTTCTTAATTTTCTTTGCTATCATTTCAGGAGTTACAAATAACTGCCCTAAATCTTATAACAGATGGTGGCAGCAGGAGCAGTACACATTATTACACGCTATTAAAATGTATTTACATTAAAACTTTAGCTTCATATTTGCACAAATTGTCCTTCCCAAAGGGGACTATGCACTGTAGCCACGGACAACTAAGACAAAAGTAGTAAATACATACAATAGGCTAATACTATTGTAGTAGAGGTATAAATGTATTGGTTGTGGGCGATATGTGAGACAAATAGTACACATTATAATACTGCAAACGCCCAACAGGGCTTCTTGCCCCGTGGGTGGGCCACTTACCCCACTATAGCAACATCCACTAAAATGGCCACGACTTGTTTCAGAGACTTGTTACGTCAAATATGTCAACACATAGAATGTACCTAGAAGATAATGAACTAGATAGCTGATATATGTCAACACATAGAATGTACCTAGAAGATAATGAACTAGATAGCTGATATATGTCAACACATAGAATGTACCTAGAAGATAATGAACTAGATAGCTGATATATGTCAACACATAGAATGTACCTAGAAGATAATGAACTAGACAGCTGATATATGTCAACACATAGAATGTACCTAGATGATAATGAACTAGATAGCTGATATATGTCAACACATATAATGTACCTAGAAGATAATGAACTAGACAGCTGATATATGTCAACACATAGAATGTACCTAGAAGATAATGAACTAGATAGCTGATATATGTCAACACATAGAATGTACCTAGAAGATAATGAACTAGACAGCTGATATATGTCAACACATAGAATGTACCTAGAAGATAATGAACTAGATAGCTGATATATGTCAACACATAGAATGTACCTAGAACATAATGAACTAGATAGCTGATGTATGTCAACACATAGAATGTACCTAGAAGATAATGAACTAGATAGCTGATATATGTCAACACATAGAATGTACCTAGAACATAATGAACTAGATAGCTGATATATGTCAACACATAGAATGTACCTAGATGATAATGAACTAGATAATGAACGAGAGCGATGATGGAAACGGCGAGAGCGAGATATGGGGGATGGCGGATGAGGGGGAAGGGGTGCGTGGAGACGGCGAGAGCGAGATATGGGGGACGGCGGATGAGGGGGAAGGGGTGCGTGGAGACGGGTGGTGGAGACGGCGAGAGCGAGATATGGGGGACGGCGGATGAGGGGGGAAGGGGTGCGTGGAGACGGGTGGTGGAGACGGCGAGAGCGAGATATGGGGGACGGCGGATGAGGGGGGAAGGGGTGCGTGGAGACGGGTGGTGGAGACGGCGAGAGCGAGATATGGGGGATGGCGGATGAGGGGGAAGGGGTGCGTGGAGACGGCGAGAGCGAGATATGGGGGACGGCGGATGAGGGGGGAAGGGGTGCGTGGAGACGGGTGGTGGAGACGGCGAGAGCGAGATATGGGGGACGGCGGATGAGGGGGAAGGGGTGCGTGGAGACGGCGAGAGCGAGATATGGGGGATGGCGGATGAGGGGGAAGGGGTGCGTGGAGACGGGTGGTGGAGACGGCGAGAGCGAGATATGGGGACGGCGGATGAGGGGGAAGGGGTGCGTGGAGACGGCGAGAGCGAGATATGGGGGATGGCGGATGAGGGGGAAGGGGTGCGTGAAGACGGGTGGTGGAGACGGCGAGAGCGAGATATGGGGGACGGCGGATGAGATGGAAGGGGTGCGTGGAGACGGCGAGAGCGAGATATGGGGGATGGCGGATGAGGGGGAAGGGGTGCGTGAAGACGGGTGGTGGAGACGGCGAGAGCGAGATATGGGGGACGGCGGATGAGGGGGGAAGGGGTGCGTGGAGACGGCGAGAGCGAGATATGGGGGATGGCGGGTGAGGGGGGAAGGGGTGCGTGGAGACGGCGAGAGCGAGATATTGGGGATGGCGGATGAGGGGGAAGGGGTGCGTGAAGACGGGTGGTGGAGACGGCGAGAGCGAGATATGGGGGATGGCGGGTGAGGGGGGAAGGGGTGCCTGGAGACGGGTGGCGGAGACGGCAGTGAAATGGGACCAATGACGGAAGGTGGAGGGCAAAAAAAATCGACGATCAGTATCGATCACAGCCCCACCCACCAAGCCTGGTCCGCGATGTCTTATTCAAAGTAGACATGTCATCCACATGTTTCGCGCCGAGATACGCATACGTACGTAAATACAGGTATAATGGCCTTCATTAGTTATAATTATACGATACTGATAAGTCTTTTAGGCGTTTTATCAAAGAAGACATGTTTCAGTTTTACATGCGATGTAATCTTGATATCTAAGAACAGTTATAACTTAACAGGACAGGGAAAGCACCAGTAATGTTACTGTAGTTTATTAGTTTGAGAACGAGATGACACCCACGCTGGTGGAAAATTACTGATGCATGGGATGATAGAATGCCAACAAATACGATAAAGGGATGCATGGCAGATGTACCAACTTCAGTCCCACTTCCTTTTGGGGCCAAACGCCCACTTCCCACCAATTTTGAAAGTTCACCTCCCTCCCACCAATCCCACCTATTTTTGAGGTCAATAAACCTTGCCCATCCCCACATTTTTTACGACCAACCTCCCACTTCCTGCCACACCCCCTCACACTAGGCGCTTCCTGCCACACCCCCTCACACTAGGCGCTTCCTGCCACACCCCCTAACACTAGGCGCTTCATGCCCGAGTTCACTGTACAAACTAACAGCTAAAACTGCTTTACGGCTACGTATTAGATCAATTCAACTTGTAGGCTAAACATTAAGTATTGAGATGCATTCGGAGCATGGAATGTATGGCTGAAACTGTCTAGTATGTCCACCGTGTGTGTTATACTAACTGCACGGAAACCCGCCCAACCAACAGCAATTACTAAAATACTGTCTTCAACTTCTCGATGTTAAACAAAATATGTTTCGTTCCATTTGTCTCTACCAACTCAGCAATACGTGTCTTGACTATACAGGTGATTTGTCATGAAGACCAAATCAACAACTTGTAATGACAACCGAGGCAAAGCGTTTCACAAGTTCATCAACTGACACTGTGGCTCAGTTGGTTTGGTGCTCACATTGTGATTAAGATCATTGCTCAAGAGGTGCTGGGATCAAACCTCTGACTGACGGCCATCTCAGTCGTGTTTAAATAAATCAGTACAACTTGCCGACGTTTAGCTGTCTAATTGTGATTAGTACCAGGTATTCGGACATAGGAAGTTGGAAATGTGTCTTTCCGAAGAGACAAATTGAAGTAAACTATTCCACACAGGAGGTTAATATATTACCTGTCGTTGACTCATATAAACATGCTACTATAAAAACAATCCTGCGTTTGCCCTGAACATAGGTATGTTTGGTGTATATAACCACACAAGACAACAGTATGATAAAGCCTTTATCTGCGGCTCACGTCCTAGTGAGTGAGTAGATGCCATATCAAAATAGTGGCGCCACATTGTGGCAGTCAAATTAGTAGCCGCTAGGGGGCACCCTAAAAGGCGACCAAGGCGGACAAGAATTAACAAGGATGCGTAATAGTGCCGTGCTCCCGTTTTAAATGCGCTGTAATTATTGTCGCTTTTATTGCTGTTGCTTTTCGTGCGTGCGTGTGTACATTGCAATTTCTGTTATCAACAATTTAACAAATATAAAATAAAGGTTAAATAACAACTCGATATTTGTCGAATGTTTTTAATTGTGCAGCGCTATCGCTCAATCGCGCATGTTCATAACACTAGCGGAGAAGGTGTGCTCCTTCTCATCGATTCGTCTTATTAATTATTATCATGATGTAATGTGCATACGTGTGTGTGTCCTTAAATTTGAATTGTATTGGTTAAGACTAAAGACTAATTTCTTTCGAACCGCATTTTAGTGTGTGTGTGTATATATATATATATATATATATATATATATATACTAAAATCTTGCAGACAGACGAACACTGTGTAGTTGCTCTACGCATTGAAATAAAACAATGAAAGTTTTCTCTAATGTTATTCACGTTAAGTAGCAATAACCCCATTTTATTATTAATGTAATTATCAGTTCAATACTTGCACCTGATATTTGTGTGTACGTATGCGTGCGTGCGTGTGTGTTAAACCTGTTATCAACAATGGAACAATAGCAAGCAAGTTGTAGGCCCTTAATTTTGTGGCTTCGCCTTGTGGCTTAGGTCGAAAAATAGAAATGATAAAAAATAAAGATATCATTGACATTATTTTATTTTATAATGTACATAATTTAATATTTAGTCATTATACATTGTAATAACTGTTTTCATGTTTACCTTTTCCAGTATTTCTTTTATGTTAAAAATACATTGATTTATTGATTTTTGTAATAAATATTTTCAAACCTAAATGTACTCGTATAATTTGAACAAACGCATATTTTGTATTTATTGTAGGGCAAACTTTTTTAATGTTATGATTACAAATGAAATCAATTATTACATTATTATGTTATACAAGACACGAAAGTGATGTAATCTGACAGCAGTGTTCAGAAGTCGACATGTAACCAGGTTTCTAATGTTGCGTTGATTCAATAGAAGAATTCAAATAAATGAACTGCACGACAAACCAATCGAACTCAAACCAAATACTAAGATCAAGCACCATTAAAAGACTAGCAAAGCCTCCAAATTCCTTCGACAATTGTCTAGTTGTTATTTAGCCTTTATTTGATATTTGTTAAATAATAGATAAAAGACATCACAATGTACGCACGCACGCACGCACGCACGCACGCACGCACGCACGCACGTTGTGCCACGCACGCGCGTACGCACGCACGAAAAGTAACAACAACTACTGCACATGTAAAGCGGGAGCACGCCACTATTACGTATCCTTGTTAATTCTTGCCCGCTTTTTCCGCCTTTAGGGTGCCCCCCCCCCGCTAGGGTCGCTGTGTACAGAGGCATTCCTAAAATATGGGTCTTACTCAATACTCTAAGTCTTGGCCTCGTACCACAGTCACAATGCATACGCCATTGCATAAAGATAAAGAGTCCCTAGAAAAAATTAATTGTGCAGTTTGGGTGTGAATGAGTGAGTGGAAGTGATAGTTTTGTGCACGGTAGCATCCGAGCTTTGAAATGATGCCTTTTGTCAGTTGGTGTACTGGTTGCATAAGGACACAGTGGATATTAGGCAGGATGTACTCATATTTTGGAAACGGTGAACTTTCATGGCAGAAATGCAGGGGGGTCAGGCGTTGAAGCAATTTGAGGGAAAAGAATGTATGTCATTTTCATGAATTTCTCACAGCAGGTGTTTTAATGAGTGTGTTATGTGTTGTGAAAGTTTAAAGAAAATTGTAAGACAAATTTTCCATTGAGTCACACAAACGTTACAATGGTCGACTAAAATTGACTGTGGTCAGAGGCCTCTTACCCTTGCCAGAAATTCGTGCGCTTAGGGTTAACAGTATGTAACTTGGCAGACTTATACACTGACCGATATTATGAATAGCAGAATATGAAATCTTGTCAGTAGTGTTCCTGGTGACATTGAGCAACCTTGACAGGTTATTTGTTCTTCTAATGTGTTTTAAAACCAGAAACGGTTCTGATTTTGAAAGATGCGTGTGTGTATTGGTGGTGTTAGAAACATGTTTAAACTCATTGCTATACAGTAGGTGCGTCAACCATTGAAGAAAACCCACAATGATTGCCACGTTCATAGATATCTACCAATTATTCCTGCCATAATGTACTTTGCAATCCACACGTCCCTATACCCTATGTTAAATGTTCACTTGGTAACTCATGCATGAACCACTTGGCTATTTCTGTACAATTTTCATTGTGTACAGTGAACTTGCATTCAACGTATTAATGACATCTGATAACAAGTCACGGCCGCGTGTGTAATTATGACGATTGTAGTCAGGGGCAACTACTACCACCACAGCATAAACACAACGACAACAGTTAATCACTCGGTTAAGCAGGAGAATCATTTCACGACTGAGAGGCTTTTCATAATTTAAAACGATACCGCATGGCCAGTAGAACATTTAGTTATTTCCCAAAATGATTTATATCACTATTTAATGTTTAATTGATCCCGTTTACAAAGAATTTCCATCAGTTAATTTGGCTGGATGCTCAAAATCAGTTTGGATCATGTTGATACAACCCCTCTACTGAAGAGCCTACAACGCTTTTGTTGTCAACATAAGCAGCACCGGATCTAGGGTGGTCTTAGGGTCTTGGGCCATGGAGGGGTCTTAGGAGGTCTTGGGTCATGGAGGGTGGTCTTAGGGGTCTTGGGTCATGGAGGGTGGTCTTAGGGGTCTTGGGTCATGGAGGGTGGTCTTAGGGTCTTGGGCCATGGAGGGTGGTCTTAGGGGTCTTGGGTCATGGAGGGTGGTCTTAGGGGTCTTGGGCCATGGAGGGTGGTCTTAGGGGTCTTGGGTCATGGAGGGTGGTCTTAGGGGTCTTGGGTCTTGGAGGGTGGTCTTAGGGGTCTTGGGTCATCGAGGGTGGTCTTAGGGATCTTGGGTCATGGAGGGTGGTCTTAGGTCATGGAGGGTGGTCTTAGGGGTCTTGGGCCATGGAGGGTGGTCTTAGGGGTCATGGGTCATGGAGGGTGGTCTTAGGGGTCTTGGGCCATGGAGGGTGGTCTTAGGGGTATTGGGCCATGGAGGCTGGTCTTAGGGGTCTTGGGTCACGGAGGCTGGTCTTAGGGGTCATGAGTCACGGAGGGTGGTATTAGGGGTCTTGGGTCATGGAGGGTGGTCTTAGGGGTCTTGGGTCATGGAGGCTGGTCTTAGGGGTCATGAGTCATGGAGGGTGGTCTTAGGGGTCTTGGGTCATGGAGGGTGGTCTTAGGGGTCTTGGGCCATGGAGGGTGGTCTTAGGGGTCTTGGGTCATGGAGGGTGGTCTTAGGGGTCTTGGGCCATGGAGGGTGGTCTTAGGGGTCTTGGGCCATGGAGGGTGGTTTTAGGGGTCTTGGGTCATGGAGGGTGGTCTTAGGGGTCTTGGGTCATGGAGGGTGGTCTTAGGGGTCTTGGGTCATGGAGGGTGGTCTTAGGGGTCTTGGGTCATGGAGGGTGGTCTTAGGGGTCTTGGGCAAGGGTGGACTTAGGGGTCTTGGGTCATAAAGGGTGGTCTTAGGGGTCTTGGGTCATGAAGGGTGGTCTTACGGGTCTTGGATCATGAAGGGTGGTCTTAGGGGTCTTGGGTCATGGAGGGTGGTCTTATGGGTCTTGGGTCATGGAGGGTGGTCTTAGGGATCTTGGGTCATGGAGGGTGGTCTTAGGGGTCTTGGGTCATGGAGGGTGGTCTTAGAGGTCTTGGGTCATGGAGGGTGGTCTTAGGGGTCTTGGGTCATGGAGGGTGGTCTTATGGGTCTTGGGTCATGGAGGGTGGTCTTAGGGTCTTGGGTCATGGAGGGTGGTCTTAGGGGTCTTGGGTCATGGAGGGTGGTCTTAGGGGTATTGGGTCATGGAGGGTGGTCTTAGGGGTATTGGGTCATGGAGGGTGGTCTTAAGGGTCTTGGGTCATGGAGGGTGGTCTTAGGGGCCTTGGGTCATGGAGGGTGGTCTTAGGGGTCTTGGGTCATGGAGGGTGGTCTTAGGGGTCTTGGGCCATGGAGGGTGGTCTTAGGGGTCTTGGGTCATAGAGGGTGGTCTTAGGGGTCTTGGGTCATTGAGGGTGGTTTAGGGGCCTTGGGTCATGGAGGGTGGTCTTAGGGTCTTGGGTCATGGAGGGTAGTCTTAGGGGCCTTTGGTCATGGAGGGTGGTCTTAGGGGTATTGGGCCATGGAGGGTGGTCTTATGGGTCTTGGGCCATGGAGGGTGGTCTTAGGGGCCTTTGGTCATTGAGGGTGGTCTTAGGGGTCTTGGGTCATGGAGGGTGGTCTTATGGGTCTTGGGCCATGGAGGGTGGTCTTAGGGGTCTTGTGTCATGGAAGGTGGTCTGAGGGGTCTTGGGCCATGGAGGGTGGTCTTAGGGGTCTTGGGCCATGGAGGGTGGTCATAGGGGTCTTGGGTCATGGAAGGTGGTCTTAGGGGTCTTGGGCCATGGAGGGTGGTCTTAGGGATATTGGGTCATGGAGGGTGGTCTTAGGGGCCTTGTGTCATGGAGGGTGGTCTTAGGGGTCTTGGGTCATGGAGGGTGGTCTTAGGGGTCTTGGGCCATGGAGGGTGGTCTTAGGGGTCTTGGGTCATGGAGGGTGGTCTTAGGGGTCTTGGGTCATTGAGGGTGGTCTTAGGGGCCTTGGGTCATGGAAGGTGGTCTTAGGGGTCTTGGGCCATGGAGGGTGGTCTTAGGGGTCTTGGGTCATGGAGGGTGGTCTTAGGGGCCTTTGGTCATGGAGGGTGGTCTTAGGGGCCTTTGGTCATGGAGGGTGGTCTTAGGGGTATTGGGCCATGGAGGGTGGTCTTATGGGTCTTGGGCCATGGAGGGTGGTCTTAGGGGCCTTTGGTCATTGAGGGTGGTCTTAGGGGTCTTGGGCCATGGAGTGTGGTCTTAGACACTGTGTCCGTGGTAACTATAATGGCAAAGGGCAACGGAACTAGTGTCAATGCAAAGACTGAATAATTAGCAGCCGATTAATTTTAACCCTGTAAGTAGAATAACACACGTGTCGTCCCGCCCCCCCCCCCCGGTTCTTAAGTAGAACGACATATGACTACGAATGACTGAGAGCCCCCCACCCCGGCCGCCAACAAGCCTAGATCCGCCCCTGACAAATGTATTGGTTTGCAAATGAGCCGAATCAAACACTTGCAACGCGAAGGAAGTTTGTGTAGTTCTTATTAACAACAATACGAAATGCACCACGGAAAATAGATACGGTGTGTATCATAAACAGAATGATATGGTATGTATCATAAACAAATTGATACGGTATGTATCATCAACAAATTGATACGGTATGTATCATCAACAAATTGATACGGTATGTATCATAAACAGGCACTACCACCCACATCCCCATTGAAAGCTTTAGTCAGACCACTGTAATGTGCCATGCCACTGTAATGTACCTTGCCACTGTAATGTACCATGCCACTGTAATGTACCATGCCACTGTAATGTACCATGCCACAATAATGAATCATGCCACTGTGATGTATCATGCGACTGTAATGTATCATGCCACTGTAATGTGCCATGCCACTATAATGAACTATGCCACTGTAATATATCATGCCACCATAATGTAACATGCGACTGTAATATACCATGCCACTATAATGAACCATGCCACTGTAATATATCATGCCAACATAATGTACTATGCCACTGTGATATACCATGCCACTATAATGAACCATGCCACTGTAGCATATCATGCCACCATAGTGAACAATGCCACCGTAATGTACTTTGCCATGGAAATGATCGGTGTTAGACAATCATTATCAAAGCCGTATGTCATTATGCCGACTGTAGTATAATTGTAGTCAGGGACAATTACTACCACCGCTGCATAAACACTGCGACAACAGTTGACGACTTGCAGGTACATTATAAAATGTTAGATAGTTGACATTGTTGACAGTTTTGTCCCTCAAAAATGTTCGTTGTTCACTGTGACAACAGTTGACGACTTGGTTAAGGCGAAGAACCAGCTCAGGGCAGGCGGCGGAGAGGGGCAGCTTTTAGTAATTTACTAACGATACCGCCTGACCGGTAGAACATTTAATTATTTCCCCTTATGATTTATGTCACTATTTAGTATTTCATGCATACCGTTTTTAGAGAGATAACTTAATGCTTTGTCTGTAGAGATATTTATAGACAGTGCTTGCATTGTGTTGATATGATCCCTCTACAAAAGAGCTCAATACATTGTTGCTCAATCTGCTGGCTGTCTTGTTGTCACGAGTGCGTTGTTTGGCAACTATTGCTAGGTTCCCATTCATAATGTGTTTTGTGGCAACATGCTATGATCAGATTACCATTCAGAGTGGGTCCTCTGGTAACTAGAAGGAAGTTTGTGTAGTTCTGCAGCAACTAGAAGAAATACAACGTGGAAGACTGAGACGGTATGTAGACATTACTTCCATTCCACACTACTATTACGCTCCTTCATGATCATAGCTTTTTTCATCGATTTATGCTGAACCTTTCAGCAGCCACACTAGCAGGCACTACAATCCACACTCCCTTGAGTGTTTCAGCCAGACCACTGCTGTATGTCACGTCACGGCAGTGGTTGGTGGTAGACTTTGGTTGTGTCTTAGCCAAACACAGAGGCTCATCAAAGAACTTGTGTTGGTCGAGAAGTGAATGAATGACAGTTTGGTATGTTTTCAGTGTTTTAGGGAATTCATTTGTTTAGGATGTCGAGTAAGAAGACATGGACAATCATTATCAAATGTTAAGACAAGCAATATCTTTATTTCTGTACATGATTATTGTACAGCTTAAGTATGTTTTACTCTCTATTCCCTTTCTTACATCCCACCTTCCCATTCGCTCATTACCGCTTCTCTCCCTCTCTGTCTAATTCCCTCTTGCTTCACTCTCCCACCTTACGTTCTTCACCCTGCACATTCTTGTCTTCAACCTCAACTTCAACCTCCAGCCATGACTTCTCCCATTCTCTACTCGCTCTTTTATTTCTTTACAACCCTTCTTATGTTTTATCTTCACCTTCAAATATGTTTCTTCCCTACGTTTTCCTTCTTGCCTTCACCCCCGCTCTCTTCCTCGTCACCCCATCGCTTCCTTTCCCTTCCTACCCCTGTTTATGTCCCCATGACCTCACCCCTCCCCGCTGTTCTCCAATTTCACTCATTCCGAAGCCCGCACACAATTCGTTATCGTTCTGTCTTGCTGTCGGTTTGGTCCATGGGCTCTGCCAACAGTATAGACTTTTCGACTTTGATGACAGCAACGTTTATGCCGAGTTTAGGCGAGTGTTTTTCTTATTTAGCATTCGCGTGGTGGACGCAGCGTTCTCCGAGTACAACTAGGTAGTTGAAAGCGTTTTGGTGTTGGCTTATTTAAACATTCGGGTGGTGTCGGTATACAAATGTGAACTCAACAATTGCCGAGAATTAATTTCGATCTCATACCTCATCACTTCGTCAAGATATCCAGTGCTAAGATGGTCTTTGGTCACATGGTGTTTCGGTGTGAAGTTCGTTGGCATTGTTTAAATTAACACAAATACACGGCACTGTTAACTCGGAAACATAAACAGGTGGCATTTTAAGTGAATACTTCCAAGTTGATAGTTAAACCACATTGCATTTCTTTATGCCGTTTTGGGTCAGGTGACGTCTTGGCTGCCTTGTCTGAGTCGGTGCGTCACCGTTGTCCACTGGACAGCCACGAACACTTCGGCTACATCGGCTGCCCGCGACATGTTTATGTAGGGTAGGGTGGGGCAAGGAGCCGCCTTAAAGGGAAATAGTATGTGGGAAAGAATGAAAAATCTTGTTCATTATCTTAGATACATTCCATGTGTTGAAATTTGTTGAAGTACCTAGCCTCTAAAAAAAGTAACCATTTCACCGGAGGTTCCTATAGTGGGGTAAGAAGCCCACCCATGGGGCAAGAAGACCCCATCTGGCCGTTTGTAATATTACATTTCTTTATTCGAATATTGTTTCATACATCGCCTTCAGCCGATACATTTGTACCACTACTATAATCGTATTAGCATATTGCATGCATTTAGTTCTTTTGTCTCAGTTTCCCGAGGCCATTGTTTATAGTCCCACTTTGGTAAGGACGATTTTTATAATTATGAAGCTCAATTTTTTATGTGAATAGCTTACTGCAAACATATATTGTAATCAGATGGACATGATGATATGCAGTTCCATCTGGCTATCACAAAATTCTTATTTTCGAGCCTTGTGGCTAGATGGAGGGGACAGCAATTTCACGCATAGGGGCATTTTGCCCCACCTTACCCTACACGACAATCAGAAGTTATATATAATACAAACCACGTTTTTCTGGCAATATGCATATTCTGTGGTCCATTGCCCAGAAAAAATTCTACCTCAGAGTCTGACATGGGAAACCAGAGTTTTTTTTTATTATTTAGCATATTTAGAAGTTATTGGAGACCAGTAGGAAAGGTGTGTCGATGGGGTTGTCTGGCCCCTTGTGGCTGCCTGTTTGTGACGTCTGGGAGCATGCATACCTGTGTACAATTGTTTTCACTTCTCTAAATACGATCCCCCGCTTGAGAATTCTAGCTACACATCTGCACTGTTCACATACATCAGTTATGAAAAACGCCTGAAAGAATGTGGTTTAATAACCCTAGAGACAAGGAGGTTAAGAGGAGATGATATGAAAATATTGATAGAAATATTTTTTCTCACTCAACAAACACAATAGAATTTGGACAAGAGGTAACATTAGTAAAGGATCAGTGTAAATTGGATATCGGGAAGTACTCGTTCTCGGAGAGGACAATCAACGAATGGAACAAGTTATCTACATATTGTGTAAATGTTAGCAGCGTGAATATGTTTAAAAACAAGGTTGACACATATCTCAGAAGGGCGGGTTACACATAGATTAGAAATGTGGGACTCTCGATAAGCCAATGGCGTCCTCGTTAAATCTTGTTAATTTTCATATTCCGTGTTACCGATGCTGAAGTCTGCATATTTAATGATAAAATATAACAATGATGATTGATAAGTTACATTTCGCCATTCCCAGACCCTTTATCCCATCGCATTATGTGTGACGTCCATCCGAACCTGATTTCTCTTTCAATATTGGGACCTTTTCTTCACTTTCTCTCCCTGTTAAAAATCCACCCTCAACTGATTTAGTTCACTGATTTCCAAATATGTATGTGTGAATATTTTAAGTAATATCCGAAGTCGGATATGCCTAATCATCAAAAGAATTTACTTTAGTCGCTAAATCTGGTAAGGCTCGAAATAGTGGATATCCAAAATGGTAAACACTGCGCGGGTCAATGCCGATCAATGGCGTGACTTCCATCCTCTCGCTGATCACATGACAAAGTGACGAAATTTCACCAAGGTTAAAATTCGTTAGTTTTCAGCGTTTCCACTTTCACTTCAATTAATGCTTAACCAAGCATTAACTAATTTAATAGTCTATCTGATGATGTAAAAAAAATCACGCACAAAAGTTGTGCAAACGAGCTACCATATTGCAATGGATACTAGGTAGGTTTGATATTTATATTGAGTTGTGGGTCAACGCTACGAGATCGATGAGCCTCTCTTTCTAATTTACATATCTTATTCCACACTTTTCTCCTTTCTTAGTTCCCCAATTCTTCCTGGTTCCCTCTATCTCCTTTTGTAGTTTTCCGCATTCTTTCTGCTTCATTCTATCTCCTTTCTTTGTTTCCCCCATTCTTCCATTTCCCTCTATCTCTTTCCTTAGATTCCTCCATTCTTCCTGGTTCCCTCTATCTCCTTTCTTAGTTCCCCTTTCTTCCTGTTTCCCTCTATCTCCTTTCTCAGTTTCCCCCATTCTTCCTGTTTCCCTCTATCCCTTTCTTATTTCCCCATTCTTCCTGTTTCCCTCTATCTCTTTCTCAATTTCCCCCATTCTTTCTGTTTTCCTCTCTCTCCTTTCATAGTTTCCCACATTCCCTCTGTTTCCCTCTATCTCCTTTCTTAGTTTCCTCCATTCTTCCCGTTTTCCTCTATCTCCTTTCATAGTTTCCCACATTCCCTCTGTTTCCCTCTATCTCCCTTTCTTAGTTTCCCCATTCTTTCTGTTTCACTCTATCTCCTTTCTCAGTTTCCCCATTCTTCCTGTTCTCCTCTATCTCTTTTCATAGTTTCCCACATTCTTTCTGTTTCCCTCTATCTCCTTTGTTAGTTTCCAATATTCGTCCTGTTTCCCTCTATCTCCTTTCTTAGTTTCCAATATTCTTCCTGTTTCCCTCCTTTGTTAGTTTCCCAATTCTTCCTGGTTCCCACTATCTCCTTTCTTCGTCCCCCATTCTTCCTGTTCCCCTTCTCCTTTCTTAGTTTTCCCCATTCTTCCTGTTTCCCTCTATCTCCTTTCTTCGTCCCCCATTCTTCCTGTTCATCTTCTCCTTTCTTAGTTCCCACATTCTTCCTGTTTACCCCAGTGTTAATATGACATTGTTATATATAAATATGTTAAATATAATAATTCAATAAACTTTTAGTTCAGTACTAGAACATTCTAACCTCGTCATATGTTAATTGTAACTGATGACTCAAAAAACATGAATGAATGAATGAATGAAGTTTATTAAACACAAACACACACGCACGCACGCACGCACGCACGCACGCACGCACGCACGCACGCACGCACGCACGCACGCACACACACACACACACACACACACACACACACACATATATATATATATATGAAAAACATAAATATAGCATGCATGACTGTTTATTAAGTCCGGGACTAGAACATTCTAACCACATTCACCCGATCGTCTATTGTTGTCAGACAACTGTTGCTATAGTTACCCACATGAGATCACTGCCTACAGACACAGACACAACGGTTAAGTTGCCCTGACTTGAAAGGAGACTCACTCAAGTATAGAACTGACAAGTCATCCATAGGCTCGACCCATGGATCAATGGAACAACGGTGTCACGAGTGACGGCGATACCGCTGATGGTTAGACATTGTCATACTCATAGGTCCTACTAACCTTCAGCTGTCTGACTTGCATATCGCAGAAGAAGGAAAACTATGGTTTACATGTGTGACTCACAGCTGTCTGACTTACAGGTTCTATTAAATCGTTCTGTGCAGTGTCTGCCGCGGGTGTATCATGTTCTACTTACGAGCAAAAAAGCAGTCATGCATGAATGCACACACTACGCAGAACACGGCGGCAGGTGTAGGTAAGACACACCTGCATTCAGAACTCTGGCAATTTAAGAAGATATCTTTCATAAGAATTTAACTTTGAAGTCACCGCAAGTCAGGTGAGAGATGACGAGAGACCCCTGTTGTAGATTGCCTGCTTGGTCACCGGGTACATGTGTCACTTAAGTATATGTACCGTTTGATTGGCTAAGGGGTAGTCCCGAGATCCGCCCCACCAGTGCTAGATGTGTACGTGTGGGTGGGGGCGATACTGGAAAGAGAAGTATAACCGAAGAAAAAACAAATGATGGCGTAAAGAAAGGATATCTTCCCGTACAGTATGTAATCTTCTACGTGAATTTACATAAGAATGTGCAGTACAAATGCATGGGTATAACATGTATTACGGTGAAGTATTCATATAACCTGGGGCAGATTCGGGGGGCGTAGCCGGTGAGGGCGCACGTCTCCTTACAACAAACAAACCTTTCACGGTGCATTAGAATATGCCATTTTGAGTGTTACTTTTCAAAATCGGGCGAGGAAAGACGGGGAATTTATGGGGGATTCCATCATTAGGAAAGTGAATAAAATTGTAAACAGAGGAGATGACATAACAGTATGCCTACCAGGGGCAAAAATAGAGGATATAGCAGAGAAGGCAGGACAAGTCATGGGTGGTGGCACGGGAGGTGCTGTTCTCGTGCATGTGGGAACGAACAATGCCGAGAAGGAGGGAACGTCAACCATCGTTGGTAAGTACAGGAGGTTGGTCAAGACACTTAAAGAGGCACGAGTTGGACATAACGTATTGTCGGGGATATTACCAATAATGGGAGGCAGGGGTGAGGAATATAGGAACTGTAGGAGGATGGCGATCAACACACAAGTACAGAAGGTATGCATGGAAGAGAGAGTAGGCTTCGTAGACATGTGGTTAAACTTTGTGGGAAGAGATGACTTTTTCATGAGAGATGGACTACATCTGACAGGGAAGGGTGCTGCAGTTCTTGGGTGTGAGTTTGTCAGAGTTGTCGACGAGGGCACAGGTACCATAAATTATTTAAACTAGATGTGCAGGGGGAACTGACAGAGAAAACTCAAAGGAGTACTACTACAAATACACATCCAAAGAAATGTTCACCAATAATTTCAGGCAATGATCTTAAATGTGTATGCTTAAATGCCAGGAGTATAGTAAATAAAAAAGTGAGTTAGACATTATGGTAGCAGATATTGATCCTCATGTAATAGGCATCATGGAATCATGGGCAAATAAAGATATAGTAGATGTTGAGTTAGTACTGACAGGCTATGTAATGTTTAGGAAGGATAGACGAGAAAGAAGGGGAGGTGGAGTAATTTTAAATATATTAAAGGATCTATCCAAGCATATGAAATACCACAGAAAAGTGAAGCAGATTGTGAGGAAGCAATTTGGTGTAACATAGTTACCAGGAACTCAACATTAACAATAGGAGTAGTTTATCGTAGTCCTAACATAGAACAAGAGGAAGATGTAAAATTACAAAAGGCGATAAGGGAGGTGAGCAAGGGAGAATGTGTTATAATGGGTGATTTTAACCATGGCCATATACAATGGGAATCATTAGAGAGTGCTGGAGGTGACGACCGTCAGTTTCTACTTCTAACACAGGATTGTTTCCTTACTCAACATGTCTTGGAACCAACCAGAGGTGGGAATGTGTTAGATTTAATATTGTCTTCTCAAAATGAATTAGTTGACAGTTAATGTACACGAACCTTTGGGTTCAAATGACCATAACCAAATCCATTTTAATATAAAAGTAAAAACAGGGAATACATATAAAAAACAATGGAGGAGAAACTTCAACAAAGGCAAATATAAAGAGATGAGAACATATCTAGCAAATATAGATTGGAATAACTTGCTGAAGAACAAGACACCAACAGAATGCTGGACTTGTTTAAAATATGAGATTGAGGGCATTATTGAGAAATATTTTCCATTAAGAAAACAAGGGAAAATGTCCAGGAAGAAACACCTGTCAAAAGAGGCTATTAGACAAATTGCTCATAAACAGATGCTGTAGGGGTATACAAACACACTGAAAATGTAGAAGACTATACAAACTACAAAGAGGCACTTAACCTAGCTACAACTGAAATTCGAAAATCTAAAAGAACCTTTGAAAAAAAATTGGCTGTAATGAAATGACAGCAAGAGTTTCTATGCCTATGTAAGGAGTAAACAGAAAGTTCGAGATAAGGTCGGACCACTGGAAAACAACAGGGGAAACATAATTTCAGATGGGTTTCAAATGGCAGAGGTCCTGAATGAGTATTTCTGATCAGTTTTTACCACTGAAGATATCTTTTTTTATACTTAACGAATAAAACAATATGTACTGGTAGACTTACTCCAGGAGTAAACAAAGGGTACTGTTGGGCGTACTCCACCCGTACTCTAGGAGTACATAACTGGTACTGCAAGGCATATTCCATGAGTACACAACTGCTAGTGTAAGACGTATTCCATGAATACACAACTGCTAGTGTAAGACGTATTCCATGAATACACAACTGGTACTGCAAGGCGTATTCCATGAATACACAACTGGTACTGCAAGGCGTATTCCATGAATACAAAACTGGTACTGCAAGGCGTATTCCATGAGTACACAACTGGTACTGTAAGGCGTATTCCATGAGTACACAACTGGTACTGCAAAGCATATTCCATGAATACACAACTGGTACTGCAAGGCATATTCCATGAATACACAACTGGTACTGCAAGGCATATTCCATGAATACACAACTGGTACTGCAAGGCATATTCCATGAATACACAACTGGTACTGCAAGGCGTATTCCATGAATACACAACTGGTACTGCAAGGCGTATTCCATGAGTACACAACTGGTACTGTAAGACGTACTCCATGAATACACAACTGGTACTGCAAGACGTATTCCATGAGTACACAACTGGTACCGCAAGACGTATTCCACGAGTACACAACTGGTACTGTAAGACGTATTCCATGAGTACACAACTAGTACTGCAAGACGTATTCCATGAGTACACAACTGGTACTGCAAGACGTATTCCATGAGTACACAACTGGTACTGTAAGATGTATTCTATGAGTACACAACTGGCACCACAAGACGTATTCCATGAGTACACAACTGGTACTGCAAGGCGTATTCCATGAGTACACAACTGGTACTGTAAGACGTATTCCATGAGTACACAACTGGTACTGTAAGACGTATTCCATGAGTACACAACTGATACTGCAAGACGTATTCCATGAGTACACAACTGGTACTGCAAGACGTATTCCATGAGTACACAACTGGTACTGTAAGACGTATTCCATGAGTACACAACTGGTACTGCAAGATGTATTCCATGAGTACACAACTGGTACTGCAAGACGTATTCCATGAGTACACAACTGGTACTGTAAGACGTATTCCATGAGTACACAACTGGTACTGCAAGACGTATTCCACGAGTACACAACTGGTACTGCAACACGTATTCCATGAGTACACAATTGGTACTGCAAGGCGTATTCCATGAGTACACAACTGGTACTTCAAGACGTATTTCACGAGTATACAACTGGTACTGTAAGACGTATTCCATGAGTACACAATTGGTACTGCAAGGCGTATTCCATGAGTACACAACTGGTACTGTAAGGCGTATTCCATGAGTACACAATTGGTACTGCAAGGCGTATTCCATGAGTAAATAGGTGGTACTGCAAGGTGTTTAGTATGACCGTTGGGTACATTTTCATGATTTCATCTAAGTTGTTTTGTGTATGTGAACAATTTTTTGCCGATGACTGGATGAGTACCAATAGTTCTTTCACATTCATCAAGGTATGTAGCTTGTAAACTCCGCAAATTAGAAACACCTGCAATTAGGTCAAAATAATGGATGTGATTTGATGCGCTACCACTTGTTCACTTCACTGCATATTGGACGTTGCTTTGTCTCCTTCTAAATTATTCATGACCGTCCACATACATTTGTAAATGAAGCGTGATAAATGTATGTTTTGTCAACATAAATGTCATACATCAACTGTGTGTGTGGCTTTGCATGAGTCAGACAGTGCCAGGGTTGGGTTTTTGTCAGAAACGAGTCCCAAAATTGAACAACATCTGCCATTTCTCAGACCATTTCACTAATCTGTCTAGATCATTTTGTAAATGTTGTTTATCACCATCAGTGTTAACTTTTCTAAACACTTTTTTGTCGTCCGCAAATTTCAGTACGTTACTTGTTATATTGTCGTCCAAGTCATTGATATATATTAAGAATAATAAAGGTCCTAATATTGATCCTTGTGGTACCCCACTCAAAACTGATTTCCAGTTTGAAACTTCTCCATCTACTACATCATGTTGTCTTCTGTCAGTCAGCCATTGTTCTATCCAGTCAATTATGCCATCCCCGATACCATGGACTTTTAATTTAAGTAGTAATCTTTGATGTGGCACTTTGTCAAAAGTTTTCTGAAAATATAATTAGATAATATCTACTGGCGATCCCTCGTCTATCCACTTAGTGATTTCTTCCAAAAAACATAACATATTGTTAAGCATGATCTTGCTTTTATGAATCCATGTTAAATAACCTTTCTAATAATTTACAAATCACTGCCGTTAAGCTGACTGGTCTGTAATTCTCTGACTTATTTCTCGAACCCTTTTTAAATAATGGTATGATGTTTGCGTCTTTCCATTCAAAAGGAGACGAGAGATCACCAGTAGATATTATCTACTTAGATTTTCAGAAAGCTTTCGACAAAGTGCCACATCAAAGATTACTACGTAAGCTAAAAGCCCATGGTATCGGGGATGGCGTGATCGACTGAACAGAAAAATGGCTGACTGACAGGAGACAGCGTGTTGTAATAGATGCGAAGGTTTCAAACTTGAAATCAGTTTTGCGTAGGGTACCACAATGATCAGTATTAGGACCTTTAGTATTCTTAGTACATATCAATGGTAATATAATAAGCAATGTACACTTGCGGATGACACTAAAGTGTTTAGAAAGGTTAAAAATTATGGTGATAAAAAAATGTACAATACGATCTAAGCAAATTAGTTAAATGGTCTGATAAATGGCAGATGTTATTAAATTTTAGGAAATGTAAATATCTACGCACAGGACACTTCAAATTGGATGTAAGCTATAAAATGGGAGATACTGTTCTAGGTATTACCGTAAAAAAACAATAAGTGCTAATATGAAAATTTCAGAGCAGTGTGGTATTGCCGCTTCGAAGGGTAATCAAATTATTGGGTTGATTAGGAGAAATATAACATATAAAAAGAGCTAATTATACCTCTGTATAAAGCAATAGTTAGGCCTCATTTAGAGTACTGTATACAAGCTTGGAGACCATGTCGTAAGAAGGACATAGATACCCTGGAACGAATACAGAAGAGAGCTACTCAAATGATTCCAGAACTAAGATACCTTAGTTATGAAGAACGCCTCAAGGAATGTGGCTTAACAACCCTAGAGAAAAGGAGGTTAAGATGAGATCAAATTGAAGTTTCTAAGATATTGAATGGGTATGAAAATATTGATAGAAATATGTTTTTCTCACTTAGGAAAGAAAGTAGGACTAAAGGACATGAAGTAGTATTAGGAACAGTGTAGATTGGAAGTACTCGTTCTCACAGAGGACTATGAATAAATCGAACAAATTATCGACAGATTATATAACTGCTAGCAGCGTGAATATGTTTCAAAAACAGGTTGGCACATATCTCAGGAGGGCGGGTTACACATAGATGAAAAATGTTGGACTCTCTATAAGCCAATGGCTTCCTTGTCCACTTGCCATCTGGGCCTTTGGCTTGGATGGCAAATCTTGTTAAATCTTGTTAAATTTTTATTCTCGGTGACTGTTGCTGTCCACTGGGTGTCCACGGCATTATACACTGAATGGTTCTTCCCGTTATCCAGGTAGATGTAGACAAGCTTCATACGCGTTAAGCACTATAAAAAATGCCTACCCTCGGGACGGGATAACTTGGTAGTTCGTACGTGACTGTAAAATGCCACAATACAAAACATTGTCATATCAATATCCATATATGCCTTGTTGCTTGGTGCAAGCAGTCAATCTCTTGATGGCTTCTTTCAAATTGTTGAATTTGCGACGCAATACTTGAGTTCGACCGACGCCTGTAGATTGCCTGGGACTTTGCCCCGGGTGGCAATCTTGTTAAATATAAATACATTAAACTGAAATTCAGGACGTGTTATCGTCCACTTGTGTTCAACTACAAAAATTGTGTTTGGGGCAAGTTGTATTAGGGAATTTGCTGCGACTCTAACAACGCTCGGGCGGTTCGCACCGATGACTCAGCCAGCGAGTTTTGTGCTGACAATCACTGAAAGAAGTAAACGTATCGCATTGTTTCACATGTGCAGCCCAGCGCACTGGTTTATAACCAGTACTGTAAATGCTAGCAGCGTGAATATGTTTAAAAACAAAATTGACAAATATATCAGAAGGGCAAGTTACGCATGAATGAACAATTGTTGGACTCTCGATAAGCCAATGGCTTCCTTGTCCATTTATCATCTGGATGTTTTGCCTTGGATGGTAATCTTGCTAAATCTTGTTAAATCATTATAGCCTATTGAATAGATAAATTATATACATTATTCTTGCATCGAAAGAACAACAAAATCACGAGTAATGTTACAAGACTGTGCCCTTTAACAAAGTGTTTCCACACAGCTTTAGCTAATCTGCCACCCTTACACATGGTGCACACACACACACACACACACACACACACACACACACACACACACACACACACACACACACACACACACACACACACACACACACACACACACACACACACACACACACACACACACACACACACACACACACACACACACACACACACACACACACACACACACACACACACACACACACACACACACACACCCACACACACACACACACACACACACACACACAGACACACACACACACACGTATTGGTAATCAATTTGCTCTACTTTCACATGTAACAATAATTTTATATCTCTATGTGAAGGCTTAGCAACTGGTGCTGGCCAAGCAGTGCTAGATAGAAAGCAGTGGGCCAATCAGCTTGAAACACACACTTTGTACAGTCAAGAAAGCAAGCTCAGTCAATAGGGCTGTGGCATACTATCAGTTCAGAGCAATAATCCAACTTTTACTTTGTTCACACAACAACCTGGAACTGAGTTGAAATCTTCTTTGATGTTTAACTAGAGCTTGCATAATTAAATTGTCACAAGGGGAGCTTTTAACTGGCCAATCTAGCTTGTAACTACATTAGTATAACTACATTTGTATTGCTTAATTGCATTGCGTTGCTTAACTGCAAGAGCTCCACAAAGAAATCCTTGTCTAGCCTTTTACTGCCTTCCAAAGTGTCACTGACACTTGTCCACAGTCCTAATAGCTCAGTTCGTTGATGTCCTCTCCAATGTTTTCGTTCCTATGCACTTACACCCAGCCAGTTTCCTTCATGCTTTCCCAATTATGACTGACACCTGTCATGTTGTTTTAAAAGCTGGCTGCCTAGTAAAAGCACAGTGCCACAATTATTTCTGTGATCATTAGTATGTGTTAACAAATCAAGCACATTCGAGAACAATATAATAGACAGAGTAATAGCTGTACTTGCATATGAATGGTGACATTATAAAAATGTATTATATATTGATCTTAAATTACAATGTACATATTAAATACAATACATGTCTTGTATAGTTTCTGACGGTTTCTGACGGTTTCTGACATCAGAAATGTATTTTTGAGGGTTTCTGAAGCATTAGACGTCAGAAAAGTATTTCTGACGGGACAGTAAATACTGATATCGTGACATTTACCGTCTCGTCAGAAACGTGCCAACCATTGACAGTGCTAACAAAGAACGCTATATATCTTAGCCGTGCCTCACTGACAGCCGGTGAACCTGTCAGCTTTGCTTTCACACACAATAGACGTTGAGCTGTTGTTAGCGACTGTAAGCTGATGTTATACTTTGGTGTCTGCACAAAGTGCACACAACAGTCAAACTAGTTTCTTTCGAACGTTTATGGTGCCAACTACTCCACAAGGCTTTCCGACTTGATTCACGCATTGGCATCAACCACTCTGACTGCATGCGCCATTCTTAATATTGATGCAATATCTGGGCGCGTTTAGTTAATGAACTGAAATAACGTTGCGCCTGTCATCGGAGCTAATGGTACTATTTTATTTTACCTGGGAATGTTGCACTGCATTGTGATTTATCAGAAGTGTGTGATGCCACTGACGGGGCTGGTCTCATGGAACAATTTCTGCTATATTATTCATATCCATTTTGTGCCAAATATGCCTTGTTGCTTTTATGTTACACCAGACCATTCTCTCTCCCCCTCTTTCGTCATCTCTCCCATTTCTCATACTCCGTCTCTTCCCCCTCTCTTTGTTTATCATTTTCCCCTCTCGTTCTGTCGTTTTTTAATCTCTCAATCTACCTCCCTCCCTCCCTCCCTCCCTCACTCCCTCCCCTCCCCTCCCCTCCCCTCCCTCTCTCACTATCCCCCTCCTTCCACCTCCTCTCTCTCTCTCTCCTTCCCCCTAGCTCTCTCCCTCCCCTCTCTCTCTCCCTTTCCTTCTTCCTCCCCCATAGGAATTTCCCTTTCTTCAACCTACTCCCACTCGGCTGCAACTACAAGTGCAAAAGTAAAAAGTAGGATCCGGCTAAAGGAGCCATATACCATTGACGCCGTAGTTAAAGTTCGTTTCTTATATAACGATTGAACCGGATCCGTTTACCCCCCTCCCCCCTCCCCCCTCTCCACCACTACCAATGAACGGTTCAGAGTCAACTACAGACATCATGCGCTGTAAACACTTGTGTCACTGCTCCTGGTTATTTGACGTGCTGTATAAATGACATTCCAGTCGCATATTGGAGCCTATCCTACTAAACGGTTGAGTGGCCCGCACTGCTCCTGGTTATTTGGCGTGCTGTATAGTTGACATTATTTAGCGTGCTGTATAGTTGACAGTCCAGTCGCATATTATGTGTCACTGTATTCAAAATGAATGTACACCTGGAGTTTGGGATAACTCTCTACTGCAGCACAATTGCTATGTTAAATTGCTTTGGGACAACAATATGTATTCAATGTTGAAGATGTAAATCATAATACTACATGAAAGGTAATTGTGCAGTGATAATTGTAGCAGCGGGAAGCGAGGCTGAGACAGCGACAAACCCCGAAGTTAAACTATGCTACTACAGCGACAATCAATGTGTGGCTGCTCTTAAATATTTGTCAGTGGCAGAGTTCCTTTGGAGAGCACGAGAGAAGAAACGTCTCTAGGTATTTTCAAAGGATGAAAGAGGGGTATCGACATCCACCAAATGGGGTGATTTTTGTGTGGAAAAGGGTTCTAATGTTAACTATTTAGTTTCGTATTGTCGATAAAACGAAGAGAAATATGAGCACATATACATTTACTAGAATATGTAAACTACTTACGCATATTTCATAGCTGCTAAAGAGGTACAATAGGACTGCCCAAAGCGCTTTATGCCTCACCCTTGGCAGACCTGTTCATTCCAACGCCATGTCGACTTATCTGGGAAGCATTCAGCCACGCTGCAATTACTGCGCGAAAATTATTCGTTGGTTTATATCCACCACTATCTACAGCCATGTACCCATTTATATAGCAGAGTGAACTGCGGAAACATGGGGCGAACAAAATTTCCAAAGCTTCGAAAACGGCAGCAAGAGGATTCAAACACTACTGAGATTCCGACGCTCTAACCGGTGCCCTACATAATAAATCAACCATAACGCGCATGCACGCACGCACGCACAATCAATCAATCAATCAATCCCTCTAGGTACATGGCTGTGTATTCGTGTTTATGACTGAATGAACTGAAACGGTTTCTAAACCTGGTCTCCAGAGCAACATGTCAACGCTTTATGCTGTTCATATTATATTCATGCTTCATATGTCGGTGTTTAATCAGCAAAGTGCTCGTCTCGGTCTCGACACGACGGAGCCATGAACAACGCTGGAACCAACCGCGACCAACGACAAACAAGCTAGATTATATTACTTCTGGTGACACGAGCTTCCTGGAATTGTCCAACCTTTTCAGGTTCCACGTTGATTATTGTACCAGCGCAACGTCTTTTGATGTTTCGAATAAAGGTAATTCTGTAGCTGGACTTAATTCTCAGCTCTTGCGACCCGAGGTTACGAATCCCTGGTGCTTCCACTCGTCTTGTGACCCGAGATTACGAATCCCTGGTGCTACCACTCGTCTTGTGACCCGAGGTTACGAATCCCTGGTGCTTTCACTCGTCTTGTGACCCGAGGTTATGAATCCCTGGTGCATCCATTCGTCTTGTGACCCGAGGTTATGAATCCCTGGAGCTTCCACTCGTCTTGTGACCCGAGGTTATGAATCCCTGGTGCTTCCACTCGTCTTGTGACCCGAGGTTATGAATCCCTGGAGCTTCCACTCGTCTTGTGACCCGAGGTTATGAATCCCTGGAGCTTCCACTCGTCTTGTGACCCGAGGTTATGAATCCCCGGTGCTTCCACTCATCTTGTGACCCGAGGTTATGAATTGGTTTATCTGCAAAATTGCATTATCTCGTTTTGCCACGAGTGTGTGTTTGCTTTGTTAAGCTGCCTTGGCAGATCCCGAAAGTGACCTATCACAGGAGGTCCACATGAAGATGTTGCCAGCAGTGGGGGGCGGTGGTCTAGTGGCTAGAGCACCCGACTGTCGATCGAGAGGTCGGTGGTTCGATTCTATCTCCGACGGTTCGAAGCTTGGATAATTTCGTTCATCCCACTTTGCCTGTGTTTTTCGGAAGAGACATTAAAAGCCGTTGGTCCCTTCTATCTGGGGTCTACGCCAGGGAAAGTAAAATATATCACACAAAAGGTGAATGTGTAACCTGTCGTGGACTCAGAGTGGTGGTGTCTATTTCTAGCCCACTGAAGCTGCTTCCTGGTCGGGCGCGTGAGAGGCGCCGAGCAGGCGATGATAAATGAAAAAATAACCCTATTCCAATATACTGACAAACTGAATTAAGTATTTTGCAGAACAGTACTTTTTCCAGATGTTATTTATCAATCCTTTAGATTTGTCAATAAATTTATATTTAACAACAACAAAAAACAACAGAATATGTAAAATATAATTCGAAATTTTTTCTAAATTATAATTATACAGCTTTAAATTTCTAACAAGCGTCCGCGTGGGCAGGAGAACGAGAGTGAGCGGTGGGTTGGTGGGGTGTGTGGAGACGGGTGGTGGAGACGGCGAGAGGGAGATATGGGGATGGCGGATGAGGGGGAAGGGGTGCGTGGAGACGGGTGGTGGAGACGACGAGAGGGAGATATGGGGATGGCGGATGAGGGGGAAGGGGTGCGTGGAGACGGGTGGTGGAGACGACGAGAGGGAGATATGGGGATGGCGGATGAGGGGGAAGGGGTGCGTGGAGACGGGTGGTGGAGACGACGAGAGGGAGATATGGGGATGGCGGATGAGGGGAAGGGGTGCGTGGAGACGGGTGGTGGAGACGACGAGAGGGAGATATGGGGATGGCGGATGAGGGGGAAGGGGTGCGTGGAGACGGGTGGTGGAGACGACGAGAGGGAGATATGAGGATGGCGGATGAGGGGGAAGGGGTGCGTGGAGACGGGTGGTGGAGACGACGAGAGGGAGATATGAGGATGGCGGATGAGGGGGAAGGGGTGCGTGGAGACGGGTGGTGGAGACGGCGAGAGAGAGAGATATTGGAATGGCGGATGTGGGGGAAGGGGTTCGTGGAGACGGCGAGAGAGAGATATGGGGATGGTGGATGAGGAGGAAGAGGTGCGTGGAGACGGGTGGTGGAGACGGCGAGAGGGAGATATGGGGGATGGTGGATGAGGGGAAGAGGTGCGTGGAGATGGGTGGTGGAGACGGCGAGGGAGATATATGGGGGATGGTGGATGAGGGGAAGAGGTGCGTGGAGACGGGTGGTGGAGACGGCAGTGAAATGGGACCAGTGACGGAAGGTGGAGGGCAAAAAAAAATCGACGATCAGTATCGATCACAGCCCCACCCACCAAGCCTGGTCCGCGATGTCTTATTCAAAGGAGACATGTCATCCACATGTTTCGCGCCGAGATACGCATACGTACGTAAATACAGGTATAATGGCCTCCATTAGTTATAATTATACGATACTGATCCGTATTTTAGGCATTTTATCAAAGAAGACATGTTTCAGTTTCACATGCGATGTAATCTAGATATCTAAGAACAGTTATAACTTAACAGGACAGGGAACACACACCAATAATGTTACTGTAGTTTATTAGTTTGAGAACGGGATTACACCCACGCTGGTGGAAAATTACTTATACATGGGATTGTTGAATGCCAAGAAATACAATAAAGGGATGCGTGGCAGAGGTATCAAATTCAGTCCCACCTGCTTTTGGGGCCAAACGCCCATTTCCCACCAAATTTGAGAGTTCACGTCCCTCAAACCAATCCCACCTATTTTTGAGGTCAATTAACTTCGCACATCCTCACATTTTTCCTGCCACACCCCCTCACACTAGGCGCTTCCTGCCACACCCCCTCACACTAGGCGCTTCCTGCCACACCCCCTCACACTAGGCGCTTCATGTCCGAATTCACTGCACAAACTAACAGGTGAAACTGCTTTACGGCTACGTATGAGATCCTGAACATAGGTATGGGGGGGGGTGGTTTATTCCCCCACTTTTGTGTATATCATTGTAAATACTCTAGCTAGCACTATATGCATATAATTATGTATGCTTGTCTGAACGTAGGTATCTTTTTCCTCTTTGTATGCTGTCGCTTTGTATAAGAGCAGCAAGGGTTTTTGGCAAAGACTGTCTTCGGCAGTTGCTAGTTACAGTAGAAAATATCACTAATATTAAATCTTATCTGGTATTGTTTACTAATTGGTCAAACACACCAGCTTAATAAGTAATACACCAGGCTGTGCACAATTTGTGGCAGACTTTGCCACTAGTATTGTGTGCACAGCGGCAATCCTTGTTGGATATGAATAAAATTGGATTGCCCGTTACCAACCTACCAAGTAGTTGGTGTATTTCTACAAACAGAGAAAGGTCTGCATAAGCTTGTCCCCATTTCATTGTAAACACAAATACACCGGGAGTCGACGGGGTATCGAGCTGCGAAAAACACACGAATAGATCAATTCAACTTGTAGGCTAAACATTAAGTATTGAGATGCGTTCGGAGCATGGAATGTATGGCTGAAACTGTCCAGTATGTCCACCGTGTGTTATATTCACTGCACGGAAACCCGCCCAACCAACAGTAATTACTAAAACACTGTCTTCAACTTCTCAATGTTAAGCAACATATGTTCCGTTCCATTTGTCTCTACCAACCCAGCAATACGTGTCTTAGCTATACAGGTGATTTGTCATGAAGACCAAATCAACAACTTGTAATGGCAACCGAGGCAAAGGGTTTCACATGTTCATCAACTGGCCCTGTGGCTCAGTTGGTTTGGTGCTCACATTGTGATTAAGATCATTGGGATCAAGCCTCTAACCGACGGCCAACTCAGTCGTGTTTAAACAAATCAGTACAACTTGCCGACGTTTAGCTGCCTAATTTAATTTAAAAATAAAGTGAAAGAACTGCTACTCTCTAAATATCAATGACTTTACAGTAAACACTGCAAATAAGAAATTTTGTATTTGTACAAAATGTAATGTAGTCAGGATCATGTATTACTTAATGTATTCATGCTCACATTTAATGAATACATAACACTTGTATAGTTAGTGCATTATTTGTTCATATAATTCAAAGTACAAATTATATGTTGATATTTAAGCAACATTTTTGAGAGTAAATTTGTATTTGTATAGTATATACTCTACATCTACCTTTATTTTAATATGGCAGAAAAAAACCATGAATTGATGTTCGTGTAGTATTCAATGTATTCATGGTTCCTGCATTACTTAATGTGTTCATGTTCACATTGTAATGTATTCATGTGCAATAATTAGTTAGGTTATTAGTGTAGTATTTGTTCATAAAATTCTAATTACTATTTTTATTTTTTTTCATTATATTGTATTTCACTTGCAGTAATGTTGCTTAGTATATGTTTTTGGCTGAAGCCTAAGGAAACAAAATAATTATGTTGATTTATTTCTGGGTGGTCCTCGTGATAAGCCCCGCGGGGTTTCTAGAGGATCTCCTTGGTTGCTCCGCTATTTGTATAATCTGTGACTGAAATCATATTGCAAGTATGTTTAAATGAATGTGTAGCCAAAATAAAGTTATTCATTCATAACTGTGATTAGCACCAGGTATTCGGATATAGGAAGTTGGAAATGTGTCTTTTCGAGGAGACAAATTGAAGTAAACTATTCCGCACAGGAGGTTAATATATTACCTGTCGTTGACTCACATAAACCTGCTACTATAAAAACAATCCTGCGTTTGCCCTGAACATAGGTATGTTTGGTGTATATAACCACACAAGACAACACGGCGATAAAACCTTTATCTGCGGCTCACGTCCTACTGAGTGAGTAGATGCCATACCAAAACAGTGGCGCCACATTGTGGCAGCCAAATTAGTAGCCGCTAGGGACGCTGTGTATAGAGGCATTCCTAAAATGTGGGTCTTACGCATAACTCTCAAGTCTCAAGTAGTTATACTCCAAACAGCCCAATCTTGAGCTAACGCTCGGGTTTGGACCAACGGCTTTTAATGTCTCACCAGGTAGAAGGAACCAACGATTTTATTGTCTCTTCCGAAAGACACAGGAAAAGTGGGGTGAACGAAATTGCCCAAGCTTCGAAACGGCGGAGGTGGAATCGAACCACCGTCCTCTCGATCGACAGGCGGGTGCTCTAAACATTAGACCACTGTTCCTCTATCCTAACTCTTGGCCTCGTACCACAGTCAGAATGCAAACGCCATGACATATTGTGGAGTTTGGGTTTATTTGTGCAGAGCAGAAATTGTGTGAATGAGTGAGTGGGAATAATGTTTTTGTAGCATCTGAGCTTTGAAATGATGCCTTTTGTCAGTTGGTATACCGGTTGCGTAAGGACACAGTGGCCATTAGGCAGGATATACTCATAATTTGAAAACGGTGAACTTGCATGGCAGAAATGCGGGGAGGTCAGGCGTTGAAGCAATTTGAGGGAAAAGGATGTATGTCATTTTCACGAATTTCACACAGCAGGTGTTTTAATGAGTGTGTTATGTGTTGTGAAAGTTTAAAGAAAATTTACAAATTTTCCATTGAGGCACACGAACGTTATAATGGTCGACTATGGCAAAACTAACTGCGTTCACAGGTCTCTTACCCATGCCAGAAATTCGTGCGCTTAGGGATAACAGCATGTAACTTGGCAGACTTATACACTGACCGATATTATGACTAGCAGGATATGAAATCTTGTAAGTAGCGTTCCTGGTGACATTGAGCAACCATGACAGGTTATTTGTTCTTCTAATGTGTTTTAAAACCAGAAACGGTTCTGATTTTGAATGATACTTGTGTGTATTAGTGGTGTTGGAAACATGTTTAAACTCATTTCTATACTCTAGATGCTGTAACCATTGAAGAAAACCCACAATGATTGCCACGTTGATAGATATCTATCAATTATTCCTGCCATAATGTACTTTGAAATCCACACGTCCCTATACCCTATGTTAAATGTTCACTTGGTAACTCATGCATGAACCACTTGGCTATTTCTGTACAATTTTCATTGTGTAGTAAACTTGCGTTCAACGTATTAATGACATCTGATAACAAGTCACGGCCGCGTGTGTAATTATTTGGTAATAAATTTGGTAATAATTTTATTAAAATGGCAACTATAGCAGTTGAATTATACAATTGGCACAGTAAAACAACCAATGATAATAAATTAATTAAGACAAAAATATGACTTTAAATATAAAAACTTAAAAGGTGCACGTACATCATGTTTAAAGTAATGTTTGTATATTAACAATGTAAATATGAAGGACATAACCATAAATTAAAACTTAAAACAGGCAATACTATAGTAGAATAAATTATATGGCCTACTACTATTATGTAAAAAGTAACTAATTTATAAATCAGTTCATAATTACTGCCAGTGTCTTAAAGCATATGGTATAAAAGAGTTCTGAAATCTTGCAGTTCTGCAACGCGGCACACAGTAAGTCCTCGTGTTTCGAGTTGTATACGGAGTTTCCCGGAGGGGAGGCAAAAGATGGTGTAATTTATGTGTAGATTGTTGCATGCTTATGAATAGCGTTCTACACAACTTCTCCCTCCGGTCTGACAGCGTTGGTAGATTGGCTGCGGTGATGGCTTCGGTGTACGACTTATCTTGGAAAATTATCCGCATTGCCCGTTTCTGGATGTATTCTATCTGTCTCGTTTGCTTTTTGTAAGGCTCGTGTGCCACACTTGGCATGCATACTCCAATACCGATCGGACGATTGAAGTGTATATGTTGATGAGATGGTGAGGGTCAATGCCGGCTCTTTTGAGAAGGATGATGAAGTATAGACGTTGCGATGCTTTTGTAGTGATTTCGTCTATGTGTAATTGCCACTTCAGGTCTTCAGATAGAGTCACACCTAGTAGACGAGTGCTGTTAACTTGTTGGATTGGTCTACCGTCGATGGTTAGCAGTGCGATGTCCGGAGTTGATTTCTTGAAGCATATCCGCAGTTCTTTCGTCTTGTCGTAGTTCAGCGCCATTTTATTACTCGCTGTCCATTGCCCGACTTCGTCTGCCGCTACTTGGAGTGAGCTGTCCATTCCGGAGGATGAAGAAGCTTCCCATATTGTGCAATCGTCGACATATTTTATATGTTCGCATACTGTTTGCAGATCATTAATATGGTGTAGGAAGCCGATTGGTCCAAATATTGTGCCTTGTGGGACACCTGCGTTGACACTGGTGTACTCCGATTTCACACTCCCGATCTTTACCCTCTGTTTGCGTTGACACAGGAAGGATGTCAGCCATTTGGTAATAAAAGTTGGAAGTCCAAGAGATGCACATTTCGTCATTAAAATGTGATGGTCGACTCGGTCAAACGCTTTGCTGAAATCGACGAGAAGTATTCGTACTATGGTTCCAGGGGTCTCGACCGCGTATTTCCACTTGTGAACAAGCTCGACCAGTGCGTGTACGGTTGATGTTCCTTTGATTGATCCATATTGCTGAGGATCAATCTGGTCCATGGTAATGTCCATTATCCACGTGCACATGAATGTCTCCAAGCACTTCGATAAAACTGGCGTGAGAGATATCGGGCGCAGGTCTTTCTCAATTCGCGCTGGTGGTCGAATTTTAGGCACTGGTCGGACGTCAGCGCATTTCCACAGGGCAGGCACGGTTCCTTCCCGTAGGCTGCTGTTGAATATCGCACAGACGGGAGGAGCGAGGATGGCGGCGTAGTCATGTAAGATCCAGTTGGGTATCTCGTCAGGGCCGGTTGCTTTGTGTGTTTTAATTCGTGATAGTGATATGACTACTTCATCGACGTTGATGATGTAGGCATCTGGGACCGTCGTGTCGGCTCCCGGAGGTAAGAACTCATCAACGGGTAAAAGTGGTGGGAAATCTTTGGTCACAGACTCAAAGAAATCACTTATTTCGTTTGCTAGAATACTGAAGTTTCCTGAACAGTGTGTGTTAGCAAGACCTTGTAGATTGTCACAGTTGACCTTTACCCCTACAAGTTCTTTCACGCTATTCCACCATCGTTTCGGATGTTCGTTCTCAAGTGATTTGATTTTTCTTTGGTAATACTTTCGTTGCAAAGACTTTCTGGCACGATTAACTTTATTTCTGTAATGCCTGTACAATGGTTGGTTCTCGGAAAGAAGCGCGATCTGGCGGCGACGTATTAGATAGCGGAAATTGTCATCTATCCAAGGTCTGTCGCTGGAACATCTTCTGATTTTTCGTTCAGGGAGATGCGTGTCGAGTAAAGTTTTGATTGTAGAATTGAAAAACTGCAGTTGTTGTTCGCAGCTTGGTAGGTGGAATAAGGTTTCCCACGAGATGAGGTTGAGCGCTGCTGCAAAACGGGCTCGATCATCAGGCCTGCAACTGCGCGAAGACGTCTTTGAAACGACTGGTTCTGTATATTTCGTGGACGTTGATGGAGTGCATATTACCACCATGTGATCCGATAGGCCAATCGGTGCTATGACTACTGGACAGTGGTATAAATCCGTTAGGTTTGTATAGATTTTGTCCAGTGTCGCAGTTCCCCGTGTTGGTATGTCAACAATTTGTTTTAGGTTGTGATTTCTTTTCAAGTGAGAATCTCTCAACTTGTTAAGGTCGCCCATTATGATGACGCCAGTATATGGATGGTGACGGCGTACATAGTCAACAGATTGGTCAATGTGGTTTAGCAATGTCCAGTCGTCTGCCCGGGAGGGTGGTACACTGTGCAGATTGTTATCTGCGGGTGGTTGCGAGGCATCTTTGGTGGACGTATCGTCATCCACATAGTTTCAAGTTCTGGTTGGTTTAGTTCTGTCCATTGCTTAGTCGGGATTATATCTCGTACATAGCAAACAATCCCTCCATGTTGACGGCCATCTTGCCTGTCCCTCCTGTAGAGGTTGAAACCGGGTAACCTGAGCGAGCCGTCTGGTATTCTGCTGGTACACCATGTCTCAGTGACTGCTACGACGTCCACTCCGTAGTTATCTTTAATTACTTTGATTTCATCGATTTTGCTTGCCAAGGCACCCCGAATGTTAGTATTGATGATGGTTGGTAGATCCCACTTGTTCGAGTGTACGTTGATGAGGTTGTTGTAATTAGCCCCATTTCTGCTAACGTGAACGTCATGTTGCATGTTGCTCCCTAGGGCGCGTGTGTGGCCCGCCTGTGTATGTGTCATATTGTTCAGATTGACACAATTGTCATTGCAATGTCTCACCTTGTCGGCTGTGGTGTTAACGCATTGAACGGGCCTGAAGCCAGACAATACCACTTGAATGGGTCTGCGTAGCATTGTTCCCCCTCGTTGACCTCTTCTGGTTGGCTGCGTGCAGGAAATGCCGTTCATTGTCAGAGCTTTCCACAATGAACTGCTGACTGGTTTTCCTGACACAAAGCCGGCCAACTGGTAGAGAGCCTTCGCTGAATATTGCAGTGCGGCCGTCATGCTTGACTGAATCGTCTGCTACTGTTTGTGCCACCTGTAGCTTGGTCAAAGTGTTCGAAATTGAGCGATTTCCTTCGTAAATTCGGAAACTTTTATCTTCTCCGCGATCACTGTATGTTCATAGAGCAGTTTGCTAAAATTGGCATATGATAGTGCCTTAAAACTTAACATTAATTACACTAAAGCCGAGAATGTTTTTGGTGCTGCCGTGTAGGCGCACACGCACTCTGTCACGCACTCTGTCATTCCTGAGGCTCAAGGTAATTATGACGATTGTATTCAGAGACAACTACTACCACCACAGCATAAACACAACGACAACAGTTAATCACTCGGTTAAGCCGGAGAATTATCTCACGACTGAGAGGCTTTTCATAATTTAAAAATGATACCGCATGGCCAGTAGAACATTTACTTATTTCTCAAAATGATTTATATCACTATTTAATATTTAACTCATCCCGTTTTACAAAGAAATTGCATCAGTTAATTTGGCTGGATGCTCAGAGACAATTACTACCACCACTGCATAAACACTGCGACAACAGTTGACGACTTGCAGGAACAGTATAAAATGTTAGATAGTTGACATTGTTGACAGTTTTGTTCATCAGAAATGTTCATTCTTCACTGTGACAACAGTTGACGACTTGGTTAAGGCGAAGAACCAGCTGAGGGCAGGCGGCGGAGAGGGCAGTTGAGGGCGGGCGGCGGAGAGGGCAGCTGAGGGCGGGCGGCGGAGAGGGCAGCTGAGGGCAGGCGGGGAGAGGGCAGCTTAGGGCAGGCGGCGGAGAGGGCAGCTAAGGGCGGGCGGCGGAGAGGGCAGCTGAGGGCGGGCGGCGGAGAGGGCAGCTGAGGGCAGGCGGGGAGAGGGCAGCTTAGGGCAGGCGGCGGAGAGGGCAGCTGAGGGCGGGCGGCGGAGAGGGCAGCTGAGGGCAGGCGGGGAGAGGGCAGCTTAAGGCAGGCGGCGGAGAGGGCAGCTAAGGGCAGGCGGCGGAGAGGGCAGCTGAGAGCGGGCGGCGGAGAGGGCAGCTGAGGGCAGGCGGGGAGAGGGCAGCTTAGGGCGGGCGGCGGAGAGGGCAGCTGAGGGCAGGCGGCGGAGAGGGCAGCTGAGAGCGGGCGGCGGAGAGGGCAGCTGAGGGCAGGCGGGGAGAGGGCAGCTGAGAGCGGGCGGCGGAGAGGGCAGCTTAGGGCGGGCGGCGGAGAGGGCAGCTGAGGGCAGGCGGCGGAGAGGGCAGCTAAGGGCGGGCGGCGGAGAGGGCAGCTAAGGGCGGGCGACGGAGAGCGCAGCTGAGGGCAGGCGGCGGAGAGGGCAGCTAAGGGCAGGCAGCTGAGAGGGCAGCTGAGGGCGGGCGGCGGAGAGGGCAGCTGAGGGCAGGCGGCGGAGATGGCAGCTAAGGGCAGGCGGCGGAGAGGGTAGCTGAAGGCGGGCGGCGGAGAGGGCAGCTAAGGGCAGGCGGCGGAGAGGGCAGCTGAGGGCGGGCGGCGGAGAGGAGGGCTTCTAATAATTTACAAACGATACCGCCTGACCGGTAGAACATTTAATTATTTCCCATTATGACTTATGTCACTATTTAGTATTTCATACATACCGTTTTAGAGAGATAACTCATGAAATACTCTGTCTCTAGATACTTATAAACAGTGCTTGCAGTGTGTTCATATGATCCCTCTACAAAAGAGCTCACGAAGTTGTTGTTCAATCTGCTGGTCGTTTTTTTGTCACGTGTGCGTTCTTTGGCAACTATTGCTAGGTCCCCATTCATAATGTGTTTTGTGGCAACATGCTAAGGCCAGATTACCATTCAGAGTGGGTCCTCTAGTCTAATCAGACACTTGTAACTTGAAGGAAGTTTGTGTAGTTCTCTGCAGCAACTAGAAGAAATACAACTTGGAAGACTGAGACGGTATGTAGACATTACTTCCATTCCACACCACTATTTTATTCCTTCGTGACCACAGCTTGTGGTCCGGTTTGTGCTGAACCTTTCAGTAGCCACACTAGTAGGCACTACTGTCCACATTCCCCTTTCAGCCAGACCACTGCTATATGTCATGTCACGGAAATTGTTAGAGTTACACTTTGGTTGTGCTTAGCCAAATACAGAGGCTCATCAAAGAACTTGTGTTGGTCGAGAAGTGAATGAATTACATTTAGGTAGGTTTTCAGTGTTTTAGAAAATTCATTTGTTTAGGATGTCGAGTAAGAAGACATGGACAATCATTATCAAACGTTAAGACAAGCAATATCTTTATTTCTGTAAATGATTATTGTACAGCTTAAGTATGTTTCACTCTCCATTCCCTTTCTTACATCCCATCTTCCCATTCGCTCATTACCTCTTGTCTCCCTCTTTGTTAAATTCCTTCTTGCTACACTCTCCCACCCACGTTCTCCAGCCTGCCCATTCTTGTCTTCAACCTCCCCTTCCCCTCCAGCAATGCCTTCTCCCATTATCTACTCGCTCCTCATATTTCCTTACAACCCTTTTTATGTTTTATCTTCACCTTCAAATATGTTTCTTCCCTACCCTTTCCTTCTTGCCTTCATCCCCTGCTATCTTCCTCGTCACCCCATCGCTTCCTTTCCCTTCCTACCCCTGTTTATGTCCCCATGACCTCACCCCTCGCCGTTGTTCTCCAATTTCACTCATTCCTAAGCCCGAGATTACATTGTGTGCTGGTAGTACACACTGCCTGTATCCAGCATTACGTGTTGTGGTAACTATGATAACAGTATTACACACACACACCACACAATTCGTTATCGTTCTGTCTTACTGTCGGTTTGATCCATGTGCTCTGCCGACAGTCTAGTATAGACTTTTCCGCTTTGATGACAGCAACGTTTATGCCGAGTTTAGACGAGTGTTTCCGTATTTAGCATTCGGGTGGTGGACGCAGCGTTCTCCGAGTACAACTAGGTAGTTGAAAGCGTTTTGGTGTTGGCTTATTTAAACATTCGGGTGGTGTCGGTATACAAATGTGAACTCAACAATTGCCGAGAATTAATTTCGATCTCATACCTCATCACTTCATCAAGATATCCGATGACTTTTAGTCACATGGTGTTTCGGTGTGAAGTTCGTTGGCATTATTTCAATTAACACAAATACACAGCACTCTTACTTTAGAAACATAAACGGGTGGCGTTTTAATTGTATACTTCCAAGTTGATAGTTAAACCGCGCTGCATTTCTTTATGCCGTTTTGGGTCAGGTGACGTCTTGGCTGCCTTGTCTGAGTCGGTGTGTCGCTGCTGTCGTCTGGACAGCCGCGAACACTTCGGTCACATCGGTTGCCTGCGACATGTTTATGTAGGGAAGGGTGGGGCTCTTGTTCGTTTTCTTAGATACATTCCATATGTTGAAATTGTTGACGGACTAGCCTCTAAAAACAGTTGTATCCATTTTACCGGAGGTTCCTATGGTGGGGTAAGAAGCCCACCCACGGGGCAAGAAACCCCCTCTGGCCGTTTGCAATATTACATTTCTATATTCGAATATTGTTTCACATATCGCCCACAACCGAGACATGTGTACCACTACTATAATCGTATTAGCATATTGTATGCATTTAATTCTTTTGTATCAGTTTCCCGAGGCTATTTTTATAGTCCCAATTTGGTAAGGACGATTTTAATCGTTACTAAGCTCAAATTGTAATGTGAATAGCTTACTATGTATTTTGCTTCTTCTGCAACCATATTGTAATCAGATGGGTATGATGACATGATGATATGATGATATAATGACATGATGATATGCGGTTCCCTCTCGTTATCACGAAATTCTTATTTTCAAGCCTTGTGGCTAGATGGAGAGGAATAGCAATTTCACGCATAGGGACATTTTGCTCCACCTTACCCTACATGACAACCATAAGTTATATATAATACAAACCACGTTTTTTACTGACAGTATGCATATTCTCTGGTACACTGTCCAGAAAAAAATATTCCCAATTCAGGGTATGACATCGGGAACCCGATTTTTTTTTTATTTAGCATGCTTAGAATTTATTGGACACCTGTAGAAAAGGTGTGTCGATGAGGTTGTCTGGTCCCTTGTTGCTGCTTGTTTGTGAGGTCTGGAAGTAATCACATCTCTGTATTGCTTTCGCTTTCGCTAAATAAGATCCCCCCGCCCGCTTGAGAATCCTAGCTACATATCTGCATTGTTCACATGCATTAGTAATGTCTAAAAGAATGTGTTTTAACAACCCTAGAGACAAGGAGGTTAAGAGGAGATCATAAGATATTGAATGGATATAAAAATATTGATAGAAATATGTTTCTCTCACTCAAGACAGACAGTAGAACTAAAGCACATGAGGTAACATTAGTAAAGGATCAGTGTAGATTCGATATTAGGAAGTACTCGTTCTCGGAGAGGACAATAAATGAATGGAACAAATTGTCTACAGATTGTGTAACTGCTAGCAGCGTGAATATGTTTAAAAACAAGGTTGACACATATCTCAGGAGGGATGGATGGAGGGAGGGTTACACATTTGTGAAGAAATGTTTGTCTCTCTATAAGCCAATGGCTTCCTTGTTAAATATTAAAATAGTACTAAAATTAATATATTAAATATTGCTAATTGCCTTATTCCGTATTACCGATGTTGAAATCTGCACATTTGATGCGGGTATCAGTTATAATTATGTTTAATATAATAATCCTGATTGATATGTTACGTTTGGCCATTCCCAGATCCTTTTCCCATCACATTATGTAGTGTCCACCTGAACCCACTACTAAAGCGACATTCAATGTGTGGCTGCTCTTAAATATTTGTCAGTAGCAGAGTTCCCCTGAAGAGGACGGGAGAAGAAACGCCTCTAGTTTCATCGCATTTGACTGAGGAAATACAACGTGCACTTGTGTACAAAAGTCGCTGTGCTAGACGTTCCAGAACGCACCTGTCTCGTGAATTCTTATGAAAAGATAAATCGGCTGATTGTTAAGCTATTTTATTTAAATTACTAATGTAAGTCTTTGTGTTTGTTGCACGTAGTGAATCGATCTACAGGTCTACAGGGACAAAAGCTGAACAACAACCAGTGCCGTCTGTCGGGGTAGTTAAACACCGGGGGTCACTCGTGGAATATGTGGGGACACATGAGTGTTAGTGAAGGAGCAAAATGGGCATTTTCAAAGGATGAAAGAGAGGTATTGACACCCCCCAAATCTGGTGATTTTTGTGTGGAAAAGGGGTATAAAATTGTCTATAAAACGAAAAGAAACATGAGCACAAAATACATGGACTAGAATATGTAAACCACTTACGCATATTTCATAGGTGCTAAAGAGGTACAATTCCAGGAAAATTATAATTATCTCTAAAGAGGAGCATGATTTCAAAGAATAAAATTCCCCAAGGAGAGCAGATTTATTAAACCTGTTCACTGACACGGGTATCCATAGATCAGTGGAGAGACCCCCGGGAGCTAAACGCGCTCAACTGAACACTGCGACGTTTGTTTGCAACGTACGTCTACATCTTAAACGGTTATGTCACTTGCGATCTATAGGTGTCGGTCGAATAAACTGACGAAAACTAAAACATCTCATCTGTTTCTCAGAATAGCACATATTCCAATTGGGTTTAGCTAAGCGAAAATAAATAATGATACAAAGCAACAGGTCCTATTGCAAGTTACGTACATTTGACTTAGTGTACTGTAGTAGTTCTAGCAACTAGTTATAATGACCTTATTGGTGTGCAAAAAAAAAATTAATTACAGTGATATTGGTTTACAATTTTTGAAAGTTTATTCATTCGTCATCTTTTTAATATTGGAATGACTTTAGTGATTTCCATTTCGTCTGGAAATATTCATGAATTTAATGATTGGGTTATGTTTAGGGTGAGGGGAATTATTAATTCATGTTTTTAATATTGTTTTTGTGTTCTTTTTCCTGGGAATGAAAAGTATATTGTTTTGATTAATCTTTCTTCATTAAATGGCTGAAACTAAAATAGATTACTGGAATATTTTAGGTAATGTGTATGATTTCTGTCACTGTTCGGTTCGTTATGTTATTAGTTAATTGCGATCATTTAATAGTAAATAAAGGAATTGAATTTATTGGCTATTTGCACCTAATTGATTATAATATTTTCCCCTTCTCTAAAGCCTTTTGTGGCATTTTTTTCTCACATATTTATTCAAGGTTTTCTTTATGTTATTCTTGAAAACATCTTGCAGAACTTAGGAAGGTAATGTTGGTAACAACAATGATATACGTAAACGATACATAGTTGAACATAATACAGTTCATTTTGATTTGCCCACCGGTGTTTACTGAATTTCATTGATATCCGCGGCTGATAAGATTGGCATATTTTGTTTAGACTCTCATTGCTATTTGCAGTTCAACCAACAATCGTTAACTTTCCCTGTCCTTTTCGGTGCACGACACTCCCGCTAGGGTGGCACGGTGGACAGTTTTCATTGATGAAGATCTTTGTGTCACGGTGAGGCCAGAACTTTGGATGTTCTGTGGGATATGGGTCCTTGACCCCAAAATAAAAAGAATGACATCAGATTTGCCACCGAAAAAGGGGCATTGACACATTTTCATTAGGCCAACGAAAAAGCCAATGATGGGCCAATGAAAAATGCACATTAAATTTTGAACTTCATTGGTCCATTGCCATTGCCATTAAGGTTTTGTTACCTGGTTACCATGGCATTTTATCGTGGTTTACCTGTTTCAAAACACGATGGTATACCATGGTATAGTATGGCATATTTTGGTATATAATGGTTTTTTCCCCAAGGGTAGGCATCGCAAACAACACACTCGATATGTAGAAACGGTGAATCCATCCATAGGCATAGGGTCCAACATTTCGGTATAACTGAATGTCGTAGTGATTGAGTCGGGATCCATCCGCCATATTATCCTCATAAAGAATACCTATGAAAATGTGTGAATTTCTGAGAGCGCTGAAATTATGTTTTTTTGTGCAGCATGGCATCACAGCTTTCTAGTTATGGCACTTGTGAGTCGGTCACTGTCGAAGTACGTATACATTAACAAAGTATAAATAAAATCGCCCAGTGGTCTTATGTATGTAACAGTGGCTCCACCTGGGGAAGCGGGAACCTGGTTGTTTTGGGCGCCATTTCATCGGAGCTGTTCTCATGTTGATTTTCTCGGAAACAAATCTAGGATTTTACGAAAACGCTACAGCAGGTTGGTAACAAGGCAAACATAACCAAGTTTGTGGGCAACAATGGAGAGATTTACACACCGTAAACCGGGGTTATTTTGGCCCAAGATTGCTCTGCAAAATACAAAATTTGTTAGATGTTAGACTTAGACTTAGTGTTAGTCTTAGAGTTAGACTGGGACTGGGTGTGTTCAGCCCCTGGCCTAGGCTATGGCTATGCCATGGCCTGTGCTGTCCACCTTATAGTTGCATACTACTTCTGAATGTTGTGTTTTTTTTCTCAGAACAGTCACGTTAAAAAGAAAACATAAGAATTTTCGGATCGTTTACTTAACTGACCTAAATTATTACGGTTTTATGTCGACGGTTTTTCCTGCATTTTTGTACCTGAATGTGTTCCTTACATCATTCCACATATGTTGCGGTAAAAAAGTTCATATATTCTAAAAAATATTTTGTTTTAGGCAACTTTTAATCAGTTTTACAGATCAAAATTGCATGATAAACATGGCGCGTGGCGATTTGCGCATTACCCACGCCTCGGTGCCATCAGAACCGCGAAGGCGATGTTTGTAGGGAGGTCAAACCAATTTGTTTTATATTGCATTAATTTTTTATTAAAGTTAAGTTAAAAGAAGTAGAAAGGTACTTCTTTCATGTTTCTAAGTGAAATACTAAAAAAGATACAGCTGTTTAAAATATAGAATTTTGCAAAATGTTCTGACGGTTTTCCAAATGTCCAATATTTATAAATTTTTTCATATGAATCACCAGAAAAGTATATTTTGGAATGTTTTTAATATTATCCTGTTTATATATAGAAGCATACATAAATTTTTTTCCTGAAGAACAAATGTTTACTCTTGGCAAAAAATAGTTAATGACAGAGTGAAATTGTTAATTCAGAACCGCCACATAAATTATATATATCTTAAATGCAGTAGCATCAATGTACAGACAAAACTTCATAATTCATCATGCGAGAAAAAACATAGTTTTGCTAGCTTTAATAACTAATATTAATGGTATGATTTTAAATATATATAATATAAATAAAATATACATTTAATAATTATACCAACAATCATGTTTAATTCATTTATGTAGAGCCACAGTTATACAATAATCCAATTTGGTGTTATATTATATATATATATAATATAAAATAGTGGTATATACACATTAAATTAATAAACATTGTAATAATAATGGCAATATCAACAATACGTCAATAGTGAAATAGCAGTCTTAAATTTTTTTCAGTTGGCCCAGTTCCCTTTTGAACTGGATTCACTAAGTTTGACCTGAACCCACAAAATGTAAAAAATATATCATAGTTATGATTCTAAATAAAATCATCACGAAACTAAACCCTAATAGCACTGAAATGTTTGTTGTGAACGATAATACGAGCAGGTAGCATGATATATGTATCCTACAATGCAATGCGTGCACCACGCATTTCGACAAGATGCCAAGATGGCGTCGATTTTACAGACACTGGTCCCGAAAGTGGACCTTGTGCACGTTTGTGCAACTGTGCAGTTGGTCAACACGGGAATCAAGTTGTAGACATACGTCTTTACCCAACAGACCATGAACGAAGCTGAATGCAACTACTGAAATACTTCAGAAACAATTTTAAAAGTAGCTCAACTTAAACGCTAAATTAATATAACTTTTCATAGACAGATTACAATGATATTGACAGATTCGAATTTGTCTTTTTTTCCTCTTCCTTTATCACTTTTAAGATGGACGCGCTCATTACCATAATCCCGTAATTGGTCGAGAAAGGAATGCCCCGTCAGCTAGATCCAAGATGGCTGCGGCCGAAAATAAACAGAAACAAACTACGACAACAATTTTGAAAAAATTATTACCGCTTTAAGTACTGCCAAAAAATACAGCTGCACATATTAACATATTGACAACATGATTATATAAATAATATAACGTGTAACTTGCATAATAATAATATATGAGCAATAAACTGCGACCCGTGTTCCCCTTGTTAGCAGAAGGTAAGTCAAATCAGTCTGACTTTGCTAATGTATGTGTGTATTGAGCATACAATTACGCAACGTGAAAAAAAATTAAGAGAACAAAAATAGAGAAAATAGGCTCCAAAAATGTTTCAAATGAAAGAATTATAGACAAAAAATTTAAATATTCTCCATAGTCTTCATATTAAATGCAACATTTGTAGAGCACATACAGTCACTTCTAACGTAATATTTCATATTTTATTTAACGAAATATTTGATGTTGCAAATATTATTTGTATGAAAATTATATGGTTGATATTAGATGTTAAGCGCATGCGCAACTACAAGGGGACATCTCACTGCATGTCACTGTTAATATAATTAAATTTAAAAGAATGCATGGATAAAATTATCTGTTGTTTGGTGAACAAAGACTTTTTTAATTATGCTGATGATATTGCATATCATGCGCATGCACAACTTTAAGGAAACAATGCATGTATGGGTTAAAATATGTCGTTTCATTGAAATTTCTTTCTTTTATAGAGGGAGGGAGAGACGGGGAAGGAGGGAAGGGGGAGGGGGGTGTATGGACGGAAGGAGATCAGGTTCGGGCATCTATGAATGGGAAGCATTGTCAACTGAGGTGGGCTGGCCATTCATGAATGGATGAATTGGAAGGAAAGCTTGAAAGATATTTATGGTTTCTGTGTCGCAGCTGCTGGTCGTCCGCCATTGCAGTAATTGCAGTTCTTAACAAATAAACAATGACATTTTATACAAGAATAAAAATATGCATAAGAACAATTCTACATCATCTGAATAAAGAAAGTTATGAAACAAACTGGACAGCTGGTAGGAAACCACCATTGTAATCTACATTATCTACAGACCACCAGTCATGAGTACATTATATTTGTTTATTTAAATAAGTACTTTAATTTAGTTAAGTCAATTGATATAAATTTACAATTTAATGTACTATAATATCATTTAATTAATGTACAAATAATAATTAAATTATATGCATATTCATATTTTTGGGGGAACACCAAAGACGTATTTAGGTTTTTTAATAATTCTAAACTGGTGAGTAACCTAACCACATATGTATTGCTTTTCACGTATAAGCTTTGTCTATGTGCAGTTGTACTACCACCGGATTTGTCTGAATACACATTTCTTGATCGAATGGCTGATAACGCATTCACAGCTCACATCCAGCTGACACACAATCTGATGATTGTTCAATGTGTATTCAACCCGTCATGGCAGTACGTGCAAATGCTACACAATTTCTTGTGCAACTACCTCGGATCAAGGCCATCAGTGCGTGGAATAAAGCCACATAATGTAAATACCTACTAAATATTGTTATTAATTAGGCTTGGGCAAGGATTTCCTATAGAAATTTACCTTAGTTCTGCATGCGCCTACATAGGGGTGTATATGCAGCCTTAAACAGAACAACAATAACAGGAACATTGTCTACAGCCTGTGCCGGATTAGCCATGGTACAAATGGTGTACACGTATTCAGCACTCACCTCCCCCCACAATAAAGATGTGTAACTACATTTTTACAAGTGCAAATAAAGGTTATTACATATACTGCGTGTGTTGTATTTTTATGTAGTTATGTGAGGAGGTTTTTTTAGTCCTAGTTGCCATTTAGGTGGGGGCACTATATCCGGGGAAAGTGTATCTGTATACCTACATTACCCCCTCTGGACAAAAGAAATGTATGTTGTGATGTGATGCTAGGTCTGCTGATTTTAGTTACATCAGTTAGCTACATCAATGATATTTCTCCTATTCAATACATATGAAGTGTCAATATGTACGTGACTGAATTATTTTAAATAAGCAAGTTGCAGAAAAATTATGTTGCATTACTGCAAGGTCAAAATAATAATGATCGTTAGGGGTTTTGTCCATGAGGAGTTATGTCTGTACCCCATTTGTAAAAATATTTAACAAGATTGCCATCCATGCCAAAGGCCCAGATGGCTAGTGGACAAGGACACCATTGGCTTGTGGAGAGTCCCACCCAACTGTCCTTTTCACACCTCCTGATGGGGACAGGCTCCACATGCTTTCCACTGAAGCCATTCATTCGTTGGTGTCACTTACCTGATATGGGTTCTAGACTTCCAGCAGTGGACCACCAGCTGTAAGCTGACTGTCTTTAACATCTGTATCAGTAAACCTGTCAAGCAGCAACAGCAGCAGACAACTTTCAAGCACCATTGTTACTTTGTGACCTTTTCATTCAAATAAATAGAAAAATCAAAAGAAAATAAATTTCCATGAAATTACATATATTTTAACCCATACATGCATTGTCTCCTTAAAGTTGCGCATGTGCATGACATGCAATATCATCAGTATAATTTTAAAAAGCCTTTGTTCACCAAACGACAGATAATTTAACCCATGCATTCTGTTAAATTAAATTATATTAACAATGACATGCAGTGAGATGTCCCCTTGTAGTTGCGCATGCGCATAACATCTAATATCAACCATACAATTTTCATACAAATAATATTTGGAACATCAAATATTTCATTAAATAAAATATGAAATATTACGTTAAAAGTGACTGTGTTGCCAAAATGTTGCATTTAATATGAAAACTGTGGAGAATATTTTAATTTTTTCTAGAATTCTTTTTTGGAGCCTGTTTTCTTTATTTTTTTTCACATTTTTTTTACGTTGCATAATTGCAAACTCAATATGCATAAACATCATCTTCGCGGTTCTGATGGCACAGAGGCGTCACTAATGTGCAAATTGCACACGCGCCATGTTTATCATGCAATTGGTTCAGCTATTTTGTTCTGTAAAACTGATAAAAAATTGCCTAAAACAATATTTTTTAGAATATATGAATTTATGGTACAAAAATGCAGGGAAAACCATTGTTAATTTAGGCCAGTTAAGTAGACGATTACCTTTTTTCTATCTGGCTTTTGCTATCCTACATAATAATGTGACCCTCTACAAAAGAGCTCACGATTCTCTTGTTCAATCTACTGGCAATCTTGTTGTCACGAGTGCGTTGTTTGGCAACCATTGCTAGGTCCCCATTCATAATGTGTTTTGTGGCAACATGCTAAGGCCAGATTACCATTCAGAGTGGGTCCTCTAGCCTAATCAGACACTTGTAACTCGAAGGAAGTTTGTGTAGTTCTCTGCAGCAACTAGAAGAAATACAACATGGAAAACTGAGACGGTATGTAGACATTACTTCCTTTCCACACCACTATTCTATTCCTTCGTGACCACAGCTTGTGGTCCGGTTTGTGCTGAGCCTTTCAGTAGCCACACTAGTAGGCACTACAATCTACATTCCCCTTGAGTGTTTCAGCCAGACCACTGTTATGTGTTATGTCACGGAAATTGTTAGAGTTAGACTTTGGTTGTGTCTTAGCTAAATACAGATGCTCATCAAAGAACTTATGTTGGCCGTGAAGTGAATGAATTACATTTTGGTATGTAATTAATTTTTTAGGATGTCGAGTAAGAAGACATGGACAATCATTATGAAACGTTAAGACAAGCAATATCTTTATTTCTGTAAATGATTATTGTACAGCTTAAGTATGTTTCACTCTCCATTCCCTTTCTTACATCCCATTCGCTCATTACCTCTTGTCTCCCTCTTTGTTAAATTTCCTCTTGCTACCCTCTTCCACCTTACGTTCTCCAGCCTGCCCATTCTTGTCTTCAACCTCCCCTTTCCCTCCAGCAATGCCTTCTCCCATTCTCTACTCGCTCTATATATTTCCTTTCAACTCTTCTTATTTTTTATCTTCACCTTCAAATATGTTTCTTCCCTACATTTTCCTTCTTGCCTTCATCCCCCGCTCTCTTCCTCGCCATCCCATCGCTTCTTCTCCCTTCCTACCCCTGTTTATGTCCCCATGACCTCATCCCTCCCGCTGTCCTCCAATTTCACTCATTCCGAAGCCCGAGATTGCACTGCGTGCTGGTAGTACACACTGCCTGTAGCCAGCATTTCGTGTTGTGGTAACTATGGTAACAGTATTACATACACCACACAATTCGTTACCGTTCTGTCTTGCTGTTGGTTTGGTCCATGGGCTGTGCTGACAGTCTAGTGTAGACTTTTCCACTTTTATGACAGCAACGTTTATGCCGAGTGTAGGCGAGGATTTCCTTATTTAGCACAGCGTTCTTGGAGTACAACTGAGTAGTTGAAAGCATTTTGGTGTTGGCTTATTTAAAAATTGAAGGGGGCAGCCGTGGCCTAGTGGTTAAAGTGTTGGACTCTAAATCCGAGGGTTGTGAGTTCAAGACCCACACTGGGCATGGTTTGTTTTCGAAGCTTAGGCAATTTCGTTTACCCTACTTTGCCTCAGTCTACTCAGCTGCAAATGAGTACAAACACTGTTTGGAAGGTACCTGCGATGGACTAGTGTCCCGTCCAGGAGAGTCAGTATAACTGCACTCTAAGTTGCTTCGCACTACAGAAACCAGGTTTAAGCACTGGCCATATAAGCCTTCATGGCTTCCTAAGGCGTAATGCCTGGGGGATGACTTTACCTTTTTTTTTATTTAAAATTCCGTTGGTGTCGGTATGCAAATGAGCACTCAACAATTGCCGAGAATTAATTTCGATATCATACCTCATCACTTCATCAAGATATCCAATGCTAAGATGGTTTTTGGTCACGTGGTGTTTCGGTGTGAAGTTCGTTAGCGTTATTTCAATTAATACAAATACACGGCACTCTTAATTTGGAAACATAAACAGGCAGCGTTTTAATTGGCTACTTCCAAGTTGATAGTTAAACCACATTGCATTTCTTTATGCCGTTTTGGGTCAGGTGATGTCTTGGCTGCCTTGTCTGAGTCGGTGCGTCGCCATTGTTGACTGGAAAGCCACAAACACTTCGGCCACATCAGCTGCCCGCGACATGTTTATGTAGGGTAGGGTGGGCCAAGGAGCCGCCTTAAAGGGGGGGTGAAGCACTCGAACAACCATAGCCCAAACATAATAACATACCATTTACAGTATAAATCACCCTTATATGATGTGCGCAACGCCACGGTAATTTTGTAATATCCTTTTAAACTTTGCCATTATCTTCGCTGGGTGGCGCCATATTGCTCTGCGGGGGGCTCAGCGGCAGAGTGGTTTGAGTACGATCTCCTGGCACCGCATTCACACAGTAAAAACCTCTCGGAAAAACGGCCGAAACGCATGGAAAATCGAATAAAAAGAAAAATGGTGTGCACTGGATGGCTCCTGGATATATCAACTAGTACTACAAATGCAAGGAAAAAACTTTTGATCGACTTTCGAGGAAGAATTTGCAGCGGAAAAGGTGGTTGCAAATGCGGAAATTGCCGTGTCCGCCAGCCGCAGGCTCTGCTAGTGATCACTTTTCCGATGCAGATTACAAGACAAAAGACGTATGTGATGAGCATGGACAGACGGTGAGCATCAAGATGTCATTCTTGGTCAAAGACATCTTAGATTTTTTTCCCGCATATGACCATGCATCTACAGACTATTATGCGACAAGGAAACGTCATATATCAGAGGGCAGAGCGATGCGCAGGAAGCGACGAGCCGAAACCAGGTTAGTAAATTGGATTACCGTTACCATTGTGACTTATCACTACGATTACAATATAGTTCCACCCCAATAAGCACAGCTGTGCTTCAACGTCAGCATATATATGACCCACAGTAAATCGAAATGTATGAATACAATAAAGTGCGAGTAAGTGTTAATAGTTTGATATAATTACGAGTGTTTTCCAATCCGCCGATTTATTTTCGACGTGATCAGGTGTACCGTCAATACGTGGCCGTACTCAAAACAATAACAATAACTCAGTAAGTGCTACATGATATACTGCAGCCTTGTAACATGGGCCATGGCGTATGTACTAGGCAAAATTATTCAAGAAAATAATTTGATATTATTTATTGACAGTTATAATAATTAAGTCTCAAATATTTAAGTAAAATGCATTTCACCCATGCAATGTCTAGCTGGAAAGTAAACTAAGGCATCGTCATCTACCCAGTTGAACACTGTCAGATTACATGTCTGCTTTGTATAATGACACTTTACAATTTTTTTCTGAATTCTTGTGATTTGACAATAAGGCAAAATTATATAAAATGAATTTGCTTTATTGATCAGATTAAACCCCACATGTAATAACCGGAAGTTCATAAAGAGATGTATTAATTACATTTTATTCTAAGTCGACTGATAACACTGTAATGAATATCGTGGGGGGAGGGGGCAACTGTCGGCAACCCACAATAGTATTAGTACAAGCTATACATATGAAGGAAGTATATCAGGCATGGGGTCAATTCTGTTTTGTCAATTCCAAAAAATCACTTCTAATTCCACCTTGCCAAAAATCAATTCCAACTGTTAAAATCCTAGGCTAAAGAAACATTCCAATCCAATTCGTTTTAACACAGTTTTATTTGTCACGTGTGCACAATCATATTTAATTAGATATGATTAAAAAATTATTGTTCGTTAAATGCACACATACACACACACAAACACACACATATATATATATATCAGGTTTGCCATAAAAAACTTTAAAATGGCATCCAGCCATTTCATATGTACTTTCTGCTGCGACACCTCTCCTGGATTTTTGGTAACAAAACCAGACATTTTGGACAGCCCTGGACAGTTGGGTCATTAATCTGAGTTTTGAACAGTTTCCCGTTTATATTTGGTCCAGGTCATTTGCCCCCCTCCCGGACATTTGCCCCTTTGTCACTTGCCCCCCCCAGACATTAGCCCCTTGCCTTATTCAAAATCTGGACATTTGCCCCCTGTCCGTAGCTTCTGGATTAGTTGTAAGTTTTTTTAAAGAAATGTTTTTTTAACTTATTTTTTTTATTTCTGAACATGAATTCAAGATATATATTACCCTAATTGCAATTAATGTTCTTTGTGCCAGATCAGCCAAGTAAATTACTTTATGTAGTTGGAGATGATCCTGTAATCAGAGGATTATCTTTATTGCAATTGTGAAAGAAGTCAGTGAGATTAGGACCAGGACATGTTAGGACAATTGAGGATATTTGAAAGAAGCCATCTCAACAAGGTTTCTTTTGAATTGCATTTACCATGGAGAGTTGGAGTGACTCCATTTTTCTATAAAACTGGATGCACAAGCTAGAGTTGTCAGAAAACACTTATAACTTCATCATGGAAATTACTACTAGCATCTGAGGAGGTCAGAAGCTATGTTTTGAGTGTCATTCCTACACCAAGAAGGGGGACCAACAAGATTACTCTTCAATGGGAGTGAAGCCAGCGTCGATCCTAATCATGCAAGGGTGCTGTGGTCACTGATCTGATCTCCAGATCCAGAATGTGATCAACAAGATTGCCTGCAACCATGATGGTGACACGGCACAGATAGAAGCTGCCAAGGTCCGTGAGGACCTGTAAACTAAGGCAGCTAATACCAGGGGCACTCCAAACCAAACTGTAAACTGATTTTCACTTGTCAACTATTATAGAAAAAGGGGCAGTCCTGGGGGGAGCAAATATACTAGGAGGCAGATTTGTATCGCTATCAGTTGTGGTATCATTGATATTTCATCAAATTTACTGGAAAGTTTGAGTTTTCAACATTCTAATCTCCAACATGTATTCTCCATGGGGACATTTTTAATTACTACAAAGGGCAAACCCTACAGCCACATGTAACAGCATTGTACAGGTGACCAGTGACATGTGTAGTATGGGAAACTTGTGGGCTGAACATTAGACTTGGATAAAAAAGGGGCTGCATTCAAGTGGGGCAGGCTTCCTCTCTCACACAAAGGGAATGAGCAGGCAGGTGCCCTTAATTGGCAATCTCTGTAAATAAACGTTGTACACTGAGAAAGAAAATGAGGCATGAATGGTCTGATTTTGGTTTTACTGTCTTACAGTAACTTAGTATTTCTTTTTGATGCAAATGCTTGATTATATTGTTCTTGGTCACAATGTTTCAATACCAGAGTAGACAGTGTCTATGCTGTAATGTTGACAACTTCCTGGCTGTTACCAGATTCAGGGTGACATGCTAATAGCAGACAAATATGATTTTAAAAGTAATATAAGTAAATATAAGGGTAAATATTAACAGTATCAAGTCAATAATTCCAACAAAATCAATTCCAATTCCCAAAAAATAAAATTAAAAAAATTCCAATAAAAAAAACATTTTTTAAGTCAATTCCAATTCCGGAACTGGAATTGAGGGTCAGTTCCAATTCCGGAATGGAATTTACCACATGCCTGAAGTATATTCATGACAATATCTTGTCTCTGTGTACTACAGCAACAGTCATGAACAGTATAATTGAATAGAAACAAGCTTATGTCTGTGGGGCTTTTGTCGGGAGGGGCTTTTGTCGGGAGGGGCTTTTGTCCAAGCACCATACTATCTAGCAGATGCTTTCAGTATAATACCTAATAATTATATATATATTTACATATATACATATATATATATACATATATATATATATATATATATATATATATATATATATATATATATATATATATACGTGTGGGCATGTATGCGTGTGTGCATGCAGCATTTATAAGGTAAAGATGTCACAAGCATAGATCTGCATTTGGTCCAATAACAATATTCATGCATTATGTTATCTAAATAGAGTGTCAGATATAAAATAAGGAACCCCATAGAAAGTATACCTAAGGGTCCATATTTTGTTATGGAATTTGGACCCCTTATAGAATTTTGACCTCCCTGGCCCATTGAAAACAGTGCAATGTTGATTAGATAATATAATACACTTTGGAGCTAGGATGCTACAATGTTGGTTACATGCGTTTGGTTATGTTACCAATGGCATTCATCAAACTGACCAAACAGATTCATTAAAAACATTAAGAGATCAGTGAAAGACCCATTGGTTGAATTAACATGGCTCCATAGGGAAAATGCTTTTCCCTGTGGTTGATTACTTTATATATTCTATATGACACTGGCACTCTTATATTCTAAAAATAATATATACAAGAAAAAGTTTCTCACATTGTGATTAATTTTTATTATGCAAAAGATGAATTTTGTAAAATTTTCAAGTCACTGTATGTGTAATCTTTTCAGATGAAGGATTCACCATTGGTTCGTACAAGTACAGGTACTAGTTTTGAAGCATCCAGCGCTACGGGTGATGCCGTCAATCTTTACATTACGGATGTCACCTTTAGTGCCATCACTGCTACTACTGCTGTGGCACCACATACAACTGATGCTGAAATGCAAATCGATCCAGTAACGATATTTCAAGTGCGACACTTCGCGAATGCTGCTGTAGTCATGGATGACATTATTGCACCAATGAACGTTGATCATGACTACTCCTATGTGAAGCATCCATCAGATTCAGTGAGAATAAAGACATTGGTGCAGATGATGCACACTATGTGATAACAGCGACATAACTGAGGATGACTCAAGCAGCTCCGACACCTATGAGAAAGAGAAGAAGTTTGTCATTCGTGAGAAAAACTTATGTCACTTTTCTGCACCTGCCACACACTAAACAGCCATAAACTATGACACAGGTTGTACTCATGTCTGATCTATCAGCCAAGGTCTTTCGGATACTGGGGTGTCTGTCAGAGGAAAGTGTGCTGATTTCTACCCCTGGATGAGTGAAAGGTGAATTGAATATGTTAGGTGTATGTGTACTATCAGTCAGAATAAGTAGTGTATTGGTGTATATTTACTGCCAGTAGTGTATTGGAACAGATGGTTGGTGTGCAAGTACTATCAGTCAGAACAAGTAGTGTATTGATACATATGATTGGTGTACATTTACTGTCAGTACAAGTAGTGTATTTGGTAGAGAATGAGACACTTAGTTTACATTTGCTGTCGGTAGGAACAAGTAGTAGATTCAGTCAGAACAAGTAGTATATTGGATACACATGATTGGTGTACATTTACTGTCAGAAGAAGTATTTAAATGGTGCAGATTCCAGAATGAGATCATTGGTGTACATTTACTGTTGGTAGGAACAAGTAGTGTATTGGTATGCATGATTGGTGTACATTGTTGTTATTATTGTCAGCAATGTTATTCAACACAAAATCAAACACAATATTAAAATACAGTCACGGTACACTTCATTAGATTAGATACAAAATAAAGAGAAAAGCCTGCTTGCATTTCCATTGTAGTTCGGACCTCGCCCTCGGGCTAGGTAAAAGAAATATGCAGAAAAAATATGATTATTAAAATGGCAATGATTCGATAACAATTGAATTACTGACCTGCCCACGAATCAATGAGTCGGCACGCAAATCATGCAATGACAGCAGACCAACATCTAGCACTGCTCTGTGTGTGCATATCACTACAAAATCATCGTCTTTGCCTTCGTACGGTGATACAAGCACCAACGCGGTCGAGCACACGGTGCTGCATAGCCATGCCCATGGCATAGGCATAGCCATAGCCTAGCCCTAGGCATGGTAGCTTCCTCGGCGCAGCATGATGACTCAACGTAAACGTGCGCATACATCGGGACGCAATTTCCACAGGTTCACCACATCACATTACCTAGTCAGGAATCGTTGACTGTCAAAGCGCTGTTGTAATTTTTCCTAAATCCAACGTCAACAAAGGCGAAGCCGACCTGGGCTGGAGTCTGGAGCGTGACTCGCACACTCGGTGCCGCTTTACGACTGTCAACCGTTGTTTCCGTGTGGCCTATCGAAGTAGACTCTTCGTCTGTGGTTTCCATTTCTCCAAAGATAGACAACTATTACGGAAGTTCAGTAAACCACTAATCGCTAGTAGCAGATCTGGTAAAACTGTCACAAGCGATGCATCTATCTTGTCAACAAATAAAAAATAGTTCCGGTATTACGTTTTCGCATATTCTTGTTGGTTAGCGTCTCGTGTGTTCGAGAACTGTGGCGTTTTCCACGATTTTTTGCGTGTTTTGTTGTAATTTCTTTAACTTTTTTATTTGGAACGAACAAAAACGCTATTTTGCTCACGTGTGTAAACACTTGTATATATAACAGAGACCCATATCTTTTTTTCCGCTCCAGAATGCCTATTTACGAAATAAATCCCAAAAAATCGAAAATTTACATTGATTAGATATACGCGACTCAAACCACTCGTTTCGACAACAAGATGGCGATACGCAGTGTTGCATTTTGTCGATTTTTGTCTCGAACAAAATCAGTTTTTTAGTTTATCTCATAAATTAGCAGGTATCTGTCACCATTAATGCATAGTTAGATAATATATATTTAAATATACGGCATAACACAAAAATGCTTCAGTTCCCCTTTAAAGGGAAATAGTATGTGTGAAAGAATGAAAAATCTTGTTCATTATCTTAGATACATTCCACGTGTTGAAATTGTTGACGTACCTAGCCTCTAAAAAAAATTGTAGCCATTTTACTGGAGGTTCCTATGGTGGGGTAAGAGCCCACCCACAGGGCAAGAAGACCCTCTCTGCCCGTTTGCAATATTACATTTCTTTGTTCGAATATTGTTTCACATCACAATCAGAATTTATATATAATTCAAACCATGTTATTTTTCTGGCAATATTTTCTGGCAAAATAGCATATTTAGAAGTTATTGGAGACCAGTAGGAAAGGTGTGTCGATGGGGTTGTCTGGCCCCTTGTGACTACCTGCATACCTGTGTACAATTGTTTTCACTTTCGCTAAATACGATCCCCCGCTTGAGAATCCTACCTACCTACATATCCGCATTGTGCACATACATCAGTTATGAAGAATACCTAAAAGAATGTGGTTTAATAACCCTAGAGACAAGGAGGTTAAGAGGGCATCAAATTGAAGTTTTTAAGACATTGAACAGATATGAAAATATTGATAGAAATATCAAGAAAGACATTAGAATTTGGAGAGAGGTAACATTAGTAAAGGATCAGCGTAGATTATAGATTAGATTAGAAATGTTGAACTCTCGATAAGCCAATGGCTTCCTCATTAAATCTTCTTAATTTTCATATTCCCTGTTACCAGTGCTGAAGTCTGCATAATATTTAATGCCGGTATTATTTTTATTTATGTTTAATATAACAATGCTGATTGATAAGTTACATTTGGCCATTCCCAGACCTTTTTTCCCATCGCATTATGTGTGACGTCCATACGAACCTGATTTCTCTTTCATTATGTTTGACGTCCATCCGAACCTGATTTCTCTTTTATTATGTGTGATGTCCATCCGAACCTGATTTCTCTTTCATTATGTGTGACGTCCATTCGAACCTGATTTCTCTTTCATTATGTGTGACGTCCATCCGAACCTGATTTCTCTTTCATTATGTGTGATGTCCATCCGAACCTGATTTCTCTTTCATTATGTGTGATGTCCATCCGAACCTGATTTCTCTTTCATTATGTGTGACGTCCATCCGAACCTGATTTCTCTTTCATTATGTGTGACGTCCATCCGAACCTGATTTCTCTTTCATTATGTGTGATGTCCATCCGAACCTGATTTCTCTTTCATTATGTGTGACGTCCATCCGAACCTGATTTCTCTCTCAATATTGGGACATTTTCTTCACTTTCTCTCCCTGTTAAAACTCCGTTCTCAACTGATTTAGTTTACTGATTTCCAAATATGTATGTGTGAATATTTTAAGTAATATCCGCAGTTGGATATGCCTAATTTTGTTCAAATCATCAAAAGAATTTACTTTAGTCGCTAAATCTGGTAAGACTCGAAATAGTGGATATCCAAAATGGTAAACACTGTGCGGGTCAATGCCGATTATGAGCTTGACTTCCATCCTCTCGCCAATCACATGACAAAGTGATGAAATTTCACCGAGGTTGAAATTCGTTAGTTTTCAGCGTTTCCATTTTCACTTCAATTAATGCTTAACCAAACATTAATTAAGGCAAGGCTCAACCCCTTAATTTTTTTTCTTCCAATTTTGTGTTTTCCACAAAAATAGCACCTATTGCTTATCTACTTTCAGTATACCATACAATGTTTTGCAAAATACAACTAATAATGTGCCATTTCAACTGTTTTCTAACTGTTGTATGTCCTTTTGTTTCCATTTGTCATCTAATTAATTATGCATGAAACTTGTTTGGTTCATAACTTCAGTTCTACTTATCGTAGATCAAAACTTATTGTACCAACTTGCTCGGTTGTATACGCCTGTCAATGACATCATAACATGCCAAATGCAATATAACAAGCTATTTCATTGGTTGTTTGTATACAGCACTGTATGGGCAGGAGTCTGTCTCAGCCAATCATAGCGCGCCTTGTAAATGCACTAGGACTGCAAGTAAACACCACTACAGTGATTCCGTTTTGTATGTAGCTGTTCATTTACGTGACACTAGTAGTACTGCATTTCATCAATATTCATGTTAATACTGCATTCTTAAACTTTATAGTGTTTTTCTCGACTTTGATTTTTCGACATTTTTCCGTTATGTTTGGCATGATATCTAGGCAAATATTCAAGTTATCTGTATGAAATTTGGAGGAAATGTTGCTGGTGCTGTGATGCCTTGGATGAGGCAAAATAATGCAATTATGTTGAAAAATAAAAATTTTGTGATGAACGGACGCTTGCCAATATACCTTTTGCATCAATGCCAACCTCTTTTTATTATATTATCGTAAAAAATGGCAACAACTTTACCATTTTGGTTCATTCTTTTAATTACATTATTGTTTGCATGAATGCAAAATATCCTTGATATGTGACTGTTACTTTTGACTACAATGTGTCATTTGTATATGTGTATTTCAGTATCCATATTTCCGTGTTTCAATATGCAAATGAGGCATATGCAAATGAGTGGGACAAAAATGAAAAGAATCCTATATTGACAAGTCTATATGGTAGCCTTGCTGAAAATTTTATCAAAATCCATTGATCATTGAGCAAGTTATGAAGTGTTTATTGAGACCTGTCGTTAGAAGGGTAGAGCCTTGCCTTAACTTAATAGTGTATCTGATGATTTAAAAAAAATCACATACAAAAGTTGCGCAAACAAGCTACCATGTTGCAATGGATACTAGGTAGGTTTGATATTTATATTGAGTTGTGGGGTTGACACGAGTCAACGAGAGCGGTGAGCCTCTCTTTATGATTTGTATATCTTATTCCACAATTTTCTCTTCTTCCTCTCCCTGTTTCCCTCTGTCTCCTTTCTTAGTTCCCCTATTCTTCCTGTTTCCCTCTATCTCCTTTCTTAGTTCCCCTATTCTTCCTGTTTTCCTCTATCTCCTTTCTTAGTTCCCCTATTCTTCCTGTTTAACTCTATCTCCTTTCTTAGATCCCCTATTCTTCCTGTTTCCTTCTATCGCCTTTTTAAGTTCAACTATTCTTCCTGTTTCCCTCTATCTCCTTTCTTAGTTCCCCTATTCTTCCTGTTTCCCTCTATCTCCTTTCTTAGTTCCCCTATTCTTCCTGTTTAACTCTATCTCCTTTCTTAGTTCCCCTATTCTTCCTGTTTCCCTCTATCTTACTATTCCTTATATATATATAAATGATTTAGGTGCTGTTTCTCAGATCACCTTTCCCATTATGTATGCAGATGATACTAACATCTTTATCCAAGGGAAAGATTTGCAAAAAATGGAAAAAAGATTTAAATATTGAAATAAAAAAGCTGTCACTTTAGCTCAAAACTAATAAACTCTCACTGAATATAAAAAACATGTACAATGACCTTTAGCAGTACTCCCAGTATAAGAAACAGATGTAATGACATATACATAGATGGAATAGGAATAGACACTGTTAATCATACGCATTTTTTGGAGTAATAATAGATAATAAAATCAACTGGAGTGACCATATAAAGTACATATGTAATAAAATTTCTAAGAGCATAGGCATTATCAAAAAGATAAAGAGCAGACTGAACAAGAAGACATTGGTTAACCTATATTATACATTTATTTACCCATATATTACTTATTGTAATGTAGTATGGGGAAGAGCCCCAACAATATATTTATCTAAAATTCATATATTGCAGAAAAGAATAATACAAATAATTAGTCATGTTGGATTTAGAAACCACACACAGTTTTTATTCAAGACATCAAATTATGAACATTTATCAACTAAACAAATATATAAGCTGCGTGCTAATGTATAAACATAATAGGGGTATGTTACCAAATATATTTAATGACATGCTTACACATCATACTACTTTACACAGTCATAAAATGACACAAGAAACAGTTTATAAAATACTATACTGTAAAACCAACACCAGACAAAATACACTGGCATATGTTGGTCCCAAATTATGGAATACTATTGTTACAAAGAACCACTTGGATGATTGTACGTCTATTTATTTATTTAAAAAGACAGTGAAACACTACATATGGGGAACCTACGAACAAGACTACTATAGTCAATTGTGATATACCAGTATAATTTAGTATAATTAATAGTCCTTTGTATTATTATATGTGAATGACTTATTTGTGGTAACCTTTTTATCATATCTTATAACAAATAAGTTATTGATTAGACAAATGTGGTATACTTGTATTAGACATCACTTGTGAACAACTTTTTTTTTTAATAAAGAATAGACATCGTGGTGCATAATATATTTCATTTATAATTGAAAAAGGAAACAAGCAATTTGCTTCTTTTCCATTGTCTTAAATGTGTTTAGTAGTTGATCGGCTGATTGATTGTATGTATATGAATTTATGTTATTTGAGACAATAAACATTATTATTATTATCTCCTTTCTTCGTCCCCCATTCTTCCTGTTCCCCATCTCCTTTCTTAGTTTCCCCCATTCTTCCTGTTTTCCTCTATCTCCTTTCATAGTTTCCCACATTCTTTCTGTTTCCTTCTATCTCCTTTCTTCATCCCCCATTCTTCCTGTTTCTATCTGTTTTTTTAGTTCCCCCATTCTTCCTGTTTCCCTCTATTTCCTTTCTTAGTTTCCCCTATTCTTCCTGTTTCCTTCTATCTCCTTTCTTCGTCCCCCATTTTTCCTGTTCCCCATCTCCTTTCTTAGTTTCCCCCATTCTTCCTGTTTTCCTCTATCTCCTTTCATAGTTTCCCACATTCTTTCTGTTTCCTTCTATCTCCTTTCTTCATCCCCCATTCTTCCTGTTTCTGTTTTTTTAGTTCCCCCATTCTTCCTGTTTCCCTCTATTTCCTTTCTTAGTTTCCCCTATTCTTCCTGTTTCCTTCTATCTCCTTTCTTAGTTCCCCCATTCTTCTTCTTTTCCTCTATCTACTTTCATAGTTTCCCACATTCTCTCTGTTTCCCTCTATCTCCTTGCTTTGTACCCCATTCTTCCTGTTTCCCTCTATCACCTTTCTTAGTTCCCCCATTCTTCCTGTTTCCCTCTATCACCTTTCTTTGTCTTCTATTCTTCCTGTTTCCCCCAGTGTTAATGTGACATTGTTATATATAAATATGTTAACTACATATAATAATTCAATAAATGTTTACTTCAGTACTACTCTCAAGTACCAAATAGTGCCTAATAACAGTATAGGGGGGACATTTTTTCAAAACAAATAATACAGTGCGAAAAAATCACTAGTACAGGGGTGAGATTTAACAAGTCATGGAAGGTAGCTAGTCGAGCTACCAACCTTGCAAAGTGAAGTAGCCCGACAGATTCTTAGGTAGTCCACTTGCTAATCAATGCTTTGATGATAGAAAGCAAATACTTTGAAGATAGAATGTACTAATTTTTTCCTAGGGACTCTATGTAATGGCGGATGGATTCTGACTGGTCCATGCCCGTCCATTTCAGCGGAAACCGCCACCAGCCGGTTACGACCGGTTTGAGGCGCTGTGCACGGCGGCCATTTACGGTCGTTCGGCTTACGCGGTGATAATGGCATTTTAGCTAATAATATACCATGTCGATCTCCCGAGAACTTAGGATTCTGACCGATTCATCTAATCATGGAAATCTAACTCTTCGGGATCAAAATCTAGGATCCTCAGAAGCACGTCTTCCTGTTGCTGTTGCCCTATTGCAATACATATGAAAATACATAATTATAGTATATATATATGTATATATATATATATATATATATATATATATATATGCAGTAGCATGCATGACGGTTCGAGTGTTGGTGTTCTCAGCAACAGGAAGACAAGTACAACCGAAGAAACAGCAAATGAGGGCATAACAAAAGGATATCTTCCCGTACGGCATGTAATCATCTACTTGAATTTACAAAATAATGTGCAGTATAAATGCATGGGTATAACCTGAATTACGGTGAAGTATTCATATAACCTGGGGCAAATTCGGGGGGGGAGGGGCATAGAGGGCACATGCCTCCTTACCCCAAACAAACTTTTCACGGTGCATTAGATTATGCCATTTTGAGTGTTACTTTTCAAAATACTCCATGAATAAAACAATATGTACTGGTAGACGTACTCCAGGAGTAAACAAAGGGTACTGTTGGGCGTAAACAATTGGTACTACAATGCGTACTCTAGGAGTACATAACTGGGACAACAAGGTATATTCCATGAGTACACAACTGGTAATGCAAGGCGTATTCCACGAGTACACAACTGGTACTGCAAGGCCTATTCCATAAGTACACAACTGGTACTGCAAGGCCTATTCCATGAGTACACAACTGGTACTGCAAGGCCTATTCCATAAGTACACAACTGGTACTGCAAGATGTATTCCATGAGTACACAACTGGTACTGCAAGGCCTATTCCATGAGTACACAACTGGTACTGCAAGGGCTATTCCATGAGTACACAACTGGTACTGCAAGGCCTATTCCATGAGTACACAACTGGTACTGCAAGGGCTATTCCATGAGTACACAACTGGTACTGCAAGGCGTATTTCATGAGTACACAACTGGTACTGCAAGGCGTATTTCATGAGTACACAACTGGTACTGCAAGACGTATTCCATGAGTACACAACTGGTACTGCAAGACGTATTTCATGAGTACACAACTGGTACTGCAAGGCGTATTCCACGAGTACACAACTGGTACTGCAAGACGTATTCCATGAGTACACAACTGGTACTGCAAGGCCTATTCCGTGAGTACACAACTGGTACTGCAAGGCGTATTTCATGAGTACACAACTGGTACTGCAAGGCCTATTCCATGAGTACACAACTGGTACTGCAAGGGCTATTCCATGAGTACACAACTGGTACTGCAAGGCCTATTCCATGAGTACACAACTGGTACTGCAAGGCGTATTTCATGAGTACACAACTGGTACTGCAAGACGTATTCCATGAGTACACAACTGGTACTGCAAGACGTATTCCATGAGTACACAACTGGTACTGCAAGGCGTATTCCACGAGTACACAACTGGTACTGCAAGACGTATTCCACGAGTACACAACTGGTACTGCAAGACGTATTCCAGGAGTAAACAGGTGTTTAGTTTGACCGCTGCTCGATGTGCATTTTCATGATGTCATCTAAGTTGTTTCGTTTATGCGAAAATAATTTTTGCCAATGACTGGATGAGTACCAATAGTTTTTTCACATTCAGCAAATTCAAGGTATGTAGCTTGTAAACTTTGCAAATTAGAAACAACTGCAATTAGGTCAAAACAATAGATGTGATTTTATGCACTTACCACTTGTTCACATAATAGGACATTACAGAAAGAATTTGGAAGGCAATGCTTAGATTTTCGCAGAAGTGCTTAGATATACCATTTAGTAAATGGTTAAAATTGATGGAAATTTTTTGCAAGAACTGTTTTAATTTCTTGAAAATTTGACATGGAATAATCCTAATGGGCATGAGAGGTGATTGATTGATTATGGTAGAAGATATTGACCCTCACATAATTGGTATTACCGAATCATAGGCCAACACAGACATAACAGATGCTGAATTAGGATTGACAGGTTACGTAATGTTTAGGAGAGATCGAATAGGAAGAAAGGGAGGGGGAGTTATTTTATATGTTAAAGAATCTTTTCAGGCTTATGAAATAAAATTTAAAGGGAAGCAGATTACGATGAAGCTCTTTGGTGCAAAATAGTTTCAGGAAATTAAAAATTAACTATTAGATTAGTTTACCGAAGTCCAAACATAAACGAAGAGGATAACACACAAATACAAAATTCTATAAAGGAAGTTAGTAAAGGGGAATGTATCATAATGGGAGATTTTAACCATGGCCACATACAATGGAAATCTCTAGAGTACAGGGGGTGAGGACCAACAATTTCTATTTTTAATTAAGGATAGCTTCCTTACTCAGCACGAGCTAGAACCAACAAGGGGAGAAAATGTATTAGATATAGTTTGATCATCGCAAAAAGAATTAGTGGACAATGTAAAAATACATGAACCATTGGGTAACAGTGACTACAATCAAATACATTTTGACATCAATGTAAAATCAGAAAGTAAAAATAAAAAACGTATAGGAGAAACTTCCACAAAGGTAACTTTAAAGATATGAGAAAATACTTAGCAAAGCTAGATTGGAATAACATGCTGATGAATAAGACCGCAATTGAATGTTGGAATATTCTAAAATATGAAATTGAGAGTATCATCGATAAATTTGTTCCCTTGAAAAAACAAGGAAAACGGTCTAGAAAGAAACATTTGTCAAAAGAAGCTATTAGAAAATAGTGTTTAAGCAAACTATGTGGAGGGTTTATAGGCGTACCAGAAAGGATGAAGACTATGCAAATTGCAAAGAGGCACTTAACCTAGCTATAACTGAAATTAGAAAATCTAAAAGAACCTTTGAAAAAAATTGGCAGGTAATATCAAAAATGACAGCAAGAGTTTCTATGCTTATGTAAAGAGTAAACAGAAAGTTTGTGATAAGGTCGGACCACTGGAAAACAACAGGGGAAACATAATTTCAGACGGGTTTCAAATGGCAGAGGTCCTGAATGAGTATTTCAGCTCAGTTTTTTACCAAAGAAGATATCAGCTCACTTCCAGTTCCATTTACTAAATTTGAGGGCAATAAATCAGAACATTTAGGGCAGTTATTTGTAACTACTGAAATGATATAAAAAAATTAAGATGAAAGATAATAAATCACCAGAAGTTGATGGGATACCACCAAAACTGCTTAAGGAAATTGTTGAGCAAATTAGTACACCACTTGCAAAATTGTTTAACTTGTCACTAGAAGAAGGAATCGTTCCTTCAGAATGGAAAGAAGCAAACATTACGCTGCTATTTAAGAAGGGATCGAGGAACAAGACAGAAAATTACAGAATCTGTTTTGAGTGGGGTACCACCGGGATCAGTATTAGGCCCTATACTGTTTTTAATATATATAAATGATTTGGAAGACGACATATCTAGCAAAGTACTGAAATTTGCAGATGACACAAAAGTATTCAGAAAGGTTACTAATGATACAGATAAACAAAGTTTACAGGATGATCTAGATAAATTAGTGAAATGGTCAGAAAAATTTCAAATGTTATTAAATTTTGGTAAGTGTAAATGTATACATATAGGACATGGAAACGTGGATGAAGACTATAAAATGGGGAATGCTGTACTAGATAGAATCACACAAGGAAAGGACTTAGGAGTAACATTTAGTGCTGACATGAAAGTTTCAGAGCAATGTGGGATTGCTGCTTCGAAAGGAAATCAAATTCTAGGGTGAATTAGGAGAACTATCATGTATAAGGAGAAACAGCTAATTGCACCCCTGTACAAAGCAATAGTTAGACCACATTTGGAATATTGTATTCAAGCATGGAGGCCGTATCGTAAAAAGGACATAGACAAGCTAGAAAGAATACAACGAAGAGCAACTAAAATTATTCCAGAATTGAGAGACCTTAGTTACGAAAGTCGCTTATTACAATGTGATTTGACAACACTAGAGACCAGGAGACTAAGAGGAGACCAAATAGAAGTGTTTAAAATGGTGAACGGTTATGAGGATGTTGATAGGAATGTTCTTCTAACTTAAAGAAGGCAGTAGAACCAGAGGACACAAAGCAGCATTAGTTAAGGAGCAGTGTAGTTTGGACATGAGAAAGTACTCTTTCTCACAGAGGGTGATAAATGAATGGAACAAACTGCCAAATGATTGTGTTAATGCTAGTAGTGTGAATATGTCTAAAAATAGAATTGACAGATATTTGATAAGGGCGGGCTACACATAGATGAGAAAATTGTTGGACTCTTGATAACAAGATTTAACAAGATTTGCCATCCAAGCCAAAGGCCCAGATGGCAAGTGGACAAGGAAGCCATTGGCTTATCGAGAGTCCAACAATGTTCACCTACTTATAACCCGCCCTCCTGATATATGTGTCAAACTTGTTTTTAAACATATTCACGCTGCTAAGCCAATGGTTTCCTTGTCCACTTGCCATCTGGAACTTGTGTTTGGGATGTCGGTCTTGTTAAATCTTGTTAAATCTTGTTAAATCTAGTACTATTTACACATGGGAGTAGAGCATTTGCCGCTCACAGATGAAGTCCAGTATCTAAACACCGGATGTTTGCACAACTGGTGTCCTAGTAAAGTTAGCTGTCAACAAGGTCATGGATGGATACCATTACGTAATACTCATTCAAGTGAAGAAATTATGACACAAATATAAGATAAAAGTCAACCTGTGAGACACACACTGGAAGCCTCCTACTTCGCACAAAGCCATCATATCAGAGTCATGTCAAAGTGCCTACATACAGGACACAGGAACTTGGATGTAAACTATAAAATGGGAGATACTGTTCTGGGTACTACTGTAAAAGAAAAGGACTTAGGAGTTACAATAAGCGCTGATATGAAAGTTTCAGAGCAGTGTGGTATTGCAGCTTCAAAGGGTAATCAAATTCTTGGATTGATTAGAAGAAACATAACATACAAGGGAAAAAAGTTAATTATACCTCTGTATAAAGCAATAGTTAGACCTCATTTAAAATGCTGTATACAAGCGTGGAGACCATATCGTAAGAAGTATATAGATTCACTTGAACGCATACAAAGGAGAGCAACTAAAATGATTCCAGAACTCTACAGACAAGGAGGTTAAGAGGAAATCAGTTTGAAGTTTTTAAGATATTGAATGGGTATGAAAATATTGATAGAAATATGTTTTTCTCTCTGAAGAAAGATAGCAGAACTAGAGGACATGAGGTAAAGTTAGTAAAGGATCAGTATAGATTGGATATCAGGAAGTACTCATTGTCACAGAGGACAGTAAATGAATGGAACAAATTATCTATGGATTGTATAACCACTAGCGCCGTTTAAAAACAGGTTGGACACATATCTCGGGAGGGCGGGTTGCACATAGACAAACACTGATGGACTCTCGATAAGCCAATGGCTTCCTTGTCCACTTGCCATCTGGGCCTTTGGTTTGGATGACAAATCTTGTTAAATCTTGATTTTTAATCGCTAGCGGCAGAATCATCTTTGAATTTGGCTGTTTCAGAGCAGTTTAGCGACGCCAGTAGCATTTGTCTTTGATTTCGATCTTATTTACTTTCTGACCAAATCATGAAAACGACCACATAGAGCTGTCAAGCTGCTCCTCGTATATCTACCATACGCATACACATTTGACGTGGCCAAATCATTACTCTTACTTCCATATAAAGATAAAAATTTACGGAAAAAAAAACTTGCCATCTCCTATGCCTAGTTTCGTGGAGCTAGGCGTAGAAGATATAGCTAGTTTTTGTTTTTATAATTTGTCATCGTTACATGGAAGTAACAGTAGTGTTCAACAACTTGACGTGTATATGTACGGTAAATATATGAGAATTTGGCCACTCTATGTGGTTGTTTTCGTGGTTAGGTCAGAACATAGACATCGCAATAGCAGGAGTTGCGCTGACAGGTGGTGGTGATTTCGGCCCTCAGTGAATTCGGCCCTCAGTGAGTTCGGCCCAACTGCCACATGCATGAATCCAGTCACTTTAAAATGGCGTTAATGGGAGGTAAATCGGCCGATGTTATTTCGGCTTGGTGATTTTGGTCACTGAGGTGACACGTAAGATCTACTCGGTTCTAGCTAGTAATGTATTAACCTTCACTTTAAGGGTTTGTCCTGTACTTGTCATCAAAGGGATGCTAATTTTAACTAGATACTGTTGAAGTAAATGGTTTGTCCATTTCATACAGTGATCAGGTGTGAATAAAAGACCATGCTTCACATTCAAAATGATCTGAATGAAAATGAAAATATACTACATGTAATGTAATATGATTTCAAGCAATCGTTGTTTTTATTCCCTTTAACAGGACAGGGAAAACACCAGTACTTTTAATGTTGTTTATACGTTTAAGAATGAGTCAACACTCATGCTGGTGGAAAATTACCCATGCATGGGATTGGTGAAAGCCACGAAATACACTAGAAGTATCAACCTCAGTCTCACCTGTTTTGTTGGGGCCACATGCCCACTTCCCTCCAATTTTGATAGTCCACCTCCCGCCAATCTCACTTCCCACCTATTTTTGAGGCCAATTAACCTGCCCCATACACCCATGTTTTGGACCAACCTCCCACTTCTGCCACATCCCTCACACTAGGCGCTTCAAGCCCAAGTTCGCTGTACAAACTAACTACTTATGTGATAAATTAAACTTATTGCATTAAAGAAATCAGCACAACTTGCCGACGTTTAGCTGTCTAACTGTTGTTTAGCACCGGGTATGCGGACACAGGAAGTTTGAAAACTGTCTTTCCGAAGAGACACACGTTGGTGCTTTCTACCTGGTGTCTATGCCAGGGGAAGTAAACTGTCCCACAGGGGGTAAATATGTAACCTGTCATTGACTCACAGAGCTGGTGGTCTACATATAAACCAGCTATAATAAAAGCAATCCTGCGTTTGCCCTAGACATATGTCTGTTTGATGTATAACCACACAAGACAACATGATGATAAAGCCTTTATCTGTAGCTCACGTCCTAGTGACTGAGTAGACGCCATACCAAAACCATGACACCAAATTGTGGACCGGGAATCAATATTTCCGGAACAAATTCCGGTTATGGTCAGAAGGCAGTCCAATTAGTATCCGATGGGCGCTGTGTACAGAGGCATTCCTAAAATATGGGTCTTACGCATAACTCTCAAGTCGCAAGTAGTTATACTCCAAACAGCACAATCTTGAGCTAACGCAGGAGTTTGGACCAACGGCTTTTAATGTCTCACCAGGTAGAAGGAACCAACGGTTTTTATTGTCTCTTCTGAAAGACACAGGCAAAGTGGGGTGAACGAAATTGCCCAAGCTTCGAAACGGCGGAGGTGGAATCAAACCACCGTCCTCTCGATTGACAGGGTCTTACTGTGAGTAGAGCAGACATGCCTGAAATTTTTGCACTTTGGATTGACAGCATGTAACTTGGCACACTTATACACTGACCCATGTTATGAATTGCTGGATATGAAATTTAATCAGTAGTGCCTCTGGTGACTTTGACAGGTTATTTGTTCTCCTAATATATTTTTAGTTCTGAATGATACTGGTGTGTATTTGTGGTGTTAGAAATATGTTTGAACTCATTGTGATACGTTAGGTGTGTCAACCATTGAAGAAAACGAACTTGTACTCGTAATCATGCTTAATGTACTCATATTTTATGAGTACATCTGAGTACTTTAATATGAAGCTGTGATAATTTTTTACACAGTTTTATCAAGTATTTGTAGTTAACAGAATGAAAATATTTTTATTTAATTGCTTCCATAAAATATCTGAAATGTTCAAATACATTATTTCTGATTGATATAAAAAATTAACTAAGTGCTTCACAAAAGGCAGCATCTTTTCCCAGTCAGAAACCCATAGTTAGCAAACAATTATGTTAGTAACAAGTTCAGGCTAAATCCTTGTGTTTGTTTAATTAAGTCAGGAAGTCCACAATGAAGGGGCCATTCACCAGTTAGCCTTAAAATGCCTTTGTTGCTCCTACAAGGGGCAGTGTAAAGAACTAGCTGAGTCTATTTCTATGGCGACTCAAGTCACACAGCATCAGTAGTCTTTATTCAAATTAGCACACAACCCCTTTGTTCCAGTTTGGACAAATCTTCCTGCTATTAGACTCACTACATTAATTACATAGGTAATTCTGGAGTAAATGCAGTCTGTTAAAGTACTTATCTAATAGTTATATTTTTTACTATAATAAATTATTATTGTTAGATTATTATTGCATAATAAGCCTCATATTGTGTACTATGCAGAGTAAACCTACATTTACTTACCAGTACTGATTTGTGAATCCAGTTGCACAACATGTTCTTGGTAAAAGTGTTTCGTAGTGAACAGGTCATGGCAAATCAGAAGGTGGTCAGATGATAAGTACAATTAACAATCAGGTGCTAGCAAAACTACAGCTAGGGTCTGAGTGAGCAGAGATAAGAGAAGGGCTAAACAAAAAAGCAGTCCTTGAAGTTTCAGGTAAGAAATCATTTGATGCCTCAGACCACCTGCTAATTGCTTTATTTTATAACTTGCTTAACACTGAGGAGATTTAGCAATTGCCTACTCATTTGAGATTGAGATCATTACAGAAATATTTGAAGTTTACTGGCTAGGTTTTTCTGAGGTGGTAACCTTAGTGAGTGTACATGTACCGAGTATGTTGGTGACTCAAAGGTCAAAAAGAGTGCCCCTACATGTATCATGAAACATGTCTGTGAGACTGAGTTGATTTGAGTATTGTTTGTTGCAAAAACCGAAGTACAAAAGTTTTCGACAGCTATACCAAATGAATACATAGGGAATGTGCTAGGGAATGCGTTCATGAAATAAAGAGGTTTTTACGGTTATCCTCAAAAAAAAGTCTGATCAACTGCCTTTGTATAATCAGTTGTTCTTCCAGGAATTATATAAATTAATTACTCTCGAGTGCCAAATAAACATATAGAGTCCTTTCTGATTCATCCATCTTGCAAACAACTTGGAAGTTCCGGCCTGAGAATGCTGGGAAATTCGAGCAGTTTACATTGCAAAGATACGCGTGTTTACGAAAACAAACTCTTGTTTTGTCTTGGGGTAATACTGGCCAACACTCCTATGGAGTCAAACGGTCAGGGTTGGGTGCGCATGCTATTTAGTCATGTTTGTTTGAGATGTTGGAGATGTTGGCTATTGCGTCTGGTGATGAATTCCAATCTTTTATTGTTCGGGGAAAATAAGAAAATTTGTAACAGTTCTTGCTCGCGTGTATGGTGTTGAAAGCTTTGCTGTTTAGATGCTGTGAGTGGCGTTTGATGGGTTGGAGGAGGTTTGTTACAGGCAATGATAGATGACTGTGGATGGCTTTGTGAAATATGGTGAGCCGTCTGTTTGTTCTCCTGGTTGTTAGTAGCTGTAGGTGTAATTTTGTAATGATTTCTGACACACACCCAGTTTCTCTGGATGTGTAGTCGTGACAAAAGCGAGCCGCCCGTCTTTGCACCATCTTTATTTTGTTAATGAGAACCTGGGTGTGGGGGTCCCATACGGATGATGAATGTTCTAGGAGTGGGCGGACAAGGGTTATGTAGGCGGTTGTTTTGATGTTTTTTGGGGCATGAGTGGAGATTCCGTCTGACGAATGCAAGTGTGTGGTTAGCTGAGGCTGTGATCTGATGGATGTGTTTGTTCCATGTGAGATCTTTGGTGATACAGACTCCTAGATAGGGATGACTGTCAGTTTCTTGTAGTGTTGAATCTCCTAGCGTGTAATTGAAGTGTCTTACATGTCTTGCGTGTGTTATTCTCATGACGAAGCAGTTTTGGGTATTGAAATGCATTTGCCAGTCATGTTTCCATTGTGCCAGTCGGTTTAGATCTTTCTGGAGTTCGTGTGAGTCAAACTCATTTTTTATTTCTCTACAGAGGACACAGTCATCTGCAAACAGACGGACTGTGGAGTGTATTACCTCGAATCGTAAGGCAGTGTTACGGTTAGAATTCAAACAAAGTAGTGGAATCGACTAATTATGATCTGAAGAACATATGTTATGTTTATCTAAGTTGAAATGTGTGAATTAAGCCCGTAGCGCACATCGACATTCACTGTGTTTTTCCCGGGTTACTATGACAACCTGTACAAACATTATAGTTGGCTTGCCTAACTTTGTAGTACATATTCCAAAAAAGTATTAACGTAAGATGGTTGCACCGAATGTAGATATGTCAGCCAGGTTTACACACAATTGTAACTGCCAGTTTAGCATAAACTGTGACACAAGGAGCCAGTCGCTCTATAGGCCAAATAGCAGTATAAAGTGGCAAATCTATCAAATTTAATGATATAACAGTATGGGGGGGGGGCAAATTGGGCGATCTTTTACTTTCTGACCTAACCATGAAAACGACCACCTAGAGCACCCAAACATCTCATATATCTACTATACATATACACATGTCGTGGTCAAAAAAGTACATTTACTTTCTCAAAGCGATCAAAATTTATAAAAGAATAACACCAAAACATCGTCATTTCCCACGGAGCCTACGCGTTGCACCAAGGCTACCGTAAAATCGAATTTTATTAGCTGTGTATCTGTTGATACCACTTATTTCTCTAGAGATCAGCGGTTGCTACATCCCATAAGCAGTATGAAGTTAAACACAAAATAAGACACATGCATGTAGATTGCAGCACATGATGCACACTTCAGGAAAAGTAGCATGTTTTTATTAATGAGTATATATTCATACATCAAAAAACAGATTGTTCAAACATCATCACACCCAGACATCACACAATATTAATACATGTAATTATTTAATTTACAATAACTTCAACTTATAACATTTTACTAGTTGCAGTACACACGCACGCACGCACACACGCACGCACGCACACTGATATAATAATAATAAGTGCAATTATATAGCGCATATGTGCTTAAAATACATAGTTTATTAAATTAATGAGTTAAATAAATTAGGTAAACATGATGCATGTGTGCAAATATATATATATATAATTATATGTATGTATGTATGTATTATATACATACACTATATATATATATATATGTATATATAAATGAATATATATATATATGATATGTATAAAAATAGCTATCTAAGAATATGACATGTCATGTATAGCACACAGAAAAAATACAAGTAATACTGAAACATATACTAACATACACGCAATGAGGCACGCATGCAGACGTATGCACGCACGCATATAAATGTTAAAACGCACACGCAATGGCAACCAATGTATTATAAAAAATCTTTGTGTGTCAGTGTGTGTGTGTGTTCAAACAATATATTCTTCAAAAGAAAGGCTATGATTGGCTCTAAAAGTGTTACGGTGTTTAAAAATAGAATGTTTAGTAGTTCTGAGTACTGCAAACTACAGGATCTTTACCTGTAAACATAAATGTTAAAACGCATATGCAATGGCAACCAATGTATTATAAAAAAAATCTTTGTGCCTGTGTGTCGCTGTGTGTGTCTGTGTGTGTGTGTGTGTGTGTGCGTGCGTGCGTGCGTGCGTGCGTGCGTGCGTGCGTGCGTGTGTGTTCAAACAATATCTTCTTCAAAAGAAAGGGTGTGATTGGCTCTAAAAGTGTTACGATGAAAATAGAGGCTGTGATTGGCTATAAATAATAAGAGTGTCACGGTTAAACCGTTGCATGTACTCGTACTCATACATATCGAAAGTATGCGTTGATTGAGAAGCGGGCGTTTGCTAATGATATTTACGACGCGCTCATTATGGGTGCAAGGTCCACTGTTGAACTCATTGACACCTACACTACTGCCATCGCGAACATTGTCGACAAACACGTACTGACCACGACACAGCACAAGCCAATGGTGTTCGTTGTGCGTGTGCAGAAGAAGAAACAAACTAAGACTGTGGGCCACAGGACTATTAAGTGGTGGAGGTGCAAAGACGACGTCGCTGTTGAATACAAGGAGCGGGCGACGGTTAAGTATGAAGAGCTCAGTGGCGAAGTTGGTGGTTTGGAGGAAGAATGAAAAAAGTACAAAGAAGCATTTGTGGGAGCTGCCGAGGAGCTATGTGGAAGAACATCAGGAAAGGGCGGAATGTCAAGGAGTAGTAACCCAGGATGGTGGACAAGTGAGGTTGTAGAGGCAGTATGCGAAAAGAAGGAAGCCTGGAAAGAAATAGAGAAGACAAAAGAGAGAGGAAATCAACGGGAGACAAGGATGATACACACATACAGGCAGAAGAAGAGAGCGGCAAAGAGAGCTGTTAATAAGGCGAGGAGAGATATGGAAGCAGACGTATATAGCAAGCTAGATGAGGATGGTGGAAAGAAGATGATATACAAAATGGCCCGAGACGGGAAAGAGAATAGTAAGGACATGAAGGGTGGGACGGTGATGAAGGATAGATATTGGAAGTTAGTGACAGAACAAGAGGCAGTGCTGAAGGTCTGGGAAAGCTACTTCAAGGAGCTACTGAACCAGGAAGGAAATAACAACGATCTGGAATTACCACTGTATGTAGATGGGAAAGTGGAGTTAACTGATATTACGGATACAGAGATGCAAACCGGGATGAAAGGGATGAAGACGGGAAGAGCACCTGGTATCGATGAGATGCGTGTGGAGATGGTAATGGCAGTGGGGGAGAGTGGAATCAGCTGGACAAAGAGGCTGCTGAATACATGTATGAGGCAAGGTAAAGTACAAGAGGAGTGGTGGACAGGGCTAATTGTCCCAATATGGAAGAGGAAGGGAGATGTGCAAAACCCAGGGAAATACCAAGGCATCACACTTCTAAGTCACATCATGAAGCTGCTAGAGAGGATCCTGGATAGAGTATAGAGCAAGAATTGGGTGAAGAACAACAGGGATTCAGAAAGGGCAGATAGTCAGGCCACTTGGTAAGGATGGATGCAGGCTAACTAGCAAAGAGAGCAGAGGTGGAAAAGCATCAATAACACAGGAAAAGGGGAAGGCCACAGCTGAGATGGGAGGACTGCGTGAGGAGGGATATGGGAAGATCGGGGGAGGATGAAAGATGGAGAGAGGGGGCAGCCGATAGAAAACTATGGAAAGAAACAACAGAAAGATTGGCTCGACAATACTTTACCTGACCCTCACCCCTGTACAGCAGGGAACAAGGAGGAAGAGAGCAAATCTGTCAACCTACACTTGCCATTTATATCTTATATTTTTATATCTCAACTGATATTATACTTAAAAATCTTGTTTCCTGCAATTATACTAAGTAATATCCAACTTGAACATGTACTGCAAAATTATATACTTACATAAATAATAGTTATTGTATCAATATAATGATGAATGGGGCCTGTACATGTTAATCTTAATATTCTACATTTTTGTGTTACAGATACTGACGAGATGGAGGGTGCTGCTAAATCCTCACAGGTTAAATTTGACAAACCAATAGACAGGACAGAGCTAGAGGGGTGGACCAAAGCGAAACTGAAAGAATGGCTGATCGCCAGTGGTGGAAGTAAAACTGGCAACAAAGCTGCTCTGGTGAACAAAGTATGGGAGATTATGCAGAATGATCCACAGTGAGTATAGATTTGACAGATGACTGTAAAAGGCCCTACCATAATACAAATTTAAAACATCTGGAAATTCCACATTTTGTATCTAAGTAAGCAAATGTTATATGCGACGTTCTTTTTTATATGTTTTGTGTGTATACAATCTTACAAAATAAGTCAAATGAAACATATCAGTACTGTGCATATTCTGGATGAATGCACCTGGGGGGCATTAAATTATTGGAGTAACAGACGAATAGTAATCCATTTCATGTCCGGCAATAGAGAGAATACCATATAATTAAGATGTACAGTCGCGCCTCGTTATAACGCGCCCCGTTATTACGCGGATTCGGATATAACGCGGTCGGTCGTGGACCCCGAATTTTTGCCGCTAGGGGAAAATGTCAAATGGGCCCGCTTAAACCTACTTAGAATTGCTTTGACAATTCTCAAGAAACATTAGGTGAACGATGTCAATTGTAATTAGTTAATTATGTATGCGCCCAGAATCTGGGTCCATAAGCGATGATGTGTGCGACAAATGGTGGCGCCACAATATGGAACCTGGATAATCGAAGCTAAGGTTACAAATGTGCAACTTACTGGATATTGTTATGGCACTGCCATGCAGCCATACATTGGGATCTGGCAAGAGAACTATTCCGTCATGGACATATTTGCCCAACCAAATTGTTTCTATGACATTTATGTAAAAATAAGTAACAACTGTGGCAGTCTAAACATGTGTTTGTCAGAATGGATTATTGAACATGCAACATTATGAAATGTGTCCTTCACTTGTCAGGGTACACAACCAACTTAAATTTGAATGTGCAATACTTTTTATGATAAAATCCATATTGCTATAATGCTCGTGACACAGAGGTCAATAATATTTGAATAATGATTTTCTAAACAGAACCACTAAGATTACTTGCTTGAGGTTTCGGCTACTCCTGTCGGTTGCCTTCTTCGGGAATTCAGGGACTTTGTTTGTTACTTAGTTGGCTGTAAGCCGAAAGAATATTTTATCTAAGTTATTTCGTGTATGCGAAATAATTTTTGGGTGGGACGACTTCACTTCATCCCTTGACCGGGATGGTCGTAGGTGTGAATTCCGGCGTAGGTGCGCCATTTCCATGGAAAGTCTACGCCAGGTTTTTCTGTGCATAGCAGGTTCGGCAGGGTCGTGGCATGACACTGAACACTATAATCTAAGTTCTTAGCAATTCGAGCAGGATACACCGTTGATAGCAGCAAAAAAGTTCTATTTGAGGAGCACTTGTTAACTATGCCAGGTGAAAGAATTGCAGCTGTAGTTTGACTGAATTCATATGCTGACATTTCGGGAAGTTTAATAGAATGTTTGTGATTGGTTGGTTTTATACATGGAGTGGTGGACTGGTAATAAGACGCAGCAATTAACTTACAAACTAAATTAAGTTAGACAATAAACACAATAATATTTAATCAACTATTAATTTTCTTCAATTAAGTCATGTTACCAATTACAAGTAATGTTCTGTAATATGAAAACAGGGATAGGATGTATGTATGTATGCTGGCATGCATGCACACACACACACGTATGCATGCATGCACGCATGCACATGTCACTATGCATGTATAATTTATGTCTATACATTATGTAGTACAATTGATTATTTCCAACTATTTTTCCATCTAGTTCAAATTAAATAATTCATACTAACTCTATGTCAGTGATCTTAATAAATACCCCATTTCTTTTATCACAGCAATATTACTGCATAGTCGGTCAAATATGCACTGTTTAGAAGGATTGTAAATGTAGATTTATGTGTATAATGTTAAATTTTTTGCAATTGGCCATTCTGTTGGTTCCCTCAACCACGTCACTGTGATGCCAAATCCTGGGTTGTGATTGTATAATAAAACCTTACCAGATGCTACTGCACTGAACTTTGAAAAAACATTTCTGGAACAGATACACTACCAGACAGAACAACTCCGCTACTGTCAGAGTCTCGGCTACATCCCTACACAATGCACCTGCATCATATAAGTGGCAGTTAAGGTGTGTAGATTTATAACAAATGAGATACATCGATCTGCTCCATCCTTATCAGAGTGTCGGCTATATCCCCCACCTATGCCCCACGCTAGTCGTGCTATCTGTTAATGACTGCGCTAGTTGGGTTACCAGCTCTCATTAACCAACTTGCCCGTAAAACTTTACAATATACGAATATATGCTCTAATTTGTGCATCCAATTCACCCCTTAATGCAGCTGATGTGGCCGTTTCAATTCTGAAACTGTGACCTTTAACACTTGACTATTCAAACCACAGAATTCCAGCCAAAGCTTTAGAATTACCACAAACTCACTCTGGAGCATTGGAGTGCCATCAGCAAATACAAATATGGTTGCCTGCATTGAACCCCTAGACTAAAGAAATTATCTGAGCAATGTGGCAGGGCAAATGGTTGTGCCCATTATACACTGGCCATTTACCTGCAATGACTGAGGCCCCTGTCTACCACTGTGCCTAAACTGTCTAAAGGAAACTGTGATCATGTCGCCATTTAGGGTCACATCCCTAAGGAGGATGCTCCCTCGTACTACTCTACTGGTTCAAGGGAACCATCTCACCAATGCGCTAGCCCTGAAAACCAGGACCATCATGGCGCAGAACGTGACACATTTATAGTGTGACATAAGCATATTTGGCAGTTCCCTGAGGTGAGCGGATATCTGATCCTGTCCATAAATTCTGAGCTCCTGCCAGTAGCTCGGAAATAATGAAATTCTTAGCTGGGTCCTGGCAGCCGTTAATTTTATGAAAATAAGAAATGGCCGATTCTGTAGAAATTATGGCAGATGGTGCTAGGCCTGTATTATGCAAATGAGCTACAAAAAGCAAAAGCATTGCAACTGACACTGGCAAGGCGGGAACACTGCCATGTGACTGGAAAAACACAACCAGCTTTGACCATGCCCGCTCATACTGTGCTCTGGATGCGGATGCCAGGAACGCATGCATGAACTATTCTACAGTGTCCCTAAGGTCACTGGGGAGATGTGGAATGGCACTGTCATGTGTTCGCAATTGACCCATGGAACCAGCGCCTGGAAGTCGTTGATCCACAGCTGCTGGCAACACTGGCGAGGGCATGACAAAGTCTAGGCAAAGCCATAACAAATTTTCTATCTGGCTGTTGCTGTTGTAAAAGAGACCAAGAGTGGGGCAGACGAGCCTGCCTAGACAAAGTCATGATCATTGTCGAGGCATGCGCTGGGCAATGGTTGTTGACTTGTGTACTTGCAAATTTTGGCATCTAAACATGAGATGGATACCCCTACACCCTCTGCAGTCGGATTGTGGTTACACTGGGACCTGTTATACGTGAAGCAGACGCCGGCCCCTCGGTTGCCTGCACCCCTGTCAAGAAAGGGAGATACCCCATTGTAGCTGCCCTGGGCTGCTGTGCAGCTTTCACCCACATCGTATAATTCACGTTGTCCCAAGCCCAACCCTCCATACCTCTCATGGCTCGGAATGACTCGTCATACCCTTTCCAGTTACTTCCATGCTCTGCCAGATTCCTGCCGGTCTGCATATATTTCAGCATATTGGGCACTTCCATGGCATTGTCAGGCTCGACTTCTCAAAGCCATCGGTGCGGAAGCAGACAGTGACACCACCTGGCGAACAACAAATGCAGCCGTAGCAGCCCTCTGGTGCCATCTGTATACTGTAACAGCAACTTAAAATTTGTCCCACGGTACAACCCCAGTGATCATTATCCGCAGTAGCTGGGACCAGTTGTCATTACAAACCATGGACCAATGGCAACCCATATCCAAACATAACGTTCCATCCATAATGGTTGTATCAATTTACCGTTTAATGTTAAAGCAGACCTTCGTCGGTCACCTCTATTGCCATGAAATGAGCCATTTATTACACTGTCTGGCTTAACAAGACTTATCTTCCATTTACACTACCTGGCTTAACAAAACTTATCTACATTATCATACATGTCCACATAGCAAGGGTTAAGGAAGGGTTAACAAAACTTCCACCTCCACTGCTTGGATTACTAAACTAATTCCATGATTACACTGCCCGGAATAACCAAACCTCTCCGTTTCCACTGCACGGAATAGATTTTTTTAAGCATCGATAATACATGCTGTGTGTCATGGATTTGGTCAGTCTTCAACACAGGATAATACATTGTGATGATTGTTGTCTTGGTTGAACCGGTTCCATTTCTATGACAGTTGTGTGGGATTTTTGAAGCCATGGCCAATCAATGGGCGACCGGTGCTCACATCAGCGTATGTTCACATTAGCATTTCATAAAAACTACTCTAAAATGATGTGTTTTTAAGTGTTCTATGCTGCGGCAGTGTCTTCACTGTCCTCACTGGATCAGGCAACTGATTCCACACATTGGCTGTGGCCACAGCAAGACGACAAGTAACTCTGCAAAATAGTCTGTAGCCAGACCATTCATTGCGGATTATACATTGATCAACACTTAAATCTGCGATAATAACTTCTTGCAATCTGTTGTGGATCTAAATCTGATTCGTGTGGCAATGCAATGATAAATAAGTTCTATTTTGAACCAACCTTAAAATTAGAATAATTAGTAATTTAATAAATATAAACCAGACAAAACGCACCAGAGAACGTAAAAGCAAGGGTACAAAAAGCCAGATTTGCATTCCTCATTTTGAAAAAACTTTGGAAGGCAAAACAAAACAAGCTTAATACCAGACTGAGGATATTTAACTGAAATGTCAAGTCATTGTTACTCTGTGGCTCGGAGACATGGCAAATTACATAAAAAACACTAAAAAGAATACAGACCTTCATCAACAAATGCCTGCGTAGAATCTTACACCTAAATGGTCAGAAAAGGTATCCAACACTATGCTACGGGAAAGGACCAAACAACCGCCAGTAGAAAATGAAATGAAGAGAAAGTGGAGGTGGATATGACACACCGAGGAAACCAGCAACAAGCATTACACGACAAGCACTTATGTGGAACCCCCAAGGGAAGAGAAAAGGGAAAGAGGCAGAGAAACACCTGGTAGAGATGACAAAAAATGAAAGAAAGAAGATGGCCACAAACAGACAAGAGTGGAGGACCATGGACATGTTCAAAGGGCTATGCTCCCAGCGAGCAAACAGGCCAAAGTAATTAAGTAAATAGTTAACAAGATTGTCATCCAAAGCAAAGGCCAAGATGGCAAGTGGACAAGGAAGCCATTGGCTTATCAAGAGTCCACCATTTTTAATCTATGTGTAATCCGCCCTCTTGAGATATGTTTCAACCTTGTTTTGCAACATATTCACGTTGCTAGCAGTTACACAATCTGTAGATAATTCTGTGAGAATGAGTACTTCCTGATATCCAATATACGCTGATCCTTTACTAATGTTACCTCATTTCCTCTATTTCTATTATATTTCTTGAGTGAGAAAAAAATATTTATATCATGCTGAGTCTTAATGGCAGAACCTTGAGCTCGTTTGCTAAATGAAAACACAAAGAGTAATTGTTGGTAAAGGTCATTTAGCAAGTGTTCCAACGTAGAATAATACCTTTATGTCGATGACATAGCTTAATCGCTAACATATGGTCATCGAAAAACAGATAGTAAATGACAAATTAAAATTAGCAAAGGTGGGGGCAGTCATTTGTCCCAACAGGCCTCCAGTAATAGAGGCCCCCTACCCCACCCCAGGGCTTTACAAGTTTTACGAAAATCTGAGGTTACATGACTTTTCCAAGGTCAAGTCAAAGCTAAAACTTTGTTTAATGTTTTCCACATTATTTAGTGTTTTATAACATACAAAGATAGACACAAGTGTCTATCTTTGTACGCAATAAAACACGATGTTACATTAAAAATGTTATAACTCCTAAAGTATTGAAATGCGCATGATCAAACTTTCAATGATTATTGCCAAATATGTATGCTTCAACATATAAAAAAATCAACAAAATCTGAGGTTACATGATTTTTGCTAGGTCAGGTCAAAAGTCAAAAATTAAAAAAAAAAACATGTTTTTAAATTTGTGTGTGATTAATTGTCTACACAGATATACATTTATTAGAGCTTTAAAATGACACCAACATCACATCTGTAGGTTACCTAGGAGAGGAGTTATAGCACCTGGAAGGTCGTGAGGTAGTCAAGGTCGGGTCAGACTTTGATGACCTCTATCTCTGGAAAGGAAGGTCAGGTTGAGCTGAAAATTGGTCGGTAAGATGGACTCATGAACATAAACAAACACATCAAGTTTAATCAAAATCGAAGACGGTCATGTAAATTCTTGATTGACTTGATATGGAATGCCCCTTATATGCAATTCACATGGTATCGGTGGGGATCACTCCGCCACTAGGTCACCCTCTGTGACCGACCCCCACCTATGCCTAACAAGGAAGTCCACCATATGGCATTTGATTAACCTTTCTAATAATTTACAAATCACTGATGTTAAACTCACTGGTCTGTAATTCTGACTTATATCTCGAACCCTGTTTAAATAGTGGTATGATGTTTGCTTCTTTCCATACAACAGGAACCACTCCTGTTAATGACAAGTTGAATACTCTTGCAAGTGGTATACTATTTTGTTCTACTATTTCCATTAGTAGCTTTGGAGGAATTCCACCCACTCCCGGTGATTTATTGTCCTTCATTGCCTTTATTTTCTGAGCTACCATTTCTGGTTTACAATTAACTGTCCTAAATAGTCTCATTTTGCCTCCTGAAATTCTCTGGTAAACACTGAACTGAAGTACCCATTTTGGTTCTCCGCCATTAAAAAACTTTGTGATATTATATTTCCAGCAATGTCTTCTAGTGGTCCGACATTGTCTCGTACGTTTTATTTACTCCTGATATATGCATAAAAGCTCTTGCTGTCATTTTTTATGTTTCATGCTAATTTTTGCTCATAGCTTCTTTTAAATTGTATAATTTCATTTGTAGCTGCATTAAGTGCCTCTTTGTAATGTGTGTAGTCTTCATCCTTTCTGGTACGCCTATAAACCCTCCACATAGTTTGCTTGTACGCCATTTTTTTTAATAGCTTTTGATAAGTGTTTCTTTGTAGACCGGTATACTTATTTTTTCAAGGGAACGAATTGATCAATGATACTCTCAACTACATATTTAAAAAAATTCCAACATTCAGTCTTATTCATCAGCATGTTATTCCAATCTAGCTTTGCTAAGTATTTTCTCACATCTTTATATTTAACTTTGTGGAAGTTTTTCCTGTACATTTTTATTTGTACTTTATGATTTTACTTTGCTGTCAAAATGTATTTGATTATGATCACTATTACCCATTGGTTCATGTATTTTGACATTGTCCACTAATTCATTTTGTGAAGACAAAACTAAATCTAATACATTCTCTCCCCTGGTTGGTTCTAGCATGTGTTGAGTAAGGAAGCTATCCTGAATTAAAAGTAAAAACTGTTGGTCCTCACCCCCTGTACTCGAGAGATTTCCATTGTGTGTGTCCATGGTTAAAATCTCCCATTATGATACATTCCCCTTTACTCACTTCCTGTATAGCATTTTGAAAATTTTATGTTATCCTCTTCGTTTATGTTTGGACTTCGGTAAACTAATCCAATAGTTAAAACGGAATCCAATAATTAATGTCAAATTTCTTGTAACTATATTGCACCAAACAGCTTCATCGCAATTTCATTCCCTTTCCAATTTTATTTTGTAAGCCTGAATAGATTCTTTAATATATAAAATGACTCCCCCCTCCCTTTCTTCCTGTTCGATCTGTCCTAAACATTACATATCCTGTTAGTCCTAATTCAGCATCTGTTATGTCTATGTTGGCCCATGATTCAGTTATACCAATTATGTGAGGGTTAATGTCTTCTACTATAATGTTTAATTAGTTTTTCTTATTTACTATGCTCCTTGCATTTAAACACTCACGTTTATAACCAGCTTCAGAAATGTTTTCCGGACATTTTGTTACTGGTTTGTGTGTAATAGTGGCCTCTTGTCCTGTTTGAGGCACCTCTAATTATTAAGTAACCCCACCTGCACTTATGATTTAAACAAAATGTAAACCATACCAAATATTGTCGTTCATTTCTTATAATTAGCAGAACAATACAATGAAGTAATGAATTTAATAAACATTTCAATGTGAATTTTATTTGCGAAACAGTTACACTTGTTGAAAATAACATTATGTTTAATGCCGAAGTTTCGAGCGCACTCCCACTGATTTAACAAGATTGAACAAGATTTGCCATCCAATGCCAAAGGCCCAAATGGCAAGTGGACAAGGAAGCCATTGGCTTATCAAGAGTCTACTGCCCTGGGTCTGGCAAAAATATATGACTATTCCGTTCTCAATTCACTCCAAATCGAAGATTTTACCAGATTTGCCACCCAAGTCAAAAGCCCAGGTGGCAAGTGGACAAGGAAGCCATTGTCTTATCGAGAGTCCAATAGTGTTCATCTGCGTGTAACCCACCCTCCTGAGATATGGGTCAACCTTTTTAAAAACATTTTCACGCTGCTAACAGTTATACAATCTGTAGACAATTTGTTCCATTATTTATTGTCCTGTGTGAGAACGAGTACTTCCTGATATCCAATCTACACTGATCCTTTACTAATTTTTCCTCATGTCCTCTAGTTCTACTATCTTTCTTGAATGAGAAAAACATTTTTCTATCAATATTTTCATACCCATTCAATATCTTAAAAACGTCAATCTGATCTCCTCTTAACCTCCTTGTCTGTAGAGTTGTTAAACCACATTCTTTCTATGAAGCGCCGTAGCGGACAAAAGAGTACTGTCTGCGAGAACCGTTGAGTTCTGCAAAAACTGTTGAGTTCTGCAAGAACCGTCAAGTTCTGCGAGATTGATCGACTCTGTTTACCACTGAAAATAGCGTTAATGTTGTAGGATGTGCAGCAAAGTAATGTCGCAAAAAGAATAATATAATATAATATATAATACTCACATAAAGTTGGCTAAAAGTTACCATAACAGTAATTTATAGTTTATATATTTTATGAATGACTCACAGTCATTCTCACAGACGACAATAAATGAATAAAACAAAATCCTGTCAATGTTGCCAACGTAAATATGCTTAAAAACAAAATTGAAAGTTAAGACGACAATACCACAGGACGGCCTGCAGAATACGTAACAAATTCAGTGCAACTTTATATGTGAGGTGTCGTGGCTCAGCGGTAGAGCGTTCACTTTATGCATGGAGGGTACTGGGTTCAATCCGCGGTATGTCCAATAAATTTTGTCCCTTTAATGATCTACATTTTGACAAGTCTGGGTGCGAGAAGTCCTGGGCTGAGGTCCAGGCAGATAGTTTTAGTTTTGAGTGTAGGGGATGCGCAAGGATGAAGGAAATAGAGGTGGAGTTGGGAGAGCTGAGGCTGCTCGTTGTGGCAATGGTGGGAAGGGAACAGGGGAGTTGTGCCAGTAGTTCCGGTGAGGGAACAGTAGACGATAAAGTGGGGAAAGACACAAGAGATGCTAGGGAGAGCTCACCTCAGCCTGGGAGGAAGCTGAGAGGAGGGAAGGTGACAGGTCATAGGGAGACAGGACGTAAGGAGACGTGAAGGAAAGGAACGGGAGGGAAGACAACCGGGGTGAAGGAGAGGGGAGTAGGGGAGACAGGAGGGAAGGAGAAGGGAGTGGGGGAGACGGGAGGGAAGACAACCGGGGTGAAGGAGAGGGGAGTAGCGGAGACAGGAGGGACGGAGAAGGGAGTGGGGGAGACGGGAGGGAAAACAACCGGAGTGAAGGAGAGGGGAGTAGGGGAGACAGGAGGGAAGGAGAAGGGAGTGGGGAGACGGGAGGGAAAACAACCGGTGTGAAGGAGAGGGGAGTAGGGGAGACAGGAGGGAAGGAGAAGGGAGTGGGGGAGACGGAAGGGAAGGGGTCAGGACAGAATGTGATGGAGGGGATCGAAAGGAAGAGTTATTCTGCAGCAGTGATAGAGGGGTGAGGAAGAGAGCGAGGGTGTTTGTGGGGGATTCGATAGTTAGGAAGACCGACAGAGTCTTAAACAAGGGAGATGATGTGGTGGTCTGCTTGCCTGGAGCCAAAATAGAGGCGATAACTGAGAGGGTAAAAACATCGTAGGCTCGGGTAAGGGTGGATCTGTTTTAGTACATGTAGGGACAAATAACGTAGAGAGGGAGGGTACAACTGCCATAGTTAGGAAATATAGGCAGTTGGTCAGAACACTAAAACAGACGCGGGTTGAGCAGGTAATACTGTCAGGGATTTTACCTGTAATGGGCAGGAGGGGTCATAAATATCGAAATTGTCGGGGGATGGCAATTAACATGTTAGTCCAGAGGCTGTGTAGGGAAGAGGAAGTTGGATTTGTGGATTTATGGGGAAGTTTTGTTGGGAGGGCTGATATGTACATGAAGGATGGGCTTCATTTAAGTGGAAAGGGGGCGGCAGTATTCGCGGACAAACTTTCAGCAGCAGTAGATAGCGACTTGGGTACAATGACAAATATTTTTGGAAGTAAACATTGTTTAAACTAGAAGTGCAGGGGGGTTACCTAGAGGTGTCTCAAGCAGAACAAGAGGCCACTGGCACAGATAAACCAATATCAAATCATCCGAAAAACATCTCTGAAAAAGGTTATAGATGCGTATGTTTAAATGCAAGGAGCATAGTAAATAAGAAAAACGAATTAAACATTATGGTAGAAGATATTGACCCTCACATAATTGGTATAACTGAATCATGGGCCAACATAGATATAACAGATGCTGAATTAGGACTGACAGGATACGTAATGTTTAGGAAAGATCGAATAGGAAGAAGGGGCGGGGAGTTATTTTATATGTTAAAGAATCTATTCAGGCTTATGAAATAAAACTAGAAAGGGAAGCAGATTGCGATGAAGCTGTTTGGTGCAAAATTGTTTCAGGAAATTCAAAATTAACTATTGGATTAGTTTATCGAAGTCCAAACATAAACGAAGAGGACAACACAAAAATAAAAAACGCTATAAAGGAAGTTAGTAAAGGGAATGTATCATAATGGGAGATTTTAACCATGGACACATACAATGGAATTCTCTAGAGAGCACAGGGATTGAGGATCAACAATTTCTATGTTTAATCCAGGATAGCTTTCTTACTCAGCACGTACTAGAACCAACCAGGAGAAAATGTATTAGATATAGTTTTGTCATCACAAAAAGAATTAGTGGACAATGTAAAAATATTTGAACCATTGGGTAATAGTGACCATAATCAAATACATTTTGACATCAATGTAAAATCAGAAAGTAAAAATAAGAAAACGTACAAGAGAAACTTCCACAAAGGTAACTACAAAGATATGAGAAAATACTTAGCACAGCTAGATTGGAATAACATGCTGATGAATAAGACTGCAATTGAATGTTGGAATATTCTAAAATATGAAATTGAGAGTATCATTGATAAATTTGTTCCCTTCCGAAAACAAGGAAAACGGTGTAGAAAGAAACACTTGTCAAAAGAGGCAATTAGAAAAATAATGCTAAAACATACTATGTGGAGGGTTTATAGGCGTACCAGAAAGGAAGAAGACTATGCAAAATACAAAGAGGCACTTAATGCAGCTACAACTGAAATCAGACAATCTAAAAGAAGCTATGAGCAAAAACTGGCATGTAACATAAAAACTGACAGCAAGAGTTTTTATGCATATGTCAGGAGTAAACAAAACGTACAAGACAAGGTTGGACCTCTAGAAGACAGTGCTGGAAATATAATATCACAGGGGTTTTTAATGGCGGAAGACCTAAATGGTTACTTCAGTTCAGTGTTTACAAAAGAAGATATTAGTTCATTACCAGTTGCTGATGCTAAATTTCAGGGGGCTAAATCTGACTATTTAGGACCGTTAGTTGTAACTCCAGAATTGGTAGCTAGGAAAATAAAGGCAATGAAGGATAACAAATCACCGGGAGTGGATGGGATTCCTCCAAAATTACTAATGGAAACAGTAGATCAAATCAGTATACCACTTGCAAGAGTATTCAACTTGTCATTAAAAGAGGGAGTTGTTCCGTTTGAATGGAAAGAAGCAAACATCATACCATTATTTAAAAAGGGTTCGAGAAATAAGTCAGAGAATTACAGACCAGTGAGTTTAACGTCAGTGATTTGTAAATTATTAGAAAGGTTAATTAAAGACCATATGGTGGACTTCCTCGTTAAGCATAAATTATCAAATTCATCTCAACATGGATTCCTTAAAGCGAGGTCATGCTTAACAAATATGTTATGTTTTTTAGAAGAAATCACTAAGTGGATAGACGAGGGATCGCCAGTAGATATTATCTACTTAGATTTTCAGAAATCTTTTGACAAAGTGCCACATCAAAGATTGCTACTTAAATTAAAAGCCCATGGTATCGGGGATAGCATAACTGACTGGATAGAACAATGGCTGACTGACAGAAGACAACGAGTTGTAGTAGATGGCGAAGTTTCAAATTGGAAATCGGTTTTGAGTGGGGTACCTCAAGGATCAGTATTAGGACCTATATTATTCTTAATTTATATCAATGAGTTGGACGAGAGTATAACAAGTAACGTACTGAAATTTGTGGACGACACAAAACTGTTTAGAAAGGTTAATACTGATGGTGATAAACAACATTTACAAAACGATCTAGACAGATTAGTGAAATGGTCTGAGAAATGGCAGATGCTGTTCAATTTTGGGAAATGTAAATGCCTACATACAGGACATGGGAACTTGAATGTAAACTATAAAATGGGAGCTACTGTTCTTGGTACTACTGTAAAAGAAAAGGACTTAGGAGTTACAATAGCGCTGATATGAAAGTTTCAGAGCAGTGTGGTATTGCAGCTTCAAAGGGTAATCAAATTCTTGGATTGATTAGAAGAAACATAACATACAAGGGAAAAAGTTAATTATACCTCTTTATAAAGCAATAGTTAGACCTCATTTAGAATACTGTATACAAGCATGGAGACCATATCGTAAGAAGGATATAGATACGCTTGAACGCATACAAAGGAGAGCAACTAAAATGATTCCAGAACTTAGAGACCTTAGTTATGAAGAACGCCTGAAAGAATGTGGTTTAACAACTCTAGAGACAAGGAGGTTAAGAGGAGATCAGATTGAAGTTTTTAAGATATTGAATGGGTATGAAAATATTGATAGAAATATGTTTTTCTCACTCAAGAAGGATAGCAGAACTAGAGGACATGAGGTAAAATTAGTAAAGGATCAATGTAGATTGGACATCAGGAAGCACTCGTTCTCACAGAGGACAATAAATGAATGGAACAAACTGTCTACAGATTGTGTAACTGCTAGCAGCGTGAATATGTTTAAAAACAAGGTTGACACATATATCAGGAGGGCGGGTTATAAGTAGGTGAACATTGTTGGACTCTCGATAAGCCAATGGCTTCCTTGTCCACTTGCCATCTGGGCCTTTGGCTTGGATGGCAAATCTTGTTAAATCTTGTTTATTATTATTATTATTTTATCAGTTATATTTAGTGCAATATTCTCTTTAGTTTAATTTCGCTGATTGGCAATATGTAGTACTAATTATTTCAAAGTGTAGCTTAGTGCCCCAGGCCAACACTTGTGACTGTACCTTGATGCTACCAACCGCGCACCAGGTGTATGAACACTTTGAAGAAACCATATGCTTTGGCATTAGCAATGCCAGAGGATTTGATTTTGCCTGAGGTAAATTGTTGAATGTAATATAACATATCAGCCAAAATAATTGAAAATGTACCAGGGCAAGGAATGCTGTCTTCCATATTTAGCCATCTCTCAGAGGATCAATATTGACGCTATTAGAAGAATAAGCTGGTATGTTGCCTTTTAAAAAAAGACCATGTCAATATCCAAGAATAGAAATGAAAAAGGAGTCAACATAAGCAAAAACAGCATATCTTTTAAAAAATATTCTCAGTACCAATGCATTTATTTACTAAACGGATGTCCACAGGAATTTTTCCAGGGAGGGAATGATATATATATATATATATATATATATATATATATACATACATACATACATATATACATACATATATGTATATATATATAAGATGTAAAGTAAACATACGTTAAGCTCACGAATATACAGTACATCTGAAAAAGATCCAGGATGGGCAAGTGCCCCCCATGCCCCCCCCGCAGACACCCATGGATGTCCATCACCCAAATAAACCAAATTTTATTTAGTAGATTATAAGCAAGCACATATAACAATGATCGACATATGTTTGTACATTTATACAGACAAACTTAAATGACATTGTGTATGCTGCAACATGCGCATACCTAACACTTTTGTGAATATAACATTACATTCGCCATATATAGTGCATTGTACCAATGTTTAACATAAATGATACTTAAAAGCAAAAACATTTATTACAACATACATTTTCAACTCGGCTATCTTCGACAGATATTCTGAGTAAACAATGGTTATTTTCATTGCAATTCGAATACAAGAAATTATATAATGCATGGGCATTAACTCCACACACACACGCATGCACGCACGCACGCACGCATGCATACAGGTGCGAGGTGCATTCTCAATTATTGGAAGTATTATAATAAACAATGGCTTGGAAACCCACAAACAATAATATCCAAGACATTGGTTAGGCAATTATGCAAATTTCATAGACATATCATACAATATGGTGATAACAAATAATGCTCTTTGCACCGACAATTGCCTGAGTTAACACACAATAAACGTGGTGAAATAATGAAAAGTAAGGTTGTAGCGGTCGGCTACTTATGATAGCACCCCTTAGTGACTCTCGCATTTCCGGCTACAAACGATCGACACACGTGCCATTTCGCTCTATCAATAAAGTTGTTTTAACGTGACTTCTTGTGTCGCTACATTGGTGACACTGACTACCAAGACGGATTCTTGGTAAGCAACACGCACACAAGCCGAGAAACCGAACTTTGATACGAAAATGGACACGTTATTCGCATTTTGCCGAACATTCATTGAATAGCTGAAGACCAGTGCTTAACGCGCCGGTCACGCTCTACTGCACAGCTAGCGCACGGCTAGCACAATGGAAATGCCGGACTCGAACGCAGTCGCATTGAAACTGCCGGTCTTTTGGATCGACCAACCCCGGGTGTGGTTACAACAGGCGGAGGCCCAGTTCGCGCTGAAAAATATCACATCGGACGTCACGAAATATCACTACGTGGTCGCCGCACTCGATCAAACCACTGCACTGCGCGTAATTGATGTACTGGAAGATCCACCACAGCATGGCAAATACGACAACCTCAGGCGACGCCTAACGGATGTTTTCGGCCTGTCGCCGAGGCAGCGAGCGGATCGTCTGCTCGAATTTGGCGCGCATAGTCTCGGTGACATGCGCCCATCTCAACTGATGGACGAGATGCTCGGCTTATTCGGTGGGCATAGACCGTGCCTGCTTTTCGAAAGCCTGTTCCTGAAGTCGATGCCAGAGGACGTGCGAATGCAACTAACAACAGCCAGCTTCGACGACCCACGAGCCCTCGCGAAGACCGCCGATGCGCTGTGGCAAGCAAGAGGACAGGCATCCGTGGTGTCTGCTGCAGATAACCGCTCTCCACCAACTTCAAACAACCGCACTCAACGAAACGCGAGACCGATAGCGACCGACATCTGCTACTACCATCGGCGATTCGCAACGCGCCAGGAAGTGCAAACCACCGTGTGCGTTCACGGGAAACGCGGAGCGGGTCGTCAGTAGTAACCGGCGGCGGCCAACGCAACAGCCTGTTGTTCATCGTGGAGCGACATCTCAGCCAAGCGTTTCCTGGTTGACACGGGAGCATCCGTCAGCGTGTTTCCTGCCTCGCACAAGGACAGACACGGTGGCGTACGCACGCCTTCCCTTGTCGCTGCCAACGGGATGAACATCGCTACATACGGAACCAGAGAGATGTCTCTCAGTCTAGACAGGCGCAACTACACGTGGCCTTTCATCATCGCTGATGTGAGGACACCGCTTCTTGGCGCAGATTTCCTACAGGCCAACGCACTACTCGTCGATCTACAAAGCCGACGTCTGATAAACGCCACTTCATTCGCGTCATCAGCACTACAGCAATCTGACGAGCCGGCCCTACATCTGCACCACGTCACTTCAGACGACCCCTACATGCGTATACTCGACGAGTTTCCGGCTATTACACGCCCTGAGTTTGCGAGCCCTTCCGTTCGCCACGGCGTTGAACACTTCATCACAACGACAGGCCCTCCCGTATACGCCAAGGCCCGCAGATTACCACCTGATAAACTCGCAGTGGCCAAAGCAGAGTTTAACACTATGGAAGAAATGGGCATCATCAGGCGATCTGACAGTCCGTGGGCGTCACCTTTGCACATGGTGCCAAAGAACTCTGGCGGCTGGAGACCGTGCAGCGATTATCGGAGACTTAACGAAATCATTGTGCCTGACAAGTATCCAGTTCCACATATTCAGGACTTTTCCTCGCAACTTGCGGGCGCCACTCTCTTCTCGAAGATCGACCTAGTACGTGGGTATCACCAGATCCCTGTCGCGCCAACGGACATCAGCAAGACGGCCGTCATCACGCTTCGCTCGGCCTTTCGAGTTCCTGCGTACACCCTTCGGCCTTAAGAATGCAGCACAAACCTTCCAACGCCTCATGGACACTGTCTGCAAAGGACTCACGTTCGTGTTCGTCTATCTAGACGACATCCTGGTTAGTAGCGCAACTGCCGAGGATCACGTGTCGCACCTACGAACAGTTTTCGAGCGCCTGGCTTCACACGGGTTGGTGATCAACGAGAGCAAGTGCCAGTTTGGAACACCGACTATCGACTACCTCGGTCATCACATCACACGTGAAGGAGCAATTCCGCTACCCGCTAAGGTAGACGCTATTCGAACGTTTGAAAGACCGACAACAGTGAAGGGACTCCAACGGTTCGCCGGTATGGTCAACTTCTACCATCGTTTTGTACCGAACGCTGCTCACATCATGCGTCACATCTACGCTGCGTTGGCTGGCAATCCTGTCAACTTGGAGTGGTTGAGCGACCTCGAAGACGCTTTCAACGCCGCCAAAGAAGCTCTAGCAAGGGCAACGATGCTCATGCACCCACGCGCCGATAGACCCACCGCACTGACATTTGACTCATCGGGAACAGCGATTGGCGCCGTTCTTGAACAGGACCTTGGTTCGTGGAAGCCAATGGCGTTCTTCAGTCGCAAACTTCGACCTGCAGAACAAAAGTACAGCGCTTTCGATCGCGAGCTTTTAGCTATGTATCTAGCCATTCGTCACTTTCGATATTTCCTCGAAGGCCGCACCTTCACGCTTCACACGGACCACAAGCCTCTGACCTTCGCGATTTCTAAAATCAGCGATCCGTGGTCGCCGCGACAACAGAGGCACTTGGCATACATCTCCGAATTCACGACAGATGTGCGACACATAGAGGGGAAGAATAACACCGTGGCAGACACCTTATCTAGAGACGGCATCTCAGCAATCAAGGCACCTCTTCATGGTGTGGACTACGAGGCGATGGCAGCAGCCCAGCTCACGGATGACTGCATTGCCAACATGCGGTCAGCTCCGACGGGTCTTGTCGTACGAGAAATTCCGCTCAATACGAACGGCCCATCGATCTACTGTGACGTCTCCACTGGCCGACCTCGACCTCTCGTCCCGACACGTGGCAGCGCACCGTTTTCGACGCAGTGCACGGCCTCTCTCATCCTTTCGATCCGAACCACGAGGAAGATGATCGCAGAAAAGTTCGTATGGAGAGGTCTCAACAAGCAAGTCGGCGCATGGGCTAAGTCATGCCTCCGTTGTCAGGCAGCTAAAGTCCATCGGCATACAGCGTCTCCCGTGGCAGACTTCGCCCCAACGACGCATCGTTTCGACCATGTGCACGTGGACTTAGTCGGCCCTCTTCCGCCTTCGCAGAACCACCGCTACCTGTTCACCGTCGTTGACAGGTTCACGAGATGGGCGGAGGCAATTCCTCTAGTCGACGCACAGACCACCACATGCGCGAGAGCCTTTGCTGCTCACTGGGTGGCTCGTTTCGGTGTGCCAGCGGACATGACGTCTGACAGAGGATCGCAGTTCACATCTGAATTGTGGTCGGTACTGTCGCAGCTACACGGTACACGTTTACACCGCACCTCCGCGTACCACCCACAGTCGAACGGACTGGTGGAAAGGTTTCACAGACACCTCAAATCCGCACTGATGGCTCGTCTCGATGGACCTAATTGGCTCGACGAACTGCCATGGGTCCTGCTCGGTATTCGCACTGCGCCCAAAGAAGATCTCGGGTGTTCATCAGCGGAGCTGGTCTACGGCGCGCCACTGACGGTCCCGGGAGATTTCATCCCTCGTGGGCAAGAGACTCAGGAGGCAGCACGGTTCCTTCCGCGACTACGCGAAAGGGTTCGCGACCTGGCACCGAGACCTTCCATCCAGCACGGCACCAGACCGTCGTCTGTGCCGTCCACTCTGGCACACAGCGCCTACGTCTTTGTGCGCCGCGACAGCCACCGTCCACCCCTCACACCGCCGTACGAGGGACCCTACAAGGTATTGACGCACGGCGAGAAGTCTTTCGTACTCGACTACGGCAATCGACACGACCGCGTCAGCATCGATCGCCTGAAACCTGCCCATCTCGACTCGGATATTCCAGTCAATGCAGCTAAGCGAGCCCCCCGGGGCCGTCCAGCTGCCGTGCACACACGATCTGGCCGCCAAATCAGACGACCAGAACGCTATGCCCCGGGTGACGGGTGCTAAGGGGGGTTGTGTAGCGGTCGGCTACTTATGATAGCACCCCTTAGTGACTCTCGCATTTCCGGCTACAAATGATCGACACACGTGCCATTTCGCTCTATCAATAAAGTTGTTTTAACGTGACTTCTTGTGTCGCTACAAGGTCACCGTTAGATCCCTGTCAATTTAAATAGGTGATGACAATACTAGAATATGTTACAAATCCAAACACAGTAAAAAATAGTGCTCATTATATAAAACTTTATTAATTTCCAAACATTCTTGGCACACTTTCAATGAATTTGGCCCATATGAGTTCATACTAATTGATATATTTGTTATCGTTCATCCACAAAGTTGGTATAAAATATCATTTTTGTCTTATGATTTTTAGAAATGTTTCTAATTACTGGTACTAAAAATATGTTAATAAAAGAATAGAAAATATTTTGGAATGAGTTTATTTATAAAATTGTTATGTTTTATTGGACCCAAATTATAATGAAATGTGATATATTCAGGGTTGTTTGATTTAAATCATTTGATTTAAATCATTGATTTAAATCATAATTTAAATCACTCCAAAAAAATCATTGATTTATGATTTTTTTGACTTTTGATTTTTTTAATCGCTGATTTATATGAATTTAACACAAATAATTGTTTACAAGCATTGAGATCAACAAAGTTTTATATGTTTTTTAATACAAAAGCACAATGTGCACACACTTGTGTAGTTGTATTGACACCAGATAGCCCGATAGTCTAATATTTTATGACATTGTGTATGTTTGAGCTATTCCCTTTCTGAATGCAGTGAAGCCACACAAACTTGTCTTCCAGAGGAAGTATCTTCAAGTCAGAAGCCCTGATTTAAAGTCCACTTAGAGCTTGTGCTAGTTGTTACCAATTAAGTATGTTGACTCAAGTGAGATAGTCTGGGCTACAATTGTTTAATACTGTACCAGTTTGCTGTCTGGTTTAACAAGATTTAACAAGATTTACCATCCAAGCCAAAGGCCCAGATGGCAAGTGGACAAGGAAGCCATTGGCTTATCGAGAGTCCAACAATGTTCATCTACTTATAGCCCGCACTCCTGAGATATGTGTCAACCTTGTTTTTAAACATATTCACGCTGCTAGCAGTTACACAATCTGTAGACAATTTGTTCCATTCATTTATTGTCCTCTGTGAGAACGAGTGCTTCCTGATGTCCAATCTACATTGATCCTTTACTAATTTTACCTCATGTCCTCTAGTTCTGCTATCCTTCTTGAGTGAGAAAAACATATTTCTATCAATATTTTCATACCCGTTCAATATCTTAAAAACTTCAATCTGATCTCCTCTTAACCTCCTTGTCTCTAGAGTTGTTAAACCACATTCTTTCAGGCGTTCTTCATAACTAAGGTCTCTCAGTTCTGGAATCATTTTAGTTGCTCTCCTTTGTATGCGTTCAAGCGTATCTATATCCTTCTTACGATATGGTCTCCATGCTTGTATAAAGTATTCTAAATGAGGTCTAACTATTGCTTTATAAAGAGGTATAATTAACTTTTTTCCCTTGTATGTTATGTTTCTTCTAATCAATCCAAGAATTTGATTACCCTTTGAAGCTGCAATACCACACTGCTCTGAAACTTTCATATCAGCGCTTATTGTAACTCCTAAGTCCTTTTCTTTTACAGTAGTACCCAGAACAGTATCTCCCATTTTATAGTTTACATTCAAGTTCCTATGTCCTGTATGTAGGCATTTACATTTCCCAAAATTTAACAGCATCTGCCATTGGAGACCCTTAGAGAACACAAAGCCATGGACAGGTGCTAATCCACCCTATCAGCAAACAATAATTAGCACTGCTACAGCCACAGACACATGCTTTCCTTTCCAAGAAAGATTATGCAACTACAGGGGGTGAGGCCTTGTGGACATTGTCTAATGTCTTTATATAAGCAAAAATATTGTACCCTCTGTTAAGACAAGTACCAAATCGATTTGAATAGAACAGGTTTGAAAGAGTTTATAAATGTAAACATCTATATAAATGTCTATATACCAGATTTCAAAAAAATCTAATAAATAAAAAAAATAAAAAAATAAATCCGATTTAAATAAAAAAATCATGATTTTTTTCAACCCTGGATGTATTGCTCATTATTCACCCTATATGTTAGCAATGTTTAATAATTGTCAAAATGTATGATATTATACGTAGTATACAATGGTGAGGTAGTGCAAGATATGTTTAAAAGCAATGTGAACCCCAGGGGTGGAATGTCTCCATCCCAGTTGTGAACATAAGAATGTCACCAAATGTGATTGTACATTCATCATCTGAAATAATTCGACAAATGTTGAGTTGTTATTTAACCTTTATTTTATATTTGTTAAATTGTTGATAACAGAAATTGCAATGTACACACGCACGCACGAAAAGCAACAGCAATAAAAGCGACAATAACTACAGCGCATGTAAAGAGGCAGCACAGCACTATTACGCATCCTCGTTAATTCTTGCCCGCCTTGTCTGCCTTGCCTGCCTTTTAGGATGCCCCCAATCTAGCGTATATATATATTATTTACTTTGTATTACTCAAGTCTATTTATTTCATAATTAATATTTTTTTTTTATTAATATAATTATTAGTTCAATACTTGCACCTGATAGTTGTGCTTGCGTGTGTGCATGCATGCATGCGTGTTAAATCTGTGATCAACAATGGAACAATAAGAAGCAAGTTGTAGGCCCTTAACTTTGAGATTTGGCCTTGTGGCTCAGGTTGAAAAATAGAAATGATTAAAAAATAAAGCTATTCACATTATTTTATTTTATTATGTACATAATTTAATATTTAGTCATTATACATTGTAATAACTGTTTTAAAGTTTACCTTGTTCAATAATTCTTTTATGTTAAAAATACATTGATTTATAGTTTTTTGTGATAAGTATTTTCAAACCTAAATGTTCTCATATCATTTTAACAAACACATATTTTGTACTTATTGTAGGGCATACTTTTTCTGTGTTCAAGACATGGAAGTGATCTAATCTGACAGCAGTGTTCACAAGTTGACGTGTAACTAGGTCTCTAATGTTGCATTGGTTCAATAGGAAAATTCAAATCCAATGAACTACTCACACTGCATGACAAACCAATCGAGCTCAAACCAAATACTAAGATCAAGCCCAATTAAAAAACTTGCAAAGCCTCCAAATTCATCACCTTGCTGTGTGGTAATTGTTTTCAATATGACGTACAATAACAATGAAAAACTTCACAGGTAGCCAAGTGATTAGGTAAATCAAATGATCTAAATCAACTCTGCTATTTTCTGCTCTAGCTGCTCTCAATTTATGATTGATTGTGTTTCTTATTATTATGTTGATCTATACTCATTCGATGACTTACAACTAACAATAATTAATAATGATACTGTTATGAACATGCACGATTGAGCGACAGTGCTGCACAATTAAGAGATCGGTAACATTCGACAAATGTCTAGTTGTTATTTAACCTTTATTTGATATTTGTTAAACCATTGATAAAAGACATCACAATGTACACATGCATGCATGACAAGTAACAATAACTACAGTGCATGTAAAGCGGGAGCACGGCACTATTACGTGTCCTTGTTAATTCTTGTCCGCCTTGCCTGCCTTTTAGGGTGCCCCACTAAGTTGGCGCCAACCCAGCACTTTCAGAATATGCGGCGGCAAGAGCGGGTCTCTTATTTTATCCAGCAGCGGATCCAGGGGCGCTTTAAGGGTCTCATGGCCCCCCTAGGCCATGAAGGGGGATCTTAGAGCCACTGTTTCAGTGGGAATTATTGCGGTAAAGGACAATGTATATAGCTTTTTATAGGCCTACATTGGAACTAGTGTCAATGAAAGAACTGAAGTATTTGTGGAAAGTTTTAAACTCCCACCCACCATCTCTACTGTACTAGCTGAAATTGAAGTTTTTATTTTGTAAACTTAGTGTAGTTGTTAGTGTAGCATGTATCAGGGAGATTGTATTTTTATGTGTGGTTTCATACATATGTATGCTAATCGATATTACATAACAATAAAAAATACAATCGTCTTTCCCCCACTACCATGTGTTACATGTGTTGGTTGTATTTTAGTTAGTCTACTGTAGGTTTATATTTAGTTTGATGGTTGTAAGCTGAAACCAGTTCGCAAGTCTCCTTAATTATAACTGGTTCCCAGCTTTTACTTTAGCGAGCATGATACCTTGTGAGGGATGTGACCTGTCGTGGATTATCTAAATCGTATACGTGCAACAAGGCATTTGTGATGGATGTAGGTAGAATCAATGTTAGTTTGACAATTGAAACATTAAAGCATCATTGATTATGAAAGTCAGGTCAACTATTACAGTAATTACCATAATGTGTTTCTTCACATTACAGACACTTGAGACGAGACATGGCTGAGGCGCCAGAAGACGTTGGTGCTGCTGCTTCCACTCGCAGGGTTAAGACAGGTAATACTATTGTTAACATTGGCAGTGGTGCACAGGCCTCATAATTAATACAAAAGCATTTTAATGCTGTAATACTTTGTGGGATAAAGACACCACACAAACCTTTTGACCAAGCACTTGTAATGTTCCTCCAGTAAATTACACGCTTGGCTCCGAGTACATGGAACCCACAACAATGTAAAATAGTGATTACCAGTATGGCACTATACTACATCTCCCTTTTTTCAGAGAGTCGCATTTCACATCTTTAATCTAGGTTCAACAATTACGTTAAGACAGTCAGTGTCCACATATTATCTCCAAATCATTAGTTCGGCAGATGCTAACTACTACAGGCATGACGGGTATGGCAGCTACCATAGGTGGGGGTCTGGCTTTGCACGTTCCACCATCACGTCTTCCGTGATAGTTGGTTCACTTCCCGCATTTGCTGACACTCACGTTGACAGGAATGGGTGTCACCGTCAGGTCCACCAGATATCTCCAAGCTGCTATTCTGCTTCTTCTTATGAGCTACGTTCTTCATCTTTCATGGCTCCTCTCCGCCTGACAACCACTTCATGTGGTTCTTTTTCAAATGGCGTGGTCAGCTTGTTTCTCTTACTTTGCCTGAAGATCTGTCACCAACCTCAATGTCACTTTTTGTCTGCTTACTCTTTCTCCTGGCATCTCTCTCACGAATTTGTATTTGCCACTGCGACTCATCCATCATCTCTGCTCTTATCTGCATTTTTGGCAACTTGTTCTGCAGTTTGCGACCTATCATCATCTACGCTGGACTCACCATCAGGAGTCATCCGGTACTGGAACAGGAAGTTCTGCAGTTCTTCCTTCCAGCACTTGTCTTCTCGGATCACTTGTTGCACCTTAATCAACAGTGGGTCTCCAGCTGACTCTCGCTCAATTTGTGTGGCTGTCACAGCTGCAGGCACGGAGTCCATCACTACTGAGTAGGCGTACTCTTCTACACCGACTCCAAACTCTGTCTCACTTCCGTGTGTGGGTAGTCTACTCAACCCATCTGCCAAGTTCTTCCATCCTGGGATGTACTTGATCTTGAAACTGTACTGCTGTAGGCTTAGCAGCAACCTCGCGTTTAGTGGTTTAGCCTGACTGCCATACACTTGTATCAGGGACTTGTGATTTGTGTATATCTTAAACTCTCTGCCATACAAGTAGAGATGAAATTTGTCAAACTGAGAACGCGTCTCGCAGCTTCCTGGTGGTGTAGTACACTGGCTTATACCGCCAGTCTTCCTGCTTTTGTCTAACCTGTAGTAGGCCATTATTAGTGCCTTTGTGAGCCTTTGTCAACTTCGCTTGACCTCGTTAAATGCTCTTTGCTCTTCCTTGGTCCACTTCCACTTGGCTTTATGAAGTGTCGACTCCCACAATAGCTGTGTGATCATAGCTAAATCGGTGATGAACTTGGAACTGAACAATGAACCCAGAAAACTTCTTACTTCAGCCATGTTTTTCGGCTTTGGCGCTGCCGCCATGGCTTCAACTTTGTCTTCTGTTACCTGCAGACCTTTGTCGAACATTGTATGTCCCATGAAATTGATCTTCCTTACTTTGAACTTCAGTTTCTCGTAGTGGAATGTAAGTCCACTTTTTGCAAACTTCCTCATGACCACCAACACTTGCTTGTCGTGTTGGTCGTCATCCACACCTCTGACGATGAGATCATCGTGGATGTTGAACGATCCGGGACAGTCCTGCACCACCTGTCTGATGGTGTGATTGAACTTCTCAGAGGCCATGTTCAACCTGAATACAAGGCATTTGTACCTGTTGAAACCATTTGGTGCTGCGAACGTGGTGACATCTCACGAGTCTGGATGTATTTCCACCTGGTGGAATGAATTGTTCAGGTCGAGGTTTGTGAACACCTTCATTTCCCCCATCTCCTGTACTGTCTCTTAGACTGTGGGGATGGGTTGACGCTCCCTTATTATGGCTTTGTTTGCTTCTCGCATGTCGAGACACACCCGGACATCTCCATTCGGCTTCTCGACTGTCAGTAGGGGGTTTACCCACTGTGTAGAACCATTCACTTTTTCAATGACGTCCAAGTTTTCAAGCTCCTTCAGCTTTTGCACAACCTTTTCTCTTCTGCTGAATGGTATCCTTCTGGTTGGTTGGGCAACAGGTATTACACTCTCATCTATGTGCAGCTTCAGTTGATAGTTCTTTAACTTGCCGAGACCAGTGAATGCCCGCCTGTGAAATACACGTCTGCTGCCAGCCCTACTCTGAGCACTCCGAGCTCATCGTCTGTCTTTCTTCCTAACAGAGCAGCAATTGTGCAGCATCTACTTCTCCATCTCCTTGAACTGATATGTGAACTTCACAGCTGCCCATCACCTCCAGAGGACTCTGAGAGGCATATGCATAAACTCAGCTATTATACTATTCTTTTATAGCTTGTCAACTTTAAGTCTTTCATCTTGCGGAAAGTGTCTTTTGTGAGTGTTGCAGTTGGAACCAGTCTACAATCTTGCTCACAGATTTCTCTTCAATGTTGATCGGCATCACATATGCACTGGGGTTCAACTGAGAATACATAGAATGTATCACTTTCTTCCTCTCCAGTGTCTTGTTTCTTAATGCTTCTAACATTCTGCTTTCCACAGCCTTGCCTGCATTTTCTATCCATGCCTCCACCAACAGTGGCACCACTACGTGATTGCCTGGTGTGGCAACAGGCCGGAAAGTTTTGCCACATTTCTCACATGTGGTTTTTAGATTTTCAACAATCTTTAGCTGTGTGACCAATGCCATCGCATCTCCAACATTTACCTTTAAACTTTCTTTCTGGAGAGTTAATGCCACTAGAGTGTTTGGTGTAGATAGCGTTGGCTTCTTCCCTTGTATGGTGTCAACAATAAAGCGTCTGGTTCGTCAAAGACGTTTACAATCTCATGCAGCTTAGAGTAAGTTTCCTCTCTTGAGCTTTGTCTCAAATAAAAAATAGAACTTTGTATCTTATTTGGATCTTCCTCCATTCCATACAGTGTTCAACCTTCTTCTTTAATCGTACGACAAAATTGTTGATCGTTTCTTCCCTTCCAGTGACGTAGACATGAAATTCTGTCTTTCTTTAGGCACAGGTTTCTTCACTTCGAAATAATTGTCTAGTGCTGTGGCACATTTGTCATTATCCTCTCCAGTGTATGGCAGGGTCTGGAATAATTTCTGCAACTGGTGACCGCCCATGTGAAGGAGTACTGCACGCTTCTGCTTTTTGTCGGTTACTCCGGAAGCAATAACATATATTCAGAATATTGATTTCCAGTTTTTCCATTTGTTGGCCAACCCCAAAATGTCAGTTGTATTGAATTCGAACGGAGGAATTCCTGCCAAGCCACTTATCCTTATCGCCATAATATAGTGTTTTGCTAGATAAAGACAACAGACAAAAACTTTTTGACCAAACACATGTAGTGTCCCTCCTTGTAAATCACACACTCTGCTCGGAGTACACAGAATCCACAAAGACATAAAATAGTGATTATCAATATGGCACTATACCACAAATGCACATGTGAATGTTTAACATTTAAATGTGCAAATGCACCCCTGTGCATTTACTGTACATTTAATTGTATACATCAAATGTTAAATTTTGCAATTGAATGTGATCCCCAAACATTTGATTTTGTAAAGAGCAACTATGATTTTTAACAGAATAAAAAAATTATAAATACAAAACACCTGCTTATCTACAGCATTTATCATTGCAAATGAATAATAGTCTTCACCATCACAAAGTGGCAAAAATTACATACAAGCAGAACATTAAATGAATTTGCAAACAAATTTATAAGATATAACAAACCACTATTCTCCCGAATCAGTAAAAGTAAAATACTTACACACAGTGTACATGGATTCACAAACGATATAAAAATGTATTAGAACAATGTACCATATCGAACTGCTACAAATGCTAACAAATACAATGATTGTACGGCTTTTTATTACAGATGACAAGGCTGTAGCAGAGAAGGAAAAACTAAACGAGGTGAGGGTGTAACTGTTGAACCTAATATACTAAACTATCTAATTATAATAACACTGTAAGAAGTGTATCATACTTACAACTTATGATGCCAAGCCAGCAGGAATGCAATCTTTAAGTGCTGTGTTGAAGATCTTCACATTTTAATTTAATTTATCTCAAGTACACTATGCATTTTGATTGTTCTTTTGTGCTTGTTAATATTTTGCAATTCCATGAACTGTATACAAATATAAACTAACTTAACATAATGCTAAGATGGATCAGCAACAATGTTGATTAAAGGACTTGCAGTATGGAGAACTAAAATATATTCAAACTGCTAGTACAAGGACATTATCCAACGAAAGTTCCAGTGCCATCAAGCAGCTCCTTAATATGCCTTCAAGCAGTGATGTATGCAGCTGAATATGGTCAGTGTGAAAGTTCTACCAACAAAACAGTTCAACGTTTTTAGAGGAAAGTAAACATACCGTTATATGCCCTGCAATTTAATATAATAATATTTTATATAACGCCACATCCAATGCAGTTCACAGCTAGAAATTATATATTAAAAATAATACGTTGTAGTAAAAACAATACATGCAAGGAATGATCTGGGCAGTGGCCTTGCGTCATTGGCGCAGAGTCTATACCTCCTGGCTCTTCAGTGTCAGCTTTAAGCTCTTGGATTTCTGGAGCTTTTAACATTTTGTGGCAGTTATAGCTTTACAGACACACCTTCGATGCCATTCAGCTATGTGGTGTCTTTCACAACTAGATACTAACGTCTTGTGAACCTTCCTTGGGTCACAGCATGATTTTTTAAGAAGACATATTTGGTGATATAGATTTGCTCATGGTGTAAGCATAACGTCCCTTCCTCATCCACAGAAAGCCTTGTTCTGAGTTGCAGGAGTTCTCTGGTATTATCATCTAGATTTGAGATTGTCAGAAGTTTTTGTTTTCTGTAAGAAACAATACTTTGATAATAATCTGACTTTATCCCTGCAAAAAAAGTGATGAATGGTTCATAAACTTTAATTGATAAACAAACTTTCACCGGGGTTATTCACAGAGGCTGTTAATCTATATCCACGATACTATGGTCAACTTGAAGTTGACAGAGCTATGTGATACTTCTATGTTACAAGTGTCATATTTAACATGTACATTAGGTAGGGTCAGACATGTATTTTTATTAACAAAATGCAATTTTTTTTACCAAATACAACTTTTAAAGATGATGACTAGAATTTCACAAGTTCAATTTCACAAGGACAATAACACATACAAGTACACAAAATATAACATAGATGTGAATGATACTTCCAGAGATATTATGTGTAAAAAATGAGGAAATGTGTACGGTGGGAGATATACACAGATTTGAAAAATATCACTGAGGCAAATAAAAATGTGGAAAAAAAATACTTATTTTTGTCAGGATGATTTTTAATTTACAATCATTCACCTGCAGAACTGAGTTTGATGACACTCGTCCTGAGAGCCATAAGAACAAGGAGCTACACATGTGGCCATACTTGCTGCTTGATATCAGACTGCTATTTCTTGATGTTCACAGCTCAAAATGCAAAAACAGTCATGCCTGTGATTTCCAAACTTCAGAACATGTGTGGACATAACCTGCTTTAGTGGATTTCCAGACTCCAATTTTCTATTTCCTGGAAGACTCTCAATTTATATTTCCTGGAAGACTCAGTTTATATTTCATGGAAGACTCTTCTACCATTGTAGCAACTTTGTTGCAACCTGGGAATTCTCATGAAATGCAAGTAGGGATTTCAAGCCCCTTTATTATGCATATATATATATATATATATATATATATATATATATATATATATATATATATATATATATATATGGTGTGTGGTTTTACAAAATGCATTTATTTGAGTATATGTACATCCAACTGGTTAAAATGTGTAATGTTTGTGGCACTATTAAACATAACTTTTTTAAATGCATTATTGAAGAAAAGTTCACTATGTGAAGAAATGTCCTAATGTCTAATAAAGATAAAAGTTAGTACACATAACCCATGTATCAATAACATTAAAATGGCACTGGTTTGAATTGAAGAATCAGGAAATATATTAACAAATACAACTTTAAAAAAAATATATTAGCATTGTGCACTCATGAATGCTTCACGGGTGCTAAAAAGTGCAGCATTAAAGAAATAAGTTCACAATGAAGGACTTATGAATGGATCATGATATGTGGCACACATAAACTGCATACTACTACCTTTAAAATGAGATCAGTTTAAAGATTTTGGTAATATGCCCACATTGGATTTTGCACCATTAAAAATGTCCCCAAAATGACTTTTTCCTGATTTCACAAGGGTGTTGCTCCATAATTAATAAGTACATAGTTGTAATATTCAATAGTTTACTGCAATTGGGGTGGAATTCTTGGAGACAAAAAGTTAAATAGCTATAATGAATGTAAGACTAGGTTTTAGAGTCTCAAACATGGCTACTCCTGTCGTACTTTATTAGAAAGTACGGCAGGGATATTAACTAAAAGATTCTCTGATCATCAGCCATACTTCATGATTTTAGGCATTACCCAAAAGACAGTACGTCCTCCTAAATATGTAAAAATAAATATATTAAGCACAGAGGCAGTGCAGAATGTTAGACATGAAATTAAATCAGATGACATTTACAATAAGCTTAATAAAATCCCAAATGCTAATCCAAATTTAAATTATGATATAATATATAAAGAAATGTTACGGTCTAAAAATAAGCACATGCCAGGTAAATTAGTAAAATTTGATAAATATAAGCATAAAAAATGTAGATGGATTACTCGGGGTTTGCTCAAGTCAATCCGGTACCGAGATAAACTTTATAAACAATTAAAATTCACTAATCCAAATTCACCTAACTATGAAACAATTAGCATTAACCTTAAAACATATAATGGAATATTAAAGACAAACATTCATGCAGAAAAACAAATATATTTTGAATCATGTTTTAATCGGTTCAAAAACGATATAAGAAATACTTGGAAAACTATAAATGATTTTCTCTCTAAGACAAAAACACAAAACAAATTTCCAACATTCTTTAAAGAAAATGATGATAAAATAACAGATAAAAAAGATATTGCTAATAAATTTAATATTTTTTTCACAAACAGCTCAGACTATTGCAAATGATATTAAATATGATGGCATTAAAAATTATAGTTATTATTTAAATAAACACATACATACGGTATTTAAATTTCAGAATATTGATGAGGAAACTGTACAGAAAGCTATACAAAGTCTTCCTACAAAAAATAGTTGTGGGTTTGATGGTATTTCTTCAAAATTAATAAAAATAATTGAACCTGCTATAATTAAATCATTAACTATATTAATAAACCAAGTGTTAAACACAGGAATTTTTCCTGATGAACTCAAAATTGTCAAAGTAGTTCCTATATTTAAGAAAGATGATCCTACATTATTTAAAAATTACAGACCCATTTCTCTACTTCCAACGATTGCTAAAGTAATAGAGAAAATAATTTTTTCTCAGTTATCATATTTCAACGATACTAAACTGCTTTTTGATAATCAGTACGGTTTTAGACCTAACCACTCAACTGAATATGCTGCACTAGAACTAGTAGATAGAATTGTAACGCAAATGGATAAAAATGACGTTCCACTTAACATATTTCTCGATCTCTAAAGCTTTTGACACAACTGACCACACAATTTTATTAAACAAATTGAGATATTATGGCATTGATGATGCAGGTCTACTTCTGTTAAAAAATTATTTAAGTAACCGGAAACAGTATGTTGAAATTGAAGAAATAAAGTCTGGAATTCTTCCAATAGCAGTTGGTATCCCACAAGGTTCAATCCTTGGGCCATTGCTATTTATCATATATATAAATGACTTCTCACAAGCTAGTAGCATATTTAAATTTATAATGTATGCAGATGACACAACATTATTTAGTACTTTAACATCTTTTAGGGATAATACACAAGATAAAACAATCGAATATTTAATAAATGCTGAACTTTCCAAAGTTGTTGAATGGTTAAATATAAATAAACTATCTCTAAATAAAGCTAAATCTAAATATATGATTTTTCATGTCCCCAGTAAAAGTACACATACCCTTACACTTAAAATAGATAATACAAATATTGAAAAAGTGGATGAATTTAATTTCTTAGGGTTAACCTTGGATTCAAATTTAAATTGGAAAAAACATACAGAAAAAATATATAATAAATGTGCAAAAATTATTGGCATATTAAATAGGCTAAAATATGTCTTGCCTCTAGAAATAAAAAATTGTTATATAACTCATTAATATTATCACATATAAACTATTGTATTATGGCATGGGGATACAAAGGAAACAGATTAATTAAAATTCAGAAAAGAGCTGTTCGTATAATAACTTAAAGTGGATGTAATTCACATACTGAGCCACTTTTTAAGCAACTTAATTTGTTAAAGATAGAAGATCAATTAAAGTTACAAGAATTAAAATTTTACTTTAAATACATCCATAGACACTTACCTGTCTATTTATTAAACTGGCAGATTACTCCAAATGTTAATATACACTTTCATGACACTCGGAAGTCTAAAAATATACATACTGCTAGAACTAAACATGAATTTGCAAAAAAATGTCTTAAATATAATTTGCCATTCATTATAAACAACACTTCTGATATAGTGAAAGAAAAGATATATACTCATAGCCTGCGAGGCTTTACAATTTATGCAAAAAACTTTCTTCTGCAAACATATAAAGACACATGTACACTTCCAAACTGTTATTCATGTCACCAAAATCAGCAATGCTAATTATTCATTAATGGATGGAAACTCTAATATTCAAGTACATACACACACTTGATCAAATTAACAGGTATAAAAAACACTTACTGCCAGATAAAATCCACATGCTTATATAATTGAGATAGACATGTAATTAAAAAGGCCAACAAATAATAAAAACATTATTAGTCATAACTGGGGTGGCTCCTATGATAGCGACAGTATGTCTTAATGGGAGCCACTGATCCCTACTTGTTTTAACATTAAAAGTTTTTTTAAAATTAATTATGGTTATCTATACTGGTTTCAAATAAAGATGTATGCACACCAGTATTATTATATATGTGCATATATTTTATTTGTGTTAATGCATATCTCTATTGTTTCATTATTTGTTATTTTTGGGGGTCAAAAAAAATAAACTTCTTGTTCTTGTTCTTGTTCTTCCTAAGGTAAAATTGCAATTTTAAGATTTTCAACTGCATCTGACCATTCTGCATGACTGCTGAAAACTGCTATACTGCTATACATGGAGACTTTTAAGACCTCAGTTATCACAGAAAATTTCACGCCTCCATGCACATTATTTCCTGAGATAATGGCACTTGAGATGTAGCATGAAAATGACAGCTGCGATTTTTTAAAGCAAAATTCGACACCTACCAGACTTTGTAAATAACAATTACTCAAAAATTACTTGGAATATAGAGCCCAAACTTTAGATTTGTCCATGACGATGACTGGAATATTTGGTAAAAATGTCAAGTGAATCTGAGACCAAAGTGCGTGGGGCTTGGTTGAGTTGATATGGAATGACCCAGAAGCGAGTATGACAGCTCGTTACAGACTGAAGCCGATTCAAGATGGCAGCATACACGCACGTTGATGGGATGTTGAAATCGGCCACTTTAACACTGAATTTACTGTCTTTTAAAACTAGGGAGTCACACAGACTCCTACCAAGGGACATGTAGGGAGTCCGTAGATGAAACATGGAGTCTTGGACTCACAGACCCCCTGAAAATCGAAGTCTGCGTAATTTGTATTATTAGTGGTGGTCTGCCTATTTCATCATATATCATACATTTAGGAGTAGATTTGATGACATGTAATACCTTTCTATATTATAATTCCAATTGACGTTGATTTCAAATAATTGAAATAATAACCATTTATTTCATACACAAAGGTACATTAAAATATACTTTGAGTCTATAGTAAAAAGTGAAAATGGATAAACAGTAATGAATTACACACAATTACATAATAGTGTATAAAGCACTTATCCACGAACTGTGCAAACCAGAAGTGGTACAAGCATCACTGTTAAGAGTACATTGTACAACTAAATTAGTAGACGTAGACAACTGGCTAATTAAAGGGAATAACAACACAGATTGCTTAAATCATATTATATTACATCTTGTAGTATGTTTCCATAAATTTACACAACACAGAAAAATTCATTAGAATTCCATTAATTAATAATTCGAAATAATACTCTGTTCTGTCGGCCTGTCTTGATTGTGCATATTTTTCCAGCGCTTATCAGCAAGCTTTGATGTGACGTCACTGATGATAAGGAATTGCTACAAGACCGGGCCTTTCCATTCGTTCACAGTACTGTTGACAGCGATAGCGGTTGTTTAGAGGCGAGCGTTGTAATGGTTTATTGTGCGGCACTTGATTTCAGTGCAGACAGTAGTAAAAGTATAACATGTAGTTGATTTAAGTTCTCTATGGAGCCAACTTTGTTCAAAAAAAGTTTCAACTGCGATCCGGACCAGAGAAGGTGGCAGCCCTGGGTTATCCTGGTGCTAAAATCTCTTTGAAAGAGGATATGCCAACATTATTCCCAGTAGTGGAAGCTTTGTTGATGCCACCAATCCATAGAACACAGGCAGCGATACGGGCATCGACGACCATGGTCCACCTAGGATCAAAGCGAGCTGTCATCATGCATACAGGTGATGTCGGCTCACAGTGAATTTGGCCCAGTGAATTCGGACAACATTCTTTGGAGAGTTCGGCTGGCAACTCGTAACTTCGGCCTCAGAGCTCAACAGGCATAGTGATCTCGGCCCAAACGCTTGTGTAGCATAGTGAACATATGAAAAGAAAGAAACTGCCAAAACCCACATCATCACTGAAGAAAGTGACTTTGTCAGGCTGAAGCTACTGAAGTGACCTTGCCAGCAGTAACTTGCCAGTGTCAACGACGACAGGTTATACTACATCTAAATGTCTAATACCATAACCAAACCTGACTCAAGTAAATTCCAATTTTGGTTAATCAGTAAACAAAATATGTTATATTGCTATTACTTATGTTATAAATTTTTTATATTTATTTTTTTTCCATTGATGAATTGTTGCTCAATAACAACACGTGTATGTCTAAAATAATTAATCCAATAAGGACTATTATGTCATCAATGTCATTACGTCATCAATACTATCCTCTCCAGTGAGGACTATTATATCACCAGAACTGTATACATGTACTAGCAATATTAGTAATATCAACATATTTAATATTAATTTGTCACTCATCTATCTAAATTATGTCGATACCTACTGAAGAATTTTCTCAATTTCAAGGTACAGGCACAGTAACATCCGATGAAGCATTCCTCTCATACTTAGGAGGAAATCAAAACAACCTAAGTAATGTTTTAAGTACAAATGAAAATAATGATGAAAATCATGAGCTTCAAGTAATACGATGCTCTTCATATTATGACATTGATAAGTTCACCATTTTAGCAAACAGTAACACTAACAGTTTTAGTATTCTAAGCTCGAATATTCAGTCTATAAATGCAAAGTTTAATGAACTTGAAATGTTCGTAGAGGACTTAAGTAGTATCAATTTTAAATTTAGCGTAATATGCTTACGAGAGACGTGGAAAGCTGATAATGATGATTTCTCTCAATTTTGTCTAGATGGATATGATTGTATAACACAGGGGAAAAAGTGTAGCAACAAAGGAGGGTTACTAATATATGTGGACAATAAATATAAATCTGAAGTAAAAATGAATTTAAATACGTACGAACACTGGGAAGGGCTAATGATTAAAGTAACTGGAAATAATTTATCAAAGACAATGACCATTGGAAATATATATAGACCTCCAAGAACATGCAATGAAAATATTACAAAATTCATTGATGAATTTTCATCAGTTATATCATCTCTGGAAAATAGCAATAATAATCTCATTATAGCTGGGGATTTTAACATAAATTTACTTAAAATAAATGAGAACAGAATCTACAGCGATTTTTTTTATACTTTAATATCACATAGTCTCTACCCTCAAATTACTTTCCCAACTCGTTTCACTAAAACCAATGGAACACTGATAGATAACGTTTTTGTAAGCTAAATAAATCTTTATTAGAAAGCATTGCTGGGATCTTCACAAAAACATTTTCAGACCATCAACCTTATTTTTATTTCTAGACAATATTCCAAAAATATAATTTCCTCCCAAATTTATAAAAATAAATACACAAAGTGAGGAAGCCATGCAGAAAGTTCAAATTGAAATAGATTCATATAACTGTTACAACAAACTACATAAACATCAAAATGAGGACCCCAATCTATATTATAACATAATGCATGAAGAAATTATGCGCGCAAAAAATAAGTACATGCCATTTAAAATAATGAAATTTAATAAATACAAACATAAAAATTCGACATGGATCACTCAAGGTCTGTTAAAATCTATTAGATATCGGGACACACTTTATAAACAATTAAAAATGTCTGACCCTAATTCACCAGATTATGAGACCACAAACGCTATCCTCAAAACGTACAACTCCATATTAAAAAGAAATATTCGTGCAGTTAAAAAAAATTATTTTGAATCACGATTTAACCGATTCAAAAATGACATAAGAAATACTTGGAAAACCATCAATGAAATTCTTTCAAAAAATAAAGGAAAGAAAACATCCTCGACAATTTTTAAAGAAAACGGTACTAGTATTACTGATAAAACTGATATAGCAAAGAAATTCAATAACTATTTTACAAACATTGGTCAAACTATTGCAGAAAGCATTCAATATAAAGGAAATAAAAACTATGGCTACTATTTAAATACACAAGTTAAATCTGTTCTAAAATTTAAGAATGTTAATGAAGAAACTAAGGAAAACAATAAATGATCTTCCTACAAAAAACAGTAGTGGATTCGACGGCATTTCTTCAAAATTGCTGAAAATAATTGAACCCGCAATCATTAAATCCTTAACCTTAGTAATTAACCAAGTCATAAATACAGGCATATTTCGTGATAAACTTAAAATTGCAAAAGTAATTTCAATTTTGAAGAACGATGACCCAACATTATTCAAAAATTATAGGCCTATTTCTCTCCTTCCAACTATTTCTAAAGTCTTAGAGAAAATCATCCACAATCAGTTATCTGCATATTTTATTGATTCTAAGCTATTTTTTGATAATCAGTACGGATTTAGACCTAATCATTCAACCGAATATGCATCACTTGAATTAGTAGATAGAATCATTACTAAAATGGATAGAAATTACTTACCAATTAGTATTTTTCTTGACCTTTCCAAGGCATTTGATACTATTGACCATTCAATATTACTAAATAAATTAAGACACTATGGCTTAGATGGTAAAACTCTTCTTTTATTTAAAAGCTATTTAAACAACCGTAAACAGTACACCGAATTTGATGATACCACATCTGAAACTTCACTCATTAAAGTTGGAGTACCACAAGGGTCCATCCTAGGACCACTATTATTTACTATATATATAAATGATTTCTCACAAGCCAGCCAAATGTTTAACTTTATAATATATGCTGATGATACCACTTTATTTAGCACTATTGAAACTTTCAGAGATAGTGTCCAAAATAAAAGTACAGAATCAGTAATAAATTAAGAACTCCTCAAAATAGTTGAGTGGCTAAATATAAATAAGCTATCACTAAATAAAAGTAAATCTAAATATATGACCTTCCAAATGCCAAACAAAACTACACTGACATTATCTCTCAAAATAAATAATATAGATATTGAGAAAATGGAAGAATTTAACTACCTAGGCTTAACTATAGATACTAACTTAAATTGGAAAAAACACAGACAAAAAATCTCAAATAAGTGTTCCAAAACTATAGGAATACTAAACAGATTAAAACATGTATTACCTTTAGAAATAAAAATTATGTTATACAATGCATTGATATTACCTCATATTAATTACTGTATTACGACATGGGGATATCAAAGAAACAGATTAGTGAAAATACAAAAGAAAGCAGTACGAATTATAACATTAAGCAAATACAATTCACACACAGAACCACTTTTTAAAAAAACTCAACACATTAAAAGTAGAAGACTTACTAAAACTACAAGAGCTTAAATTTTATTACAAATATAGACATCAAAATCTACCTGTCTACTTTTTAAACTGGCAAATAACCCCAAATACATACATTCACAACTATAGTACTAGGAGAACAACTGAACTACATACTTACAGAACTAAACATGAATTTGCCAAAAAAATTCTTAAATACAACTTGCCACATGTTATAAACAATATCCCTGATTTAGTTATAGACAAGATAGTGACTCGTAGTTTGAAAGGCTTTTCAAGTTATGCCAAAAATTACATGTTACAAAAATATAATGACACATGCACTCTCCTAAATTGCTATATATGCCAACTAAATTAAATAAATTATGAATGAGCATAACACAGTTCATGCAATCACAATTAAACTTTTCAATTTGTATACTTGCGACACAGGCTTACACGCGTACAGGCGAAAACAACACATAAAACACACCAGTACAATACATCATCACACACTAAAATTGATTATATATAAGACACAGACAAAAAACCAAACATGCTCTCTACTTTTTTAATGTAGAAATATATGTATAGGGAATATATGTTTATTGTTATTGTTAGTTTGGGTGGCTCCTACGATAGCGACCAGTGTTGGTCTTAGACTTAGTCTTAGTCTTAGTAGGAGTCTCCCGTCCTACAGCAAATGTTTTTTTTTTTTTTTTTTGTTGCATAATGTATTACTTTTATTGATGATTTATTAGTTGCTATTATATATTGTACAGTTTTATATGTGCATGTATCATATGTATTTATATAATTTATATTGCCACTCAATATAATTTATCTATGTTTTTTGCTGTTGGGACAAATAAAATTTATCCTTATCCTTATGAAGTTTAATGACTAAAGCATTCTATTTATTCTCTCCCTTGTTAATGTATTTGAACATTAACCTGAAATTGTTACTTTGTAACTGCTTTGATAGCTTTCGCTTCCTTTCGCATAAAATACAGCGCTATGTTTTTTCCATTTTAACACGCAGTCAACAAGACGATCATTAGAACTTATACAATTCATTGTATCCTTAAAATTAATATCATAATATGTAATGTATTACGTTAAAAATTATTATATAAAGTTGAATAATTACATTAAATTAAATTACAATTATCATAATATCTTGTTTCTATATTTCAAATGTTCATGTGTTTCCCCTCATCAAGGGAAATTCTCCCCAGTTTTTGTTTTTAATTAAATCAAATACAGAGCAATGACAGCTATAAGCTATTATCGTATTGTGAATACAACGGAGCCACGTTCATATGGTCTTTGATCTGTACAGTGTTTTTCGTCAGATCCTTTTGAATGTGAAGCATGCTCTTTTATTCACACCTGCGCACTGTACAAAACAGACAAATCAGTGTACTTCAGCAGTATCTAGTTAAACTTAGCATCCCTTTGATGACAAGTACAGGAATAACAAACCCTTAAAGTGAAGGCTAATCCATTACTAGCTAGAACTGAGTAGATCTTACGTGTCACATCAGTCACCGAAATCACCAAGCCAAAAGAGTTGGGCCGAATTCTCTGAGGGCCAAAATCACCACCACCTGTCAACGCTACTCCTGCTATTGCGGTGTTTACTTTCTGACCTAACTATAAAAACGACCACCTAGAGCTGCCAAACTTCTCATATATTTACCATGTCACGTGACAACAACAACTCAACCAACACATCTATCCTATTGGTACAACACGTCTCTGACAAGTCTACACGCTTAATTAGCAAATCAACACAATTAACATAGACTTATAGGTAAATTGCAACCAGTGTAACTAACTGCTATGGTGTTGCCTTATAGCAGCTATCTGATGTCCCAATTTGCTCGGAAAAATTTATTTCTTGATGTATTTTGCGGTAAAGAATACTCGTCTTCGTTTTTAACCGTTGCTCAACTAAACCTCCCTTGGGTCTTGGGTGGTTCAACTAGCCCCATTTCAACAGTTAAGCTTATTTAATTAACTTCTCATTAAATTGTGAAGCGTTGTAAATTATCTTCTTCTCTGTGCATAGTTAAACCATTTGTAAGTGCACAAAAGTCTGGTCATGTGCGTTGATAGTTTACACACCAGCAGATATTAATCACAATTCATAAAAGTTTAGAAAAACATCAAAAAACATACTTTTAGCTCACATGTTCAGATCATTGTGACAAACGTAACCTATTATATGTCAATCGTGTTCTAATAACATGTTCAATCACTTGGTGGTGCCATGTAACTGTCGCTGCTGTAGTTTCCAGGGAAACATGGGTGGCTCAACGAACCCAGAGCTCAACTAACGCTGCCTTTCCCTGTTCTTATGCTTATGCTCAGAACAGAAGTAAAATGTTCTAAGTAAAACACTGCACCTGCCATAAAGGCCCCGTTCTTTAGCTTTGATATCAGCTTTATCACACAGATTATCGTTTATTATATGGCCAAGGTACTTATTTGGTGACATTTAATGTCATTTCACCCAACTTTATATTTTCCACATGATACAAGATACGTTGTTTTACTGACAAGTCAACATGGCTGTAAATGTATTCAAAATGTTTACCATAGTTATAGGAGATCATGTTATAACAAATGCGTTAAACAAATGTTCTCTGCAGAACATTGGATTAATGCATGTAAAAACCTTTTTACTTCCCAGTTTTCCATTCTGTATGACACATTACTCAAATGTTGAAAGCAAACTAAATACTTGATGGTCGCATAACATTATTTAATTGTTTGTTTAGTATTACAATTCGAACTAAGTACCCTTAATCACATCAGTCATAACCTATGAGGGCCGTTGACAACATGTATTATAGTAAGTTATACTTGCATAGCGGATGTATTCTACATACCTTAAGATTAAGCCAACGCTTCTGCAGGGACATTGAATATAGTTATGTATACATATCTATGCTGTTTGATGTTGTCCTACAAGAACAGTAAGAACCACGTTTAAACAACCAATTTCAACACATCTGCAAACCTGCTTGCTCTGGTAGTGGAATATCATGTGTTAAAATTTATTAACCATTAGTTTATTACTGTTTGCCAATGGGATGTTGGTCGTTTGGAGAGGACATATTTTTAATGGAAAATGACAAGTACCAGTTTATGATGATCACATATTGTAAACCTAGATACTTAGACAAAATTGGCTTTTTGGTATGGACTTGGGATGTCTAACCAATTCTTTAACAAACATTTTTATCAATAGTAATTCATTATTAGTAGTATTATTGGGATGTCTTTTTGAGGACATTAAAAATTTTATTTATGGAAAATGCACCAATAAACACAAATTGACTTAATGCCATACCAACTACTAATTTGCGTCAAATTTTTCATGCTTAGTTCACTGATTAATGGACAATTTAACAAAATTGGTTGTTGCTTGATAACTTGCTTCATAGTATTGCAGTGCAAGTTTTAATACTAACATAGACTGGAATGGGACTAAGAAATGTGTAAAAAAAAACTCTGCTGTACTGTGATTTTCTTTAACAAATATTTGATGTATCTTCATAAAATGTCATCTGTAGGTTCCTTACTATAGCCACTGGATGATTGTCATACTGAATTAATGTTACACAATGAATTGTTTGAATGCAATGAAGGAAAGTGTATTTTGGTAAAAGTGTACCCTTTACATGAAAACGTTGCCTATCATGAATGGATGGAACATGTGTGTGTTTGTGTTCTAGGATGTGCCATGGATTAAACATAGCAAAAGATGGAAGGAAAAACTAGGCAGTCTGCAGCAGAAGAGGAAGGAATCATCGGATGACCTGCTTGATGGGCTTGGAGAGGTTGTATTATGCACCAATGATGAATTCACAATTGGTTCTGGGTAACTATTATTTTAAAGCATTTATAGCATTTATCTTACTTTTGGTTGGAGCATTTGAAACTGTGTAAATGGAGACAACACAAAATGCTGGGTTTATGCAGAGCAACAACACAAGTTCAGTGTAGAGTGATAATAATAATAGAACAGATAACAGATAATCTTCAGGGTCCAAGTAGGACATGTATACAAAGTGTCACAATTGTATACAGAAGTGCACAATCTTTGTGCTTATCTGCCTAAATGTTGATACTGTAAAATTTTAAATGCCATAATAATATAATTATGGTTTTACAAACATATTCTAACACATTAGCATGGGTCAAAATGGTAACCAACCCAAATTTTTGGGAAATGGGTGAAACCCAAACCACATTTATAATGAGAAGTAATATAGAAGTAATATGTTACAAACCTGGCACAAGGCCTGATCTCTACTTTGTAATTCTAACCTTCTTTTACATCTATCCGGAAATTTTCATTTCATAACTCCACATCATTTTAGATATACAAAAGGACATCCATTTTAATAAAGTATTGTGTTGAAGGCACTTTTGTCTGTCAACATTACGTTCCAACAATATTGTCACACCCATATCACGCTAATGCATAATTGTTAACACTAACAAAAATGCCCATACTCAGGACGGGATAACTTGGTAGTTTGTGTTTACAAAATTTCAGGATACACAACATTATCACAGTGTGTGATCATAGATGAAACTCTGAAAGTTTGGCGCCTGATATGCAAAGTGTCTAGGAGGAGTAGCATGACATACAAACATATCTACTCACAATGGAGACACATACAACATAAATGTTGGTGCTGTTTGTATGTATATTCTTATATTTCTTATGCAAATGTTTCATTTCATTCAAATGTAAATGCAAATGCCATTTTCCAGGAACAAATTCAATATGCAAATGTTTTGGGGTGGTATTCAAATACAAATGCAAATGTTTTGGTTACACATTTGCAAATGCATTTGAATTAATTTTAAATGTTTTGGCTTTATTTTAACAATTTGTTTTATTTGGAGGAAAAACAACTAATGTATACAAACATAGCTGATTGTATGTATATTTCTTATGTAGCACTTATTTAGTTTCTTGCTTGTTATGTAATAATATATACAAACACATTATTTATTTATTTAATAAATACAGTAGTACATTAATCCAGATAAAACAGACCTTATTATTATTGGCACTAAACAACAACGAAATAAAGTCATCAACCATTTTCCTGTTAAACTGCTTGGCAGTGATACATTCCCATCAGATACTGTTCGTAATCTAGGTGTTATCTTTGACAGTGACTTCAACTTTCGCCAGCATATCTCTCAAGTATGTAAATCCTGTTTCTATCATATTCGTGATCTCCGTCGAATTAGTCGTCACATATCTATATCTACTGCTAAAACAATATCAACGGCACTAATTAGCAGCCGTCTTGACTATTGCAATTCACTACTAAACAACATTGCTAAAAGAGACTTGGCTAAACTCCAACGAGTACAAAATTGTCTGGCACGTGTGGTTCTCATTGCACCTCGGTTTTCTCCGTCACAACCATTACTTAAACAGTTACACTGGCTTCCAGTTTCTTATCGAATTAATTTTAAGCTGTCCACTCTTGCATATCGTGCTCTATCTACACAACAACCATTCTACTTGGCTAGTCTCCTGCATCTTTCAAATATCCCTAGGCAGCTAAGATCATCAGTTTCACAACAACTTATTGTACCTAAAACAAAACTTAACTTGGGTAAACGTGCTTTCTCTGCGCCTAGGGTCTGGAATGAACTCCCTATCGCTTTGAAAACATCCGAAACTATTGCTATTTTCCAAAAAAAACTCAAGACATCTATTCCAAATTGCATTCCCGCCATAAATGTTTGGTTGTCCCTCGTTCTGATACTGACTTTTGCACGTCCTTGTTTACGATTACGCCTACTGATTCTGTTTTGTTGCGCTTCTGAGCTCAGGTTCCTGAGGATATAGGCGCCATAGAAGTCAATTATTATTATTATTAATTATTGTAACCTCTAAGTACCACTGCATACCAGTCCCACTGCATAACATGTCTGTAGAGTCATACACTGAGTCACACCGTTCCAGGCCTGCAGGGGTGGTGGAAATTGGAATGGCAATTTTCAGGGAACCATGGTAGGGAATGAAAGGCTAATCCTTCGTGTAGGCCAGAATGGAAGGGGAACCCGAGCACTTTTTCAAAGAGCACGTTGTGAACGTGAATTCACTTTGTATGTGCTTGGGCACAAGGAAATGAAGGTATGCAACCCTAACCTTAGCTAACCCCACATCTAGCTAGCCCCATCCCTAGCTAACCCTGAAGTGGTTAACAGAAGATATAATCATTCCCATTGGCACAGGTTGATAGGAAAAAGTGAACAGTTTGCTTGGAAAAGGCAGACATCAGTAGCAATCATGAATAGCATGGTACAGATCGGATGCCATGTTTGGTTAAAAATCAAGCAATTATATGAATATTAGTTTGAAAATAAACTCACTGGTATATTTAAAGACACAGTAAGCAGGCTTCATTGGTTCACAATGCTCTGGAAATCTAGTGTACATAATCTATGATTTATAAAGTGTCAAAATCGACCTATAATTAAATTATGTGACCGGTTTTCAGCTAATATTATGGGCATGGCATTGGATATCAAACAAATGATGATGTGACAAGCAGAAATGTTCCATAATATGTCTACATTTGCATTGTGCCACAACTTGATATAAAAAAATTTGACACTTTCTCAAACAAAATCTTCCGTATAGGGCTGTAGCTTGACCACAGTTGACCTTCCAGTTTATTATTTCATAAGAATGTAGGGCATATTAAATTGTGATATGTGAAATCAAACAATTCATATGATGTGATATCAGTGCAATTGAGCAGACATATTTGTTTGTAAAAGCTATTTGCTGTGAAATAGTGCATTGTTTAAAGAGTAACAGACGGAGGGATTTATGGGAATTTCTCTGCTATGGGCCACGTAGGCGCATGAATACATTTCTATTTTTGTAAACGTTGATGGGCATCACACATGGGGGCATTTTAAAGAGCTGGAGGTATGTAATTTTTGCAAATTTTTTGAAATCATGAATATTTCTTGTTCTACTTAAAATACCAATAACTCAAAAACTGTTTGTGCTAAAACTGAGATTTGGCCTGTTCATTCTCCATTATATGTAGATAGTAACATGCATACTATAGCTCCACGTCTTTTATTAGTTTTTCCTACAATCTGTCATTGAAGTTGTGTTTTTATGTGCAAAATTTAGCCAACGGGTGATTTTAGACCCATATTTCAACAATAAAACATTTTAGAACACAACTGAATCTTATTCTGATCAATAGTACACCTACATGTAGGTAATGTGAGAAGTTTGAAGTTTCTAACTTGATAAGTTTATGAGATACTGATCTCCAAAGTTGGTCCATAGTGAAAAGTGGTCTTTATTTAGGAACCAAAAATGGTATTCAATTTCAATTCAATATCTTTATTGCAGACTCAACTGTGTAGCATGTCCATATGAAAAAAAACATACAAATAAAGTAAACAGAATATAAGAGTATTGTAGACTCAATCAAAACTATTATGTATATACAACATCTTTATCCAATGCCGTTGTATTCTTGAAAGCTACTTTAAATCACTATTCACTATTGCAATCACAAGCTTATTATAAGAGGCATCAAGTCTCAGCATGAATTTATATACAATATTTCTAATCACAGCTTTACTATTGGGTACACGGTTCTCAACAAACATGGTAGAGGCACTGCAATATTTCGGCTGTCTTAGTAGTAATTGAAAAATATTGTATGCAACATGGAGCTTATGTATACTTGCTGTATAATCTTGATGTCTCAGAATTTACTTAAATTGTAACCAATGACTAAGTGGCTATGCTTGAGCACTTTCCCAAAAGAACTAAGCATTTATGTGCAAATTGTTTCTGTAATGCCCTAGTATAATATGAACAAGGGGTAAGCACCCACAATTGTACCCATTATTTTTATTTTATGTTTCCATGTGCCTTTAACTTGACAAATTTTCAAGCTATGTATCTAAAATTTGTTGAAGATGTAGAGATTGCCTATGCAAAACTCTAGAATGAGAGGAGTAGGACATTAGGTATACCGGATGTACAAAAATGGGAAATTTTATTTTCAAACATTATTTCATCAGACTGTATTTCATTGTTGCAACATCCAAATTGCAAGCCTATTAGTGCCCTGCGGGGGCCTAGAATTTGATCCCAAGCCCGGCCCGCAATTAGCAGTTAGAGTCCAGGCCCGGCCCAGGCCCACAATAATTTTTCAAGCCCGGCCCAGGCCCGCAAACTAGAATTTAGGCCCAGGCCCGACCCAGACTGTGAATGTTTGGCCCCGGCCCGGCCCATACTGCGGGCCAAAGATGGGTAAGCCCGCGGCCCGCTAAGTTTAGAGAAGATAAACCTATAATCTTATAACAAAAACGAAAAACAAATAAACTATAAAACAGATTTATTGTTTTATTAAATAAAAAAAAAATATATATATATATATATATATATATATATATATATATATATATATATATATATATATATATATACATATGGGATAGGGCATAATATCCTTAGCTCTTAGTGGAGTACTACTCTTATTCTGAAGGTCCATAGTGTGCTGGATGAGTTCTAAAAATCCAGCACCACCAACTTCTTCAAACTTACGAATATCCTAAAGAAAAATAAAGAAAAACTTCTTAGTGTCATTACTATTAAATATGATAACATTTGTTATATTTGGCTTTAATCTATTGGATTATGGTTAGGGTAGGAGATTTGTTTATCTAACCCTGACTTAACCCATATGCAAGCCATAACCCCAATTTATATTGTTTATTGAATTAGCTCAACTAAGTTAACATAATTTAATATGATATTTCAATTAAATGTCACCCACTGGCACTGACACCCAGTGGCATTTCCAGCAGGTCTGCAGTCACTAGCCTGAGAAAGAGAGGTTCAGACATGTGTGAATTAGTACAAGTGTGAATGAATTAGGACTGGGGAAAAATACCAATTACCAACTGGGTTGGGTAGTGGGCTAGTGGCCTAGTGGGCCCTTGGCAGTGGGCAGGTCATTCAGGTGGGCAATGTTTGGAGGGAAAACCTAGACAATAGAATGTCCACTGGTAGGGTCAAAGGCTGATAAGTTGATGATTAATCAAGGCTTCATTGCCTCTGAAAATATTTGTAAAGTAAACATTTGGGGCTGGCTACTTCCAGCCAAGTGAACTTATGAGGCCATTAGATTCCATGCAAGGTCTCAATTTGCAACTATATAATACTAAAGAAATAATTTTAAGCATTCATTAACCGGAATTACAATTTATAATCAGTTTTTATAAAAAATAAGGTAATAATCGGTGTTTTGTATGAATATTTTTATTATGTCCAGGCCCAGCCCAGGCCCGGCCCGACCCGCTCACACCAGGCCCGGCCCAAGCCAGATGTGTTTAAATTGTTTTCAGCCCGGGCCGGGCCGGGCTTGGACCCAAAGCCCGGTCCGCGCAGGGCACTAAAGCCTATATTGTCAGGGATAATGTTTTAGTTTAGTAGGTATCTGCTTATTATATTTTCAGAATAATTCAATCTTACGGTTAAACCATCGCATTTATGACACTAATACCCTGCCATAACTGTGGGATGTACCCTATTAGTGCTCAGGTCGGCCTAATGTATAAACAAAAATAGAAGCGGCAGCGTTGCCCACATAAATGCCGTTTTAGTTTTATTCAAAAGGCTTCCTTATTTTTCAGGTCCTTTGGCACGAATGTGTATGTTGGTATGATTAAAGATGGACGAGAGGTCGCAGTTAAAGAAGTTCAGCAGACAGGCAAACAGTGGAAAGAATCAATGAAAGAAGAAGTGGACATTCTTGCACGACTAAGCCAACACAAAAATATTGTGTCGTATAAGGTAAAGTCAATACCCTGATATATACTGACTTAGTTCATGATTTGGAGGGTATATTACTGAGTGGAGCATTGCCTCATTCTTAATGTTTGTATCAACACTCGTCTGCATCATAACAAAAACATAGCCGGCACATTTAAAAATGAGGTTTGTTGTGCATAAATCAATATATGTTAATTTATTAAATCCTTAATAATTTTTACCCTTCAGTTTGGGTCAACAAGACATTAGCTCCTTCTGCTACCATCTGCATTACACAAGGCACAACACTAATATATTTTCCATTTTTAAAGTAAATTATATTTTATTAATGTACACTCTATGTAAATTAAAATGCAAAACCTAAATACATTGTACACGTAGCAAGCATTATGTACATAAACCATTCAAAAGATAGTTATGAGTGACCATAAAACACAGTTTTAAAATATTAAAACAGAAATGTACAATAAATAAATTAATTAATACAAACATATGACTGTACAATTAGATAAATAAATTACGGTATTCGCCCTAATAAATAATAAGTGTACACCCCCTTTTTTTGGCTTGTTCCAACTTTGTGCATTGCTCAGTTCTGTGGCAATGTGGTATTTTATTGTTCTGCAACTAGCAGTTCATCACTGGAGATCAGTGTTTTCTCTGAATTGACAGCATCAGCTGTGGTCATAGCATCATACAAAAAATGAGGAATTTATTCACTAAAATAATAACTGGATAGTTATGTGAACCATGCATACGCGAACCAAGGGTGCACAAAATCAGGCAGCTCAAGTATAATTTCCTCTCAATCGATGTCACATTTCAGCGACGACACACAAACTTTCACTCCCATTAAATATTTACCAATATCAGCAGACCTTGCAGTTCTCTTGTATGAATGTATAAATGTCTGGTAGTTCCAAACAACATTCATAAGTAGTTTTAGACACATAGTAACAACGAATGGTTGACTGAAATGTTCCTGTGTCAAATTCGAAACGATACGCTTACTCGATGTATGTAGAACAATTGAGTGATGGAAAAGCATTATTTTCTTGATTTTTTTATGAATATTCTTTTTTACCAACCAATATGTTATAAATACTACTGTAAATATATATATATCTTAATTTGTTGGTACATACCAATAGTACCTAGCTTTTGGACTCATCATGACCAATATATCACAGCAAATAACAACTTAATCATAGTACGTTAACATCAGTTTTTGTGTGACCGCTACATAATTATCCACACAAATTAGCAGATAGATTTATCTGAAGGAGTGTTACAAATTATAATCACATTTGGCACCGAAAACAGCACCTGGAGACTTCCAATGGTTTGTGAGAGAATCTGCTTTCCAATACGTTTTCACATGAATCATTATGTTCTCATTCGTTCTTACTGGAAATAAAAAGTTTTACTGCATGGTGGCCATATGAAGATTTGTCAGTCAAAAATACAGTAATATAAACTGATATATCTGTGAACTACTCCGAATTGCCATAACAATATGGCTCAAGCTTAAAAGTAACCATAATACTGACAATGGTTCTGTACACTTTCTTTGAAAAGATGGTTGACCTTATTTCACAACAACAAACTAGTGTAGAAAATGTATTTGATATACAAATATGTACGCAATAATAAACTAAAATGTATCTGAAATACAATTACTTTTAAGTATCAAAAATGTATGTACTAAAAAAATATAAAACCATAAGAATATAAACATATTTGACCATATAACGCCTGACAACTAATAAATCATCTCATGGGGTAGGACTTCATCTGAAAGCGTACAACAACTCGCTATCACTATCAACACCAGTCATCAGTTTGGTGCACCACTCCTTTGTTGTAGGCCACTCGGTGTAGTTGCACCGCTAGGTTTTTCACCTGACGTCAACCATCTTTTCATGGAAGCTGTTGGGTCAAAACTTTCTATCTCGGTTTACACAAGTCATCTTCCAAAACTTTACATATTGTGGCAATCATGTTTGCACATCCTACTTCATTGGCATATGTTGGTGAAACCAGAACTCCATTTTTTGGCATGAAGCTTCATCAAAACCGTGAAGTTTGTAAATGGTAGTTCTGCCTTAGCCATTGCATACGCTACATTGAATTTTATGTGCAAGTCTTTTTCTGTTTTTTCATCAAGTTTTGTCATTGCTTTTGTTTTGGCTCTTTGGAAAGGTTTCTTGGTTTTATTGAGGTATGCATGGTGGCTGGCAATGTGCCTGGTGGAAGACTGGTGTTTTTGCAAAGAGCCTTTCTTGAAACTAGTGGATCCTGTGATGAAATCAGTTATCCCCGCGACTTTTTGTGAACTTTTACAATACCTGCATGTGAGCTAAGTACCATCACGAGACTCTTCCTTTTCAAGCCAACTGTACTGTGTGAACCATGAAGTCTCAATTTTTCTTGTGTTTTTGACAGCATGACGTTTTGGTTTTGCTGATGTTGCAACAAGGTGATTTATGTGGCATTTGCTCAATTAAAAATGCAGCAATACCAGTTTGTATGCTTCTGTTAGGATTACTGTTGAAGCATTTTCTTTTTGGCCGGAGGCTCATGACCCTTAGTTGGATTATTGTGATTCTCACTTTCAGGGTTGTCAAACTGAAGAAGTACATTTTCAGCAGGGATTAACAGGACAATGTGGTTAGGAATGTAAATTCCTGTGGCCCGAGAACCTTCCCTTGACCACATAATAACTACTGATCAATGATGTTGTGGGGCCTTTGCAAACTGGTGATGTTTGCCACCTCCATTGGTCATAGGGTGAATGATACCATGATATAATGGCCTCGCATAGTGAGGAACCATGGGAAATACAGAAATAATTGGCTCGTTGACAGAGCTGTAACAAGGACTTCTAAAACATACAGCATGATATCGATATCTTATTTAGCAACATGCCCTGTGAGAATAAATGCCAGAATGTAGACACAGCAAATTTTGTGAAACAGAAATATGAAAGCATGCTACTTAAACCACCACACTGCTTTATGTTAGATCAGTATTGGTAAACATTGTTTTGTGTTTTAGCCCATACAGATTACCTGCTTCATATTGAAGATGTTCATACTTGATTTTAGTGGACCACAATGCCGCCTAAGCAGAGGTTTGGTTACATCATCTTGGAACTATGCGAGTACAACTTGAAAGAATGGTTGCAACAACCCAGTGTGACCAACCAATGTGAAGAACTGTGGAAACAAACAGCTGCTGGTTTGATCAAGGATCTACTTTCTGGACTTAATCATCTTCATACAAACATTCCAAAGATTATTCACCGAGATTTGAAGGTATTATCTTTGTTCAACAGTGATTCGTAAGATCTAATTGCTTATAGTTGGATATATTTAATGAATTGAATTGAAACTAATGTAGGGATCTTCATAACGTGTATGTGTGTGTTTATGACAAAAATAGTATAATCTTATTCAGATATGGTCAAGAAAGGAGGATGTATAACAGGTTTGGTGTTAATGGTATACATATATACAGATGCTGAACACATAGCCACATTTGTTTGCTTCTAGCATTTTTAATATAATCACCATTACTGTTATAACATTTGCTTGAGATGTAAAATTATTTATTTAAAAGAAATAAATTAATAATTGTTTATGAAGCAGTTGATGATTGATGTAATATATGATGACTTTGATGTTACAGCCACAGAATATATTCATCGTCTTTCATCATGAATTGGACGCGACGATTTTAAAGCTAGCAGACTTTGGAATAAGTCGTGCTGTGGCGGATGAACGAAACACTTATGTTACTGGGATGGCAGGTTTGTTAAACATGTTTTTCTACTTTTCATTTCTTTCGTTAGAATGCCTTGATCATTGTCATACCATTCTGTTGAGTTTTTCCTAAAAAAAACAAGTACATACATACCAACCTTTATGGTATGGGTGGAATCTATACGGTTTACAGTGTCTATTGTGTCACAGTTACGATGGACATCAGTTTATGCTACACTGGTATGATAATACACCCTCATTGTCATAACAGTCACACCTCGTTATTGTGCACCCTGTTATTACGTGGATTCGGATATAAGGCAGTTGGTTGTGGACCCCATGCAATTTTCTGCCATTAAGGGGAAATGCCAAATGGGCCTGTTTAAACGTACTTAGAATTGTTTTGACATTATTCTCATGAACAATGGAAAGGAAAGAGGGTCAAAGTGTTGTTTGTTTTGCGCTGCTGCCGCCATCAGTCACTGTCACTGACGCTTGCTTCCCTTGGGCAGTATGTAAATTGCAATCGAGATTCACAAATACGCCTTACGTTAGAATCAGACAAACAGTCTTAAATATAATTTAGTATGCAATACCAATATAACACTGGGATGAAATGGCATGCTTCCATTGTATCGTAAATCTAATTGTTTTCCTGATGCAAAACCAACATGCCAAATGCTTAACCCATGGCGCTACCAGTGCGCGAAAATATAAATTCGTCATCCGCATATGAAGTGATGAATCAGTGTTAAGTGGTGCGTCATGAATTTATGCTTCGGTCGAGATCGGTTGAAAGACGAAGTGAAACAATTATTAATTCTACCTATTGTCGTTTTCTATGTTTAGCCAGCTTACATACTACATGTGTCAAATTATATATGTTTTCGTCTGCTCAGATCCAGGTTATTATTTTTGATTCGTAGGCCTATTGGTCCAGTACATTATCATAGTAGTAGATCTGTTCCATAACGGTTTACGTACATGTACTTTATTCAGTTCAAGAATCAACAGGGTTTGACATTTTAAAATAATACACGTTGATGCTAGTTGACTCGTTTAATAAGCTCTATAAACTACATATTGGCATATAAGACAGTGCTGCAAGCATCAGTAGCTTCGACAGTGTTCATGGACTTGGTGCAGCAGGCATTGATCGCTGTTGCTTAGTAGCTCCCTGGTGGCAGATATTGGAACATCTAATGCGCCTCACATTGCGCTCCGAAATCATGGACCCAGACCACCGCTGGATTTTAGTGGCCAACTCCTTGTATTTCAACATTTTGACTTGGTCTATATCATTTTGTAGAGTATCTCAAGCATAATGTGACTGCGGTCACATGACCAGAGAGTCCTGGGGTCTGCGTTCCTCTGGGTGTCCAGCCAGCCCAAAACTGGCTGGAAAATGGATCTGTCTTTGATCTTTTCAACTGATGTGCATAGTATATGTGCATAGCATAGTAGTTAGAATGGCAGATACCTGAGCTACAATTAGAGCAAAGTAAATATTTTCGACTCACATTGTATAAATACTATTTTGACAATTGTAAAAATATTCATTCATACCTTGCTGATTTGCAGTAGCAGAAACCTGAGCTCGTTTGCTACAGGAACACACAAAGAGTAATTGTTGTCATTTAATAAATGCATTAACAGATAATAAATATATGTATTGATGAGAGAATTAGAACAGCTAGTACAAATATGTTCATCGAGGAAAATACCATACATGTAAATTGATGAGATATAGCTTAATCACCAATACAAACTTACTTATCAAGGAAGGCAATTATTAAATGACACAGAAAAGTAGCGAAGGTGGAGCGGTCATTTGTCTGACCACATAAATAGACATCAGCATAAAAATATAATGCTGTAACAGAGAAAACACGGAAAAATTTGTGAAAAGGAAAGCATTAATGTACAAAGCTGATTTTTGATCAGAAAGAAGATATGCATTTTAGAGTGATGAATGTTTAGATACAGTACATAATCATGATAACACAGCAAGCAACACGAGAACATTGGTGGCAGAAAGGGGAGGACAGTGGGACGAAAAACATCCAATGTGTTGCTCCCAGAAAACACGACTAGCGTCAGCAAGGTTTGCCACAAAGGGACAGGGGTTAACTTTTTTGGACTAAAACCATTTCACGTACTAAAGACTGTTTCTCGTAACGTGGACCGCTACAATTATAGCAAAGTAAATTCTCGCCTCACCTTTTATAAATACTATTTTGACAAGTGTAAAAATACTAATTTGTACCTTGCTGATGCTTAATGTTGATACCTTGCTGATGCGTAATGGCAGAAGCCTGAGCTCGTTTGCTACAGAAACACACAAAGAATAATTGTTGTCATTTAATAAATACATTCACAGATATTAAAATACATATATCAATGAGAGAATTAGCTGAACAGCTAGTACAAACATGTTCATCGAGGAAAATACCATACATGTACAGTCGAACTTTGGTTTATGATCACCTCAATGATACCGTCACCTCACAATTACGGTCACTCTGGGACAGTCCCAAATGATTTCATTAGTAAAGTATAGGACATTAATCCCACTAATACAGTCACCTCACTATTCAGGAATACGGTCAGTAAATCGGTGCAAAACTATCAGATTGCTCCCATAATACCCCTGCAGTTACTATCAGAGTTGTTTGATTTAAATCTTTGATTTAAATCACCCCAAAAAATCGTGTTGCGTCAACAATCTTGGGAAGGACTGTAGAGCTAATTGGAAGACGTCTGTCGGGTTTACCCGACAGTTTTTGAGCCCCAGCTAGTCAGTTTTTGATACCAAAAAGCTGGGTCTGATCACCTTTACCAGCTAATTTATGAATATATGACAAGGCAGACATATATGTCATCAAAGTAGCTGGAGCTTAATGCCTAGAATAGAGGTTTGTATAAAGGTAGCCAGAACACCTGCCGAAGCAGGGAAAGTTTGAAAAGTCAAATTATTGCAGACAGTAAAATTATGAATATGGGGCAGGTACGTGGTCAATGCATCCAGTGGTTGACAACAAAACGAGTGTCGTTAAAATCGGAATGAGTGGCCCAGTCGGCCACACCAGCACATGTGGGAGGACCTGACACACAACCACTTTGGCAACTGAGTCTACAGCCGTAACAAGCTTAGCGAAATCCAAGATTCGCTTGGCTTTATTGACAGGATCAACATGCGATATATCATTAGTTCTATGTCAGGTATGAGTCCCTTTACAACGATATTACGGACCAATGGTAATTTGTTCATTAAACGATCCAAAGAGAAGCCCTCTATGACACAATAAAATACATTGGAAAATTGCTCAGAAATACCTGCACCAACTACTTTAGAAGTATCGTTGCAATGAAACACATATTCCTGCAGACGACGAGCAAAACTATGACCAAGAATTAAAAGGTCGGAGTTGCTGTCCATAGCTAAACAATTTACAACGTAAACACAGCCATATTCGAAAATACAAAATGGTAGTGCAGATTTAAACAAAAGCGAAAGACATACAATGTTGATGTCTATGTCTATGTACTAACTGGCAAGAACCCGAAGGTCTGCCTGCCCAACCTAACTTTAAAAGGTGTCTATGGTGGAAGCAGACAACGATTTTGTGTAGTCCATTCCAGTCTTTGACTGTTCTGTTGTAGAAGCTGTTAGCATAAACAAGTGTTCTAGCGAACACCTGGACAAATCTCTCGCTATGGCCACGCATGTTGCCATTCACCCAAAAAAGATGATATGGCAAGGGAAGAGCTGTCTCTCCGTGTAGTGATTTGTAAAGCACCACTAGGTGACTGGTGTCTCTGTGCCACTCCAATGACTCCCACTTAAGCTCTTTCATCATCTCAGTCACACTGCTTTCTTGTCTGTTATCATTATCTAAAAAACAGACACATCCTTTTTAGGTAGAGTAATTTGTTTTGCATGATTGGGTCCAACATTTGTAAAAAAGTTATTAAATCCATTTGCAATGTCCTGCTTATCACATATCTCTTAATCATTGCCCATGAAATAGGCAGGATATGTTGGAGGATTGAATTGTTTGTTGATTACTGTTTAACATTTTCCAGATTCCCTTTACATTGTTTTTTTCTCCAACATTGCTGTAAAATGCTTTTTCGGCGAACCTTAATATAGACGTCAGTTTGTTTTTATTGTACTTTAGTTCAGCTTCATGTGAACGGGATATGACAAATGCTTTGTAAAGCTTCCTTTTTTTTAGCACAAGCACGTTTTAAACTTTTGTTAAACCAAGGTTTCTTATGTCACATTTTCGTGAAATTCTTTTTATAGGGCAATGCTTGTTGAACAAACCTATGAATTTGTTTAAGAATAAATCATACGCCTGATTTACATCATATAAGTTTAAAATATCATCCCATGATTGTAAGCTTATTTCTTGTGTAAGTAAAGTTATGCTGTCTTTATTTATTACTCTAGTGTACTGAGTATCCATTTTAGTACTTCTCTTTATTTGATACTCACATAGTGCAAAGATTGACAAGTGGTCACAAACAGAATACCACAGTTGATATTGTGTGGCAAATCACTTGTGAATATGTTGTCTATTAGGGTAGCTGAAATGTCTAATTATGGTTGGCTTATCAATTAGAGGGTAGAAACCTAGGCTATGGTGTTCATGCTTTAACAAATCAATAGTCAGGTCCCCACACAGAAATATTGTTTTGAATGCTTTTACATCACTTAAAATGTGTTATATTTTTTCCACAAAATATATCTAAATTTATACAGTTGATAATAACATTAGTGTGATTCTTTGTGGCTAGTTCTACCATAACACATTAAAAAATGTTTTCAACTTTCATGGTTTTTGTTCCAAGCAGTCTGCAAGAATCAGTCGTCAAGTACGCCTCTCAACTAATCGGGTTAAATATGCCGTCCATCAGATCTCTTTATCTATATCGCAGTTTGCGCAAATCCAAGCGCATTGTACAAGACGAATATCATCCAGCCAACCATCTCTTTGAACTCCTTCCCTCCGGTAAGCGCTACCATAGCATAAAGACTAAAACGACGCGATTTAACAATAGTTTCTATCCTCAAGTGCTGAGATTTTTAAACAGAGAGCCATCATAAATGTCTTGCCTCTGGTAGGTAGTTGCAACGTCGCCTTTTTAATTTTTTTTTTAATCTTTAATATTTTAATTTTTTTTATTTTTAATCTTGCAACCTATTATATTACTCTCGCTTGTTTTCAACTGGTTTTAGTATTACGATTGTGATATGTAATGTTTAGTTCCGTGTGTGATTGGGTGCATGAGTGTATGTTTGTGCTAACGCCACAACACTACAAATTCCTTGTACTTGCTACTTGGTAATAAAACTTATCTTATCTTATCTTAACCATCTTGGAAATGTTGGTTCATGTGTTGCGATAAATAGTGTTGTTTTGTTTAATTGTGTTTGTTGTCAGTTTGGTTTGTCTGGTTCTGTGTGATCAGTGGATTATGTTGAGTTGTACCAATTGTGATTGTTCGTTGTGTTGGTGAAATGTATGGAGCGATGTATCCGACTCGTACAAAACTGATGCATGCGTAGATCCTTGAACGTGTTTCGAATGTAGAATCAGCTTCACTTCTGTACAGTACATATAACATTTCCTCAAGACAATATTGCCTGTAGCATATATAGTGGTCGGCATTGCCGCATGATATCCTTGTCATCTCGTAATGTATTACATATGAAATGCCCAAGATATTTTACGTGATCATCTTCTTTTATGACTTCACCGTTTATCTTAAACGATGGCACTACAACATTTTCAATGCATTTGTTTTTGCAAACTAGAACAGCACTTTTCTCGGAGTTGTATTTAGTATCATGTTTCACCCCATATGACCCACATACCTGGAGCAGTTCAGATAACCTGGTGCAGAGTGAGACAACATTACCAGGTCATCAGCATACATAAGATGTTAATGTTTGAGTTACCTACAACACACCCTGTATCACATTTGTTTAATGCTACGGTTAGATCATCCATATATATATATATATGTATGTATGTATGTATATATATGTATGTATATATATATATATATATATATATATATTTAATATGTATGGCGAGAGTATCCCTCCTTGTCTCACACCATTCATAACACCAAAATATTCAGACAAAATTGCCTGACAATATTACACACAGTCTGATTAGAGTACCACAATAAATAAGCAGTCTGACAATATACCCAGGCACACCCCTGTCAATCAACTTCTGAAATAGGATTGAATATTTCACTCTATTAAAGACCTTAGATGCATCTAAAACACATATACATTGACCCATTTAGACATCTGTGCCTGTCAATAACTTCCTTTAAGACATGTATACACATGTCAGTTCCATGTTTCTTTTTAAAGCCAAACTGATTGCACATAGTATATAGTACACCTGACATTCTGTCCAACAAAATATTTTCAACAATTTTGGACAATACTTGCTAATGCAATTGGTCGATAATTATCTTTAGTGTTTCAACTTCCGGCTACTTGGACTTGGTGCAGTGATTGAATTTGGTGTAGATCATTTACAGAAAAACGCGGTATATCAAATAGAATAAGTATTACTATTGCATATATATTATACACAAACGTATTGTAGACATATATTAGGAAACAGGTTTTGTTAATTATTAGGTCAGAGGGAGTATTTTAGAGTAAGTTAGTTTCGGACTCTGTCAGGGAATTCAGCGAGCGTTAATAGGGTTGTTTACCATTCGAATATTGAGATAGCATATTGGATAGTCAGTGACATTGGAATATTGGTTAGAATAAGTATTACTATTATACATATATTGTTCACCAACTTCTTGTAGACATATATTAATAAACCGTTTTTGTTAACAGAGGTAGTATTTTTTCCCGGATTCAAACTCAACGAGTGATAAAAGGGAGTTTGTTTACAGGTCGTGAATTCAACTCGTGCATCGAGCTATCGTTTACATTGGCTAATATATATATTAGATAAAGTGATTTATTTACTTAAATTACATACATAAGGTAATATCTGACATAGTGGTAGTAAACGTTTTCGGTAAAAAGGAATTAACAGCATGATTTTAGCGTAAATTAGTACACACTGACTTCGTTGTTTTGTTACACAGTGTTCTCCGTATTCGCTAGGTGGCAGGTTTTTTTTTCTCGTGCGAGGTTAATAGAAGACACAGTTAGCAAGTATATTAACCTAAAGTGTTCTTTTGATCACAAAAACAGCTTTATTCAAGGCTAACGTAGCAAACAAATTAAAACTAAATTGTATGATGGCGCCGTGCAAACGGCAGTTAAAGGCCACAAGGCACTTAATTTGGTCTGGGTGCGAGAAGTCCTGGGCTGAGGTCCAGGCAGATAGTTTTAGTTTTGAGTGTAGGGGATGCGCAAGGATGAAGGAAATAGAGGTGGAGTTGGAAGAGCTGAGGCTGCTCGTTGTGGCAATAGTGGGAAGGGAACGGGGGGGGTTGTGCCAGTAGTTCCGGTGGGGGAACAGTAGATGATAAAGTGGGGAAAGACACAAGAAATGCTAGGGAGAGCTCACCGCAGCCTGGGAGGAAGCTGAGAGGAGGGAAGGTGACAGGTCATAGGGAGACAGGACGTAAGGAGATGGGAAGGAAAGGAACGGGAGGGAAGACAACCAGAATGAAGGAGAGGGGAGTAGGGGAGACAGGAGGGAAGGAGAATGGAGTGGGGGAGACGGGAGGGAAAACAACCGGAGTGAAGGAGAGGGGAGTGGGAGAGACAAGAGCAAAGAAGTGGGAAGTGGGGGACACAGGAGGGAAGGGGTCAGGACAGAATGTGATGGAGGGGATCGAACGGAAGAGTTATTCTGCAGCAGTGATAGAGGGGGTGAGGTAGAGAGCGATGGTGTTTGTGGGGGATTCGATAGTTAGGAAGACCGACAGAGTCTTAAACAAGGGAGATGATGTGGTGGTCTGCTTGCCTGGGTCCAAAATAGAGGCGATAACTGAGAGGGTAAAAAACATCGTAGGCTCGGGTAAGGGTGGATCTGTTTTAGTACACGTAGGGACACATAACGTAGAGAGGGAGGGTACAACTGCCATAGTTAGGAAATATAGGCAGTTGGTCAGAACACTAAAACAGACGCAGGTTGAGCAGGTAATACTGTCAGGGATTTTACCTGTAATGGGCAGGAGGGGTCACAAATATAGAAATTGTCGGGGGATGGCAATTAAAATGTTAGTCCAGAAGCTATGTAGGGAAGAGGAAGTTGGATTTGTGGATTTATGGGGAAGTTTTGTTGGGAGGGCTGATATGTACATGAAGGATGGGCTTCATCTAAGTGGAAAGGGGGCGGCAGTATTCGCGGACAAACTTTCAGCAGCAGTAGATAGCGACTTGGGTACAATGACAAATATTTTTGGAAGTAAACATTGTTTAAACTAGAAGTGCAGGGGGGTTACCTAGAGGTGTCTCAAGCAGAACAAGAGGCCACTAGCACAGATAAACTAATATCAAATCATCCGAAAAACACCTCTGAAAAAGGTTATATATGCGTATGTTTAAATGCAAGGAGCATAGTAAATAAGAAAAACGAATTAAACGTTATGGTAGAAGATATTGACCCTCACATAATTGGTATAACTGAATCATGGGCCAACATAGATATAACAGATGCTGAATTAGGACTGACAGGATATGTAATGTTTAATAAAGATCGAATAGGAAGAAGGGGCGGGGGAGTTATTTTATATGTTAAAGAATCTATTCAGACATATGAAATAAAACTAGAAAGGGAAGCAGATTGCGATGAAGCTGTTTGGTGCAAAATTGTTTCAGGAAATTCAAAATTAACTATTGGATTAGTTTACCGAAGTCCAAACATAAACGAAGAGGACAACACAAAAATAAAAATGATATAAAGGAAGTTAGTAAAGGGGAATGTATCATAATGGGAGATTTTAACCATGGACACATACAATGGAATTCTCTAGAGAGCACAGGGATTGAGGACCAACAATTTCTATTTTTAATCCAGGATAGCTTTCTTACTCAGCACATACTAGAACCAACCAGGGGAGAAAATGTATTAGATATAGTTTTGTCATCACAAAAAGAATTAGTGGACAATGTAAAAATATTTGAACCATTGGGTAATAGTGACCATAATCAAATACATTTTGACATCAATGTAAAATCAGAAAGTAAAAATAAGAAAACGTACAAGAGAAACTTCCACAAAGCTAACTATAAAGATATGAGAAAATACTTAGCAAAGCTAGATTGGAATAACATGCTGATGAATAAGACCGCAATTGAATGTTGGAATATTCTAAAATATGAAATTGAGAGAATCATCAATAAATTTGTTCCCTTCCAAAAACAAGGAAAACGGTGTAGAAAGAAACACTTGTCAAAAGAGGCTATTACAAAAATAATGCTAAATCAAATTATGTGGAGGGTTTATAGGCGTACCAGAAACGAAGAAGACTACACACATTACAAAGAGGCACTTAATGCAGCTACAACTGAAATTAGACAATCTAAAAGAAGCTATGAGCAAAAACTAGCATGTAACATAAAAATTGACAGCAAGAGTTTTTATGCATATGTCAAGAGTAAACAAAACGTACAAGACAAGGTTGGACCTCTAGAAGACAGTGCTGGAAATATAATATCACAGGGGTTTTTAATGGCGGAAGACCTAAATGGTTACTTCAGTTCAGTGTTTACCAAAGAAGATATTAGTTCATTACCAGTTGCTGATGCTAAATTTCAGGGGGCTAAATCTGACTATTTAGGTCCGTTAGTTGTAACTCCAGAATTGGTAGCTAAGAAAATAAAGGCAATGAAGGATAACAAATCACCGGGAGTGGATGGGATTCCTCCAAAATTACTAATGGAAACAGTAGAACAAATCAGTATACCACTTGCAAGAGTATTCATCTTGTCATTAAAAGAGGGAGTTGTTCCGTTTGAATGGAAAGAAGCAAACATCATACCATTATTTAAAAAGGGTTCGAGAAATAAGTCAGAGAATTACAGACCAGTGAGTTTAACGTCAGTGATTTGTAAATTATTAGAAAGGTTAATTAAAGACCATATGGTGGACTTCCTCGTTAAGCATAAATTATTAAATTCATCTCAACATGGATTCCTTAAAGCGAGGTCATGCTTAACAAATATGTTATGTTTTTTGGAAGAAATCACTAAGTGGATAGACGTGGGATCGCCAGTAGATATTATCTACTTAGATTTTCAGAAAGCTTTTGACAAAGTGCCACATCAAAGATTACTACTTAAATTAAAAGCCCATGGTATCGGGGATAGCATAACTGACTGGATAGAACAATGGCTGACTGACAGAAGACAACGAGTTGTAGTAGATGGAGAAGTTTCAAATTGGAAATCGGTTTTGAGTGGGGTACCTCAAGCAGACCTGCCTACCATTCCGGATTGTCCGGAATGTTTACGGAAATACACCTCAAATTACGGTATTACGGCGAGGGATAAAAATATTACGGAATTTTAATTGGTCACGACGATCACTAATAATTTCTGTTTTACCCGAATTTAGCTTCCATTGTATACAACAGGTGGCAGCATATATACTGCAGTGTGTTGTGACATGATTTTTCATTCGCTGTTGCTGTTCGTAATTTAACCAATTGAAAACAACATTACAATAAATTCGCATTCCGCTCTCAAACGGAAAGACGCGAACGCGACACGAACGGAAGGAGATAGAGACAAAAATGGCGGAGATTGAATCGGTACCACCAGCCAAGAAAAAATGTGTGCTTCAAAAGTGTAAGAAAGAATACACACAGACATGGCCTCTACAGCAATCAAACTCAAAGAAGGGGTCAGCTTTGTGCATTGCCAGATTTGAGAAATCGAATTTTCGATACCGCATGGACCATGGTGGCTGTGGCGATTGCAGTTACTGACTACTCTAGTCACTAATCTAATGTGTTGTAATGACTGTCCAACTAAGTCTAAGACTAAATCACTATGTCAGTGTTTTTAGTAGCGAGTTGATACGAAACTTTGCTGGGGTAGGCTAATATATACTAGAGTAGATTAGACGATGACTAGACAACTAACATTAGTGCATCGTAATGACATGGTCTTGGCTTATAAATTACGGTTACGGATGCGAAATTAGTAACGACTAACGTTAGCCTATTTTGTCATCAAAGACAAAGTGGTTCCATGCTAGCTATCACAGGTCTCTCTCTAAGAAGACCAGGCCTGAAGTAGGCTGACAGCACTCTAATCAGACGGGTCTTGTGTTGACAAAACTAGATGCCACAGAGTGCAATGTAAAGTTCTTTGTTACAAATTTCACCTGTCGATTCTGAACTTATTTCAAAGGTAATTTAATATTAAAAAACACAAAATTATTGAGGTTCTTTTAGTAGCTTAAACTTCGACTTTAAAAGATAGTACAGCACAGCACAGCAGTTGTAGACAGTGTAAATTGGTTATAGATGCATTTACATTAAACACATTTACACTTCTGCACATTATCACCAATGCTGGTTATGAGTATCTGCATTACTGATCTGTTAACTGAATGCTTGAGACCATATCGTAAGAAGGATATAGATACGCCTGAACGCTTACAAAGGAGAGCAACTAAAATGATTCCAGAACTGAGAGACCTTAGTTATGAAGAACGCCTGAAAGAATGTGGTTTAACAACTCTAGAGACAAGGAGGTTAAGAGGAGATCAAATTGAAGTTTTTAAGAAATTGAATGGGTGTGAAAATATTGATAGAAATATGTTTTTCTCACTCAAGAAGGATAGCAGAACTAGAGGACATGAGGTAAAATTAAAAGAATGGGTCAGAACGAGGCTGCCGACTTCACTATTGCAAACATTTGGTTCTCCGCTATTTTATACATTTTTAAACTTTACAGTGTTTTAGTTTTAAATCAGTGTTACGAAATATAATATTTAAATGTGCTGTTTTATGTTGACCACAACGTCAGTGTCTAGATAAGTATTTTTACATTAAGTTTTATATTTCGACAGTTATACGTTAACTGTCTACTTTTATTATCGCCCATTCTTGTCGCCGGCACAACACATTTTCTTTGCTTTGGTATTTTTTTTTTTTTTATTAAACGTTATAATTGTATGCTTTTAATATATTTGCTTCTGTAATATTTTAATTATTCAGCACGCGATTATGCACTTATAACTCCTAGTTAACATCTAACAGGCCTAGGAGTCACAATTTAGTGATCAGAGTCGGCCCTGGTCAACATTTCTAATTAAATAAATTAGTCTTGATCCTAGAATTGTGACTTCTTTCCCAGCAGCTGCACTTAGCCTTACTCATCACTGAGCATATAATTATGTATTTTCTCTTCGTGCTGGTCATTTGTTTATTATCTTTGTCTACATTGTTTAAAGAAAAATGCTATTCTTTTGAGGAAGATATATACAATAAATATAGACACTCTGAAATATTCATCAACAATAGTATACCATTTAGCTTTTCACAAACGTCATCTTTACATCTTTCTTGTCTTGGACTATGTACACACAGAAAATGGTCTACAAAATCTGGTTGTAACCCATCATTTAGACTGTCTATCATCCTCCTTCTTGCAGGTGATATCTCAATAAATCCTGGACCAAAAACATTTCAGAACATGCGCTTTGCCACTACTAATGTTCGATCTGTACGTCATAAATCTGCTGCCCTTTCTGATCTGATATTATCTAAACACATAGACATTTTAGCTTTGACAGAAACATGGCTATTAGCATCTGATACATCAGCCTGTCTTGCCGATATTTGCCCAAATGGTTTTTGCCTATACCATCACCCCCGTCGTTCAGGTAGGGGTGGTGGAGTCGCATTTCTTGTACCTGAAATATATAAAGTAGAAATTATTCATACACCTCAATACCAAAGCTTTGAGGTAATTTGTATTGTTATAAAACATTCATCCTTATCTGCTAATTTTATATGCATCTACCGTTCTCCTGCAAGCACAAATACATTCTTTGATGAATTTCCAGATTTCCTTGAAACCACCTTACAATTCCAAGAAGACATTTACATGTTTGGAGATTTCAGTATCCACCTCGATCTACCATGTACAAATACTAGATCATTCATGGATGTCCTTCAAACATATGCATTACATCAACACGTTTCATTTCCTACACATGTTCATGGTCATTGGCTCGACCTATTTATTACTAGATCTACTTGCACTAACATTAAAGCAATATTCCCTACTGATGGTTTATCAGATCACCATTGTGTCATTATCGATTTGTGGTTGCAAGTTGGTTCAAGATCTAGAAAAAAATTATCACATTTCGACCAATAAATAAAATTAACATGAATACCCTTCATGAGGATCTAGCAAATTCTGATCTTTTGATCAAACCAAAATCTACACTATGCGAGCTTGTTAATCAGTACAATGAAACATTAAGTAAACTTCTGGATAAACATGCTCTGAAACAAACCAAAAGCGTACAAGTTCGCCCTCCATCACCATGGATGTCTAATGATATAATTGTAGCAAAACGTCGTCGTCGATATCTTGAAAGAATTTGGCGACGAACTCGTTCTCCAATTGATCGATCCCGTTATACTAAACAGCTACATATATGCAATCACATGATGTCAAAAGCAAAGTCTGATTACTATACACATTTTATCACAACAAACTCTGAAAATCCTCGGCAGATGTGGAAATCTGTTAACACAATTCTACATCGGCAGAAATTAAAAGCACTGCCTGAACATTCTTCATTGGATACGTTGTGTAGTTCTTTTTCAAAATACTTTACAGATAAGATTGCTCGTATTCGATAAAATTTTGTCATTAATGATAATGACTATGATTTCCCTGAACCGCCACTTTCTGAAAAAACACTACAGAGTTTCACACCTGCAACTACTAATGAAGTTCTCATCATTATTAAAAAATGTCCTAACAAATCGTGTGATCTTGACCCATTTCCAACACTTCTACTAAAAAGCTGTATCGATCAACTCATCTTTCCCATTACTACTATCATAAACCTTTCAATGCAGAGTGGAGTTGTTCCACAGGATTTCAAACAAGCTCTTGTAAATCCTCTTATTAAAAAACAAACTTTGTGCAAAGATGACCTAAGGAATTATCGTCCTATCTCTAATCTCAGTTTTCTGTCAAAAATATTGGAAAAAGTAGTTGCTAATCGCCTTCATGAACATATTTACAACCATCACTTATCAAATGATCTACAGTCTGCATATAAACGATTCCATTCTACCGAAACAGCTCTTCTCAAGATACACAATGATATAGTTGATAACATGGACAATGGCAAAGTCACAGCACTCACTTTACTTGATCTCTCAGCTGCTTTCGATACAATTGATCATTCAATCCTTTTACAACGCCTCCATAGATATTTTGGAATTTCTGGCCCAGCTCTTCGGTGGTTCAAATCATTTTTATCAGACAGATATCAAAGTATTAACATATCTGGCACATTATCTAGCCCACAACATCTACCATTTGGAGTGCCACAAGGATCCGTCCTTGGCCCTGTTCTGTTCAGCTTATATACTACATCGCTCAGCCAAGTTATTGCAAATCGTAATCTCAGTCATCACCTTTATGCTGATGACACACAGGTTTACATATCACTTTCACAATCAAATGTACAAGAATCTCTTTCGACTTTTAGTGATTGCCTTACTGATATCTTGTCGTGGATGGAATCAAGTAAGCTAAAGCTTAATCCAGATAAAACAGACCTTATTATTATTGGCACTAAACAACAACGAAATAAAGTCATCAACCATTTTCCTGTTAAACTGCTTGGCAGTGATACATTCCCATCAGATACTGTTCGTAATCTAGGTGTTATCTTTGACAGTGACTTCAACTTTCGCCAGAATTAATTTTAAGCTGTCCACTCTTGCATATCGTGCTCTATCTACACAACAACCATTCTACTTGGCTAGTCTCTTGCATCTTTCAAATATCGCTAGGCAGCTAAGATCATCAGGTTCACAACAACTTATTGTACCTAAAACAAAACTTAACTTGGGTAAACGTGCTTTCTCTGTCGCTGCGCCTAGGGTCTGGAATGAACTCCCTATCGCTTTGAAAACATCCGAAACTATTGCTATTTTCCGAAAAAAACTCAAGACATATCTATTCCAAATTGCATTCCCGCCATAAATGTTTGGTTGTCCCTCGTTCTGATACAGACTTTTGCGCGTCCTTGTTTACGATTACGCCTACTGATTCTGTTTTGTTGCGCCTCTGAGCTCAGGTTCCTGAGGATATAGGCGCCATAGAAGTCTATTATTATTATTATTAAAATTAGTAAAGGATCAATGTAGATTGGACATCAGGAAGCACTCGTTCTCACAGAGGACAATAAATGAATGGAACAAATTGTCTATAGATTGTGTAACTGCTAGCAGCGTGAATATGTTTAAAAACAAGGTTGACACATATCTCAGGAGGGCGGGTTATAAATAGATGAACATTGTTGGACTCTCGATAAGCCAATGGCTTCCTAGTCCACTTGCCATCTGGGCCTTTTGCTTGGATGGCAAATCCTGTTAAATCTTTTTAAATTTTGCCACATTTATCTTTGATAATTGGCACCAGCAGAACATATAACAAAGAATTAGGTAACAACTATGCACGTTTTGGAATTACGATTGGTGAAGGGTTTGTGTCAAAAATACACTGCCTGCTTAGGCTGTCATTCAACTTTTGCTTAATTCATTCACGGTGATGTAGCAGTGATCAATGACACTGTCATATTTATATGTATGTCATTTATTTCTATGAGGATTTTCTCAAAACGATTTCGAATTTTGTGGCTTTACAATTTTTTTTTAATCTTGTAGCATAACCAAATAAATGAAAACTAAAAATTTTATTAATCTGAAATATTGTGTAGTACTTTACCTACAATCAATGAAGAAATGGTTAAGTTATCTTAAACTTAAAAACTTCTACTGAGACTACTCAATTAAAAACAAGCATATAATAGCCGCCCCAGCTACCTTAAAAAAAACATGATCCAGTTATATTTTTGTGGCTAATTTCAGACATTGACTACGAGGCTAAATCAGTTGAGGATGGAGTTTTTAATTAGTACTTACACATGCTTATATGCAGGAAATGTCACCCCAAACCCTTATGGTCCATTCTGATACAGGCCTCGACAATAAGCTTTTGTACCCAGTGGCCCATTGGGCCAGTAGTTGTTAAGAGTTACTCGCCCCAAAAAAGTGACTGGCCCAACATTTTTTTATTGCTTAAAAAACACTATTTTTTGCAATACATCGCATTACAAGTCGAAGGATGTGAGTTTAGCCGTTATTTATTTTGCTGTTGGTGATTTACTTTCATCCTTTCAGTCAGTATTCCGTATGGCAGATAATGTTGCTGCATGAATCGTTTGAAATCATATGCCCTCTGTTGAAGCCGTAGGCGCAGCAGGTCGTGTTTTGTCTTTTGAGAATTAATGACAGGTGATACCGCTGCATGCGTATCGAGTTACAGCTAGTTATACTCGAAAATACGATGGGCGAACCGGACCTGACACTGTATATAATTATGACTGCTACAATTGGGTTTATTTCTTTCGAATATAAACTTTTAGACTGCGATATACAGATGTTGTACTGGTAACACAGCGGAAACCTAGTAAAATATAGGCATCCGCAATTCGTAAAAAGTCTGCACGTCATTGCTAGTAGCGACGTCATGCAGAGTTTTTATGCGGCTCGTACATATCAAAACAAAATGGCAACTATACAAAGCGACAGCACAAAATCAGTTAGAGATGAAAATTGCATTTAATTGTTGCGCCGGGGTGGATGGCAAGGACAAGTGATTGAAATGATGACCTATGGCTGTGACTAACTGGATAAAAATGATCTGAAACTATGTTGGCCCACCGGGCCAGTCAAACATGGAAACTTGTGGCCCGAACTGGCCCAACAGCCCCCAAAAAGGCAGCGGGGCAGTGTTAATGTTGAGGCCTCGTGCTGCATTTGGCCCATTAGTGTAGGCTCCGCTTGATGCTGTACTTTTCATGATCATCAGCTTTGGGCTTTCAAAACAAGAATCCTGCACATGTAAACATATTGTACCACAAATAGAAACAAATGTTTTGTAGGCACCCGTTCTTGGCAAGCCAGTGAAGTACTTGAAGGTGGGACAAATGGCGGCATCCGTTACACTGCAGCAACTGATATTCAAGTGTGTGGTATTGTGTGATCTATTACACAATTACAATTTTAAATAGTTGTTCTGTCATTGTGAATACTAATATGTATGTTTGGTATTGTTTTGTAAGAGTAATTTTTTAATCCTTGAATGGAACTCCCACCAGTCCTTCTACAACTTGTGTGAGGTAAAGAGACTGACATATTCAAGGCTATACATCATGTCAATATAGGTGATTTAGGTGATTAAGAGGTACAAAAAAAAACTTATTTACATTTGCTAGTCATTCATATTGACAAATGTAACAATTTTGGAGTGTACACATATCTATATATGTTTGCAAATAATGATATTTAACGTAAATTGGAAAACCATGTAAGCTGTGAGTGTAGATTTTAGTTTTTTACTCAGTCATATGCATTATTGATCGTATGTAGCAGTGTATCTGATACTTTTTTCGCAAATTTGTGTTGTACCCTGGTTGTGTGTATGTGTGTACGTGTGTACGTGTGTTAAAATTGTGAATACTATTGTTCTGATCAAGTGGTAAGTTTTGAAGGTAGACAGGAAGTTTGTAATGTTTGACTTTATGACACAATTTTAGTTCTTGTAATTTTAATATGTGTTCTATTTTGAGGAATTTAAGACTTGAACAGTGGTTCTGTGTGAGCATTATATTTGCTAACACTTATAATTTGTTCACGTTTCTTTTGATGTTTCAGGATTCTATCACATTTGTAATCCCAAGTCTTAATGCCATAGTTTAAGTGTGGCAATATCAGTGTGTTGTACAATATTATATATTAAGAGATAACCATTTTAGTCTATTTAGAATACCTATCATCCTAGAACACTTATTTATTTTGTCTATGTGACTTTTCCAGTTAATTTGCTTGTTAAAACTTATTCCAAGCAGGGTTGAAAAAATCATGATTTTAAAAAATAAAAAATATTGGATTTTTTATTTAAATCAGATTTTTTTTTCTTTTCAAAATCTGGTATATAAACATTTATACAGATGTTTACATTTATAAACTCTTTCAATTGTGTTCTGTTCAAATTGATTTGGGTACTTGTCTTAACAGAGGGTACATGATTTTTGCTTATATAAAGTTAGCTAATTATAACATATTTTTATTTATGACAGCAACAAAACTGTCCTTTTAAAATACATGTATAATAATATATTTTATTTGATATAATGCCAGATCCAATTATAAATTGTTCGGGGTACTCATTGGGATGAATCCATCCATTAGGCAATGTCCACAAGGCCTCACACCCTGTAGTTGCATAATCTGTCTTGGAAATGAAAGTATGCTGTGTATCTGTGGCCCTGATAATTATTGTTTGCTGATTGGGTGGATTAGCACCTGTCCAGGGTCTTTAACCAGATTACAAACTGGTACAGTATTAGTCTGTAGCCCAGACTGTCTCACTTGAGTCAACATACTGAATTAGTAACAACTAGCACAAGCTCTAAGTGGACTTCCTGTGGAAGACAAGTTTGTGTGGCATCACTGCATTCAGAAAGGGAATAGCTCAAACATACACAAAACTTTGTTGATTTTGATGCTTGTAAACAATTAGTTGTGTTAAATTCATATAAATCAGTGATAAAAAAATCGAAAATAAAAAATTATAAATCAGTGATTTTTGTTTTGATTTTTTTTAGTGATTTAAATCATGATTTAAATCAAACAACTCTGATTCCAAGAAAATGTTATTCGAACACTTAATATTTGTTTTATTTATTTCTAGTAAAGGGAAAGTCACTTTTAATCTTTTCACTTTTCATCTGGTGGTTTTGAAAAGCATGAAGTTAGTTTTTAGTTTTGTTTACGTTAAGAGAATTTTTTTAAAGATTTAACCATTTGCTAATTTTGTTCAGTTCTCTATATTGGCAAAAAAAATTCTGCATTTCCATTTAGTGGAAAATGAATCACATGATGCTGGTCATGTGACACACCCATAGTGAAGCCAGTCCACTACGAAGGCCATGAGACACGACCGAAATATCTGGATAAAAGCTCTGAGGCACCACAGGTTTTTTTTGCTGTGTAAGACCTTTCACTTCCCCTGGCATAGACACCAGACATAACGGACCAATGGCATTTAGTATATCTTCCGAAAGACAACCAAATATCTGGATATGAGTTTTATGATAGGTAAATAATGTATAATTAAATATTTTATGTTACAATATGATGTTTTAGGTTACTGGAATGTTAGGATATTTCATTCTTACGAAAGGAAAACACCCCTACGATGCTCATGCTGCTGACGAGATAGAAAGGAAGATTCGGAAAGGTGAACCAAACCTTTCAGCAGTTACAGACCCTGTGGCTGTGGATATGCTGAAGAAGATGTTGCCTGCTGATCCAAAAGAGAGGTCATCTGCAGCCAGTCTGCTTGGGTGAGAACCTTGGCATAATGGTCTTTGAGACCGTTGCAAATTTCAGAAAACGGAAACCCTGTAGCATTTTTTGTAAACAAGATTTAACAAGATTTAACAAGATTTGCCATCCAAGCCAAAGGCCCAGATGGCAAGTGGACAAGGAAGCCATTGGCTTATCGAGAGTCCAACAATGTTCATCTACTTATAGCCCGCCCTCCTGAGATATGTGTCAACCTTGTTTTTAAACATATTCACGCTGCTAGCAGTTACACAATCTGTTGACAATTTGTTCCATTCATTTATTGTCCTCTGTGGGAATGAGTGCTTCCTGATGTCCAATCTACATTGATCCTTTACTAATTTTACCTCATGTCCTCTAGTTCTGCTATCCTTCTTGAGTGAGAAAAACATATTTCTATCAATATTTTCATACCCATTCAATATCTTAAAAACTTCAATCTGATCTCCTCTTAACCTCCTTGTCTCTAGAGTTGTTAAACCACATTCTTTCAGGCGTTCTTCATAACTAAGGTCTCTCAGTTCTGGAATCATTTTAGTTGCTCTCCTTTGTATGCGTTCAAGCGTATCTATATCCTTCTTACGATATGGTCTCCATGCTTGTATACAGTATTCTAAATGAGGTCTAACTATTGCTTTATAAAGAGGTATAATTAACTTTTTTCCCTTGTATGTTATGTTTCTTCTAATCAATCCAAGAATTTGATTACCCTTTGAAGCTGCAATACCACACTGCTCTGAAACTTTCATATCAGCGCTTATTGTAACTCCTAAGTCCTTTTCTTTTACAGTAGTACCCAGAACAGTATCTCCCATTCTATAGTTTACATTCAAGTTCCTATGTCCTGTATGTATGCATTTACATTTCCCCAAATTGAACAACATCTGCCATTTCTCAGACCATTTCACTAATCTGTCTAGATCGTTTTGTAAATGTTGTTTATCACCATCAGTATTAACCTTTCTAAACAGTTTTGTGTCATCCGCAAATTTCAGTACGTTACTTGTTATACTGTCGTCCAAGTCATTGATATAAATTAAGAATAATATAGGTCCTAATACTGATCCTTGAGGTACCCCACTCAAAACCGATTTCCAATTTGAAACTTCTCCATCTACTACAACTCGTTGTCTTCTGTCAGTCAGCCATTGTTCTATCCAGTCAGTTATGCTATCCCCGATACCATGGGCTTTTAATTTAAGTAGTAATCTTTGATGTGGCAATTTGTCAAAAGCTTTCTGAAAATCTAAGTAGATAATATCTACTGGCGATCCCACGTCTATCCATTTAGTGATTTCTTCCAAAAAACATAACATATTTGTTAAGCATGACCTCGCTTTAAGGAATCCATGTTGAGATGAATTTAATAATTTATGCTTAACGAGAAAGTCCACCATATGGTCTTTAATTAACCTTTCTAATAATTTACAAATCACTGACGTTAAACTCACTGGTCTGTAATTCTCTGACTTATTTCTCGAACCCTTTTTAAATAATGGTATGATGTTTGCTTCTTTCCATTCAAACGGAACAACTCCCTCTTTTAATGACAAGTTGAATACTCTTGCAAGTGGTATACTGATTTGTTCTACTGTTTCCATTAGTAATTTTGGAGGAATCCCATCCACTCCCGGTGATTTGTTATCCTTCATTGCCTTTATTTTCTTAGCTACCAATTCTGGAGTTACAACTAACGTACCTAAATAGTCAGATTTAGCCCCCTGAAATTTAGCATCAGCAACTGGTAATGAACTAATATCTTCTTTGGTAAACACTGAACTGAAGTAACCATTTAGGTCTTCCGCCATTAAAAACCCCTGTGATATTATATTTCCAGCACTGTCTTCTAGAGGTCCAACCTTGTCTTGTACGTTTTGTTTACTCCTGACATATGCATAGAAACTCTTGCTGTCATTTTTTATGTTACATGCTAGTTTTTGCTCATAGCTTCTTTTAGATTGTCTGATTTCAGTTGTAGCTGCATTAAGTGCCTCTTTGTATTTTGCATAGTCTTCTTCCTTTCTGGTACGCCTATAAACCCTCCACAGAGTTTGCTTTAGCATTATTTTTCTAATAGCCTCTTTTGACAAGTGTTTCTTTCTACACCGTTTTCCTTGTTTTTGGAAGGGAACAAATTTATCGATGATACTCTCAATTTCATATTTTAGAATATTCCAACATTCAATTGCGGTCTTATTCATCAGCATGTTATTCCAATCTAGCTTTGCTAAGTATTTTCTCATATCTTTGTAGTTACCTTTGTGGAAGTTTCTCTTGTACGTTTTCTTATTTTTACTTTCTGATTTTACATTGATGTCAAAATGTATTTGATTATGGTCACTATTACCCAATGGTTCAAATATTTTTACATTGTCCACTAATTCTTTTTGTGATGACAAAACTATATCTAATACATTTTCTCCCCTGGTTGGTTCTAGTACGTGCTGAGTAAGAAAGCTATCCTGGATTAAAAATAGAAATTGTTGGTCCTCAATCCCTGTGCTCTCTAGAGAATTCCATTGTATGTGTCCATGGTTAAAATCTCCCATTATGATACATTCCCCTTTACTAACTTCCTTTATAGCGTTTATTATTTTTGTGTTGTCCTCTTCGTTTATGTTTGGACTTCGGTAAACTAATCCAATAGTTAATTTTGAATTTCCTGAAACAATTTTGCACCAAACAGCTTCATCGCAATCTGCTTCCCTTTCTAGTTTTATTTCATAAGCCTGAATAGATTCTTTAACATATAAAATAACTCCCCCGCCCCTTCTTCCTATTCGATCTTTCCTAAACATTACAGCATTCCTACAAAAGGTTTCAGTGTGATTTGGGTGAGCGGAACCCAAAAAGAAGGGTGTTTGGGCAAATTGGGCACCTTTTTGGTTTTGTCAACATCACAACTCGCAACATCACACTAAAATCACCCTAAAACCGTTTGTTGGCATGCTTTTCTAAAAAAAGCGACCACAGGACCATTTTTATGAGACATGTTTGTACTTCAGCACCACAGCACCAATCTGTTAACAGAAACATTATCCATAAATATCTTTATTTGCAGATGAATACACCACTGTTGTTGAACATTGTTTCCTGTTCATTTTAGATAAGCTAAATACTTTTCAAGAATGCACCACTGTAAATTATAGAGCTATTGTTTTAAAGTTTGAAGCACCAGCATAGTTTTGGCTATACATTGTTAGTGAGTGGGGGTCTGGAGTTAGTTAAAGCATCTGTTGGAAATGCAATGAATGCTAATAGCATATAGCAGTGCAAGATGTTCCTTGAGAGACCTAAGGCAACTCCCCTGGCTTGAGAAGCTCCAGACTGATGCATGTTGTTTCAGTGACAATGTTCAATTAGATTCAGCAGCTGCTTTTTGTACTGTACCCTAAACACAATTTTTAACTTCGTTTTTGAAAGCTGTTTAATTCTGGCACACCAACTATACATCTCCCCATCCAACGCTCTTTAGCCTATGCCCACATTATGTTATTGAATTTCTTTGTGATTGGTTGAATTTCTTTGTTTGCGAACATGTGCTGTAATGCTGCTACCAAAGAGCGCTGCTACTGCCACAACAGGTTACCACCACAACAATGTCACTGGCCGGTGGGGCCTGTTTTCGAGAAGGGAAATGCATGTTAATTGAATTTGTTATAAATTGACAAAAGCAAATAGTACCAACAAAGTGTCAAATGTGTGAATATTATAACACATGAATGATGTTACTATCTCAGACAAGTGATTGGTTTGAGATTACCGAACGAAAGCAAACACTGACAAAGGTCTACCTTTGCCGTCGAACACAGACTGGCTCACAACTTCCAGCGTTCACTAATATGATCTGATTTTTGCGCATGCGCGGAGCCTGCCAACCTCCTCTGGAAACCGCCGGTATACCCGCGTAGACGGTGAAAATGGCACCGTCATCTAGCAACCGCTGGATGCATGCCAACGTTCTGGGATTATTTAACAACGAACACGGTGAAATACAAAGTTTTTATTATTGTGAAAATAAATGATGTTATAATGATCTTATTTATCACTTTCTGAGGTATGTTTCATGTGAAGGTATGTTTCATGTAAAGTCTGTACTCTTGAAGTTCATGCAAATTAGAGGCAAGGCAGTGTGTTCCCCGTCGTTGCCTCGAGCCATAGCAGCGTCGCTGAACTCCCTAAGTTCCTAGTATAAGGTTAAGAACATTATATTAGGACTTGACAGAAAATATAAAATGTCGGATACTAGGTACATCCATCAACTAAAAAAACATGACAGTTTCATAACAATGTGCTGTTGTGTCTAGGTGTACTACAGTGTTTTCTATAAAGAGCAATTTCTGGCACAGAAAGATCATCTATTCTGCATTATGACTTTGATGTGTTATTCCAGACACCCTTTCTTCTGGGATGATGAAACACGATGTGACTTTCTGGGTATCATTGGCAACATGCAAGAGGTACAGGAAAGGTAAGTTACATTTTACAGCTGTTTTTTGTTCTGAACTGACACAGTAATCACAAAGGTTGTCCATATGTTGTGTATGTTAGCACCTGAATGTTTTTTTTTACAAATCTTTTAAGTGTTCTTTTTTCAACATGTACCACTTTCATTTCGAATAGCAGCAAATTATAATGACAAGCTGTAATTACAAACATGTACCAGCATTGTAGTTGGGTTTAAATCATTGTGCAACTATTTCACACCTGGCCAGTTTTGTCCATCCCACATTGTTCATTTAGTTGTGTTAATGAGCATGTTTCTATAGACAATGTTAATATCTAGAACGTAAATGATTCACATTATTTTCTGGAACAATTTTAAACCATAATATATACGTTGGGCACATTTTATGGACCTGCACAATCTGCAGATTAATGGTGTATGGATGTTATGTCATAAGTCATATATGTCCTAGATGATATGTCAAAAAATTGGAGCGTTATGTCACAAAATGTTTGGATGATTTGTCACAAATTTATTTTAAGTTTTTATTTGTTGTTCATGCACTGAACATAAATTGATGGTTATTTGTGCTAATGTTGGCACTCTGTAGAATATATGCATTATTAACCATTACTTATTATCACCCATCATCTCGTGCGATATTTTATGTTATTCGCATTGTATAATTCATCCAAATCAAATAGCTTGACTTGTATGTTAGACAAACCTAGACTAGTTTCATTATTATTTTAAGTATCGTTCACTATGTTTGCAGTCTCCATCCTTCATAATATGTGTTGTATATACATGATATGTTATTCATATAATTGTATGACATTGCATCGACATGTTTTGGTCATAAAAGAAAGAAATCAGGCAAATATAAAGACATTTTATTTATTAATTAGTACATGCTTGCTTTTTACAAAGTAAAATGTCTACACAATTAAAATCCTTGATCTGGGCCACAGAAGCTTATATAATGTCAACATGTCACCTTCTAAAGGCATATGCAATCACAGAAGCTTATATAATGTCGCTATTTAAGAAGGGATCGAGGAACAAGCCAGAAAATTACAGACCAGTGAGTTTAACATCAGTTGTATGTAAATTACTTAAAACATTGATTAGAGACCACATTGTGGAATTCCTTGTAAAACATACCAATACATTAATAAATACATCTCGACATGGGTTCCTAAAAGCAAGGTCACGTCTAACCAATCTCTTATGGGTTTTTTTTTTGAAGAAATTACAAAGTGGGTAGATGATGTGTCACTAGTGGATGTTGTCTACTTAGATTTTCAGAAAGCTTTCGATAAAGAGCCACATCAAAGATTGTTACTTAAACTAAAAGCCCATGGTATAGGTAATGATGTAATCAACAGGATAGAAAAGTGGCTTACACACAGAAGACAGAGAGTAATAGTAGATGGTGAGATTTCAAGCTGGAAATCTGTTTTGAGTGGGTACCACAGGGATCAGTATTAGACCCTATACTGTTTTTAATATATATATATAAATGATTTGGAAGATGACATATCTAGCAAAGTACTCAAATTTACAGATGACACAAAAGTATTCAGAAAGGTTACAAATGATACAGATAAAGAAAGTTTACAGGATGATCTAGATAAATTAAATGGTCAGAAAAATGGCATATGTTATTAAATTTTGGGAAGTGTAAACGCATACACATAGGACATGGAAACATGGATGAAGAATATAAAATGGGGTATGCTGTACTAGGTTTCAGAGCAATGTGGGATTGCTGCTTCAAAATGAAATCAAGTTCTAGGGCTAATTAGGAGAACTATCACGTATAAGGAGAAACAGCTAATTGTACTCCTGTACAAAGCAATAGTTAGACCACATTTGGAATATTGTATACAAGCATGGAGGCCATACCAGAGGACATAGACAAGCTAGAAAGAAAATATAATGAAGAACAACTAAAATGATTCCAAAATTGACAGACCCTAGTTATGAAAGCAGCTTATTAGAATGTGGTTTGACAACACTAGAGACCAGGAGACTAAGAGGAGACCAAATAGAAGTGTTTAAAATAGTGAATTGTTATGAGGATGTTGATAGGAATATGATGTTCTTCAAACTTAAAGAAGGCAGTAGAACCAGAGGACACAAAGCAGCATTAGTTAAGGAGCAGCGTAGGTTGGACATGAGAAAGTACTCTTTCTCACAGAGGGTGATAAATGAATGGAACAAACTGCCAAATGATTGTATTAATGCTAGTAATTGCTAGTAGTGCTAGTAATGCTTAAGCATAATGCCATCATGTCACCTTCCAATGGAACACACTAATTTCACAGACTAATGGAACACACTAATATCACAGACCAATGGAACAAACTAATATCAAAAACTAATGGAACATACTAATATCAAAGGCTAATAGAACACACTAATATCAAAGGCTAATGGAACACACTAATATCGAATACTAATGGAACACACTAATATCAAAGACTAATGGAACACACTAATATCAAAGACTAATGGAACGCACTAATATCAAAGACTAATGGAATGCACTAATATCAAAGACTAATGGAACACACTAATATCAAAGACTAATGGAACATACTAATATCAAAGACTAATGGAACATACTAATATCAAAGACTAATGGAACATACTAATATCAAAGACTAATGGAATGCACTAATATCAAAGACTAATGGAACACACTAATATTAAAGACTAATGGAACACACTAATATCATCAACTAATGGAACATACTAATATCACATACTAATGGAACACACTAACATTAAAGAATAATGGAACACACTAATATCATAGACTAATGAATAGACAAAGACTGATGGAACATACTAATATCAAATAAATATACAAACAATACAAGAAAATGTCATTAATGTTAAATCTAGATAGAACACATACTAATGCAGATCATGTCTACATAGAACATGTGTCTAAAATGTTAATAATTACAATCTTTTCTTGTAACATTAAAGAAATGTACTAATTTGAAAATTGAAAACACTAATATGGTTACTTACTTTACTTAGTCCTCTTTGCTCAAGGTAGAGCATAGGGCCGAAATGACTCTTTTCCAACGCACTTTGTTTGCTGCTTTCTTCATCTCTTTCCATGTGGTTCTATGTTTGTTTACTTCCTTGGCTATTGATCTCCTCCAAGTAGTTTTGGGTCTGCCTGTTTTTCTTTTTCCTTGTGGATTCCAGTCTAAGTCCTGTCTCGTGACATTGTTGGTTTGTTTTCAGAGGGTGTATCCTATCCATGTCCATTTTCTTATTGCAATCTCTCTCCTGATGCTCTGCTGGTCTGTCCTCCTCCAGATTTCTTTGTTTGTAGTTTTATCTTGCCATTTTGTTTTCAGGATGTATCTCAGACATTTGTTAATGAATATTTGTAGCATTCAGGCTGTTGTCTTGGTTACTCTCCGTGTCTCAGAGCCATATAGCAGCACACTTGTCACATTGGTGTTGAAGATTCTGATCTTGTTTTGTGTTGAGAAAGATGATGTGTTCCACACTGTCTTTAAAATGCTGATCTTCATCTGTTCCTCCTTTGTCTGTCACTACACTTCCCAGAGATGTGAATTTGTTGTCCTCTATATCTTTTCCGTTCAGCTGTACCTTAGCTTGTTGTATACTGTTCACCTTTAGTAGTTTTGTTTTCTGTATGTTTATTTTCAAGCCTGTCTTTTCTGCTTCCTGCGTCAATTTGCTGGAATTCTTTTGTATTTGTTTGTGTGAATGTGATAGTAGGCAGATGTCATCTGCAAAATATAGATCTTCCAACTGTTTAGTGAATGTTCATTGGATGCCATTTTGGCCCTGTTTAACAGTCTCTCTCATTATTCAGTCTATCACCATGATAAAATTAATGGTGATAGGATGCACCTCGTCTTATGCCAGTCTACTTCAAATGTCTTAGACAGTTCTCCATTATGGATAACTTGGCAGGTGGAGTTTTCATACATCTGCTGGATTAGTGTCACAAACTTTGCCGGCATTCCATAGTGATGCATCAGCATCCAGATAACGTCTCTGTCTATACTATCAAAAGCTTTCTCAAAATCTGTGAAATTAATATACCGGTATAGGGGTGACTGCCACATAATTGATTGTTCTATGATTATTCTCAGTGTAGTGTTGATTTCTTGAACATTCCCACATCGCCTTTCTTTGGCAGTTTTACAAGGTATCCATTTTTCCATTGTGTTGGGACTTCCTCTTGTTACCAGACCTTCAAGAATAGATGGTGCAGCACATCTGTTGTTGTTATCGGGTCTGCTTTCAGAGCCTCTGGTGGTAGGCCATCTGGTCCTGGCGTCTTTCCATTCTTTAACATTTTCAGTGCTCTACTTATTTCAGCCTTCGAAGGTGGATTTTTGTTGACACTTAATAACATTTCTGCTATTAGTATGTCTGGTCTTTCTGCTGGCGGGTCTCTGTTGAGGATATCTCTGATGTGTTCTTACCATCTTGATCTTTGCTCCACTTCCTTGTTTATGGTTCTTCCTTCCTTGTCCTTCACTGGTTTTGAAGGATTTTGACTGTTCCCTGCTAGTGTTCTTGTTATATATCATAAAGTTCCTTCATGTCTCTTCTGTGCTGCCATTTCAGCTTGTATTGCTGGGTCATTGATGTAGTTTTGCTTGTCTTTTCTTGCGCTCTTCTTGACTGCTTTGTTTAGTTGCCAGTACTTTGCTTGATGTTCTTGTTTCTCTTCCACTCTCTTGCATCGATTGACCATTTGTTTCATTTGTTTCCTTTCTTTGATCAGCGTCCATGTTGCTGTTGATATCCACACGTTGTGTTTTCTATCCCTTTTGTCTAGGACTTCTTTGCACGCTTCCTTCCAGGTTTCTTGTACTGTGCCCAGACAATGTCTATGGAATCCTCTGTCATATCCTCTAGGGCTTCAAACCTGTTTCCCACAACACAGTTGAACTCAAGTTTTATTTCTCTTGAATTTAGCTTGTGACTATTGTACTGTTGTCTATTTGCTGTGTCTGCGTATTTCTTCAGCTTTATTCTCAGTTCCTAGTGGTAGGTGGTGATCTGATGCCACATCTGCTTCTCTCTTTACTCGTGTGTCCAGGAGATTTCTCCATTTCCTGCTTATGGTTATGTGGTCGATCTGGTTCTCTGTTTTCCCATCTGGTGAGACCCATGTGGCTTTGTGCATTGTTTTGTGTTGGTAGACACTGCCACCAATAACTAAGTCATTAAATGTACAAAAGTCTGCAAACAGTTCTCCAATTCTTCTAATGCTTCTTCGTTATCACTGTTTGTTGAAGCATAACACTCAATCACACTAACATTCCTTCCTTTTGACTTGAATCTTGCTGTAATGATTCTTGGTGACACAGGGTTCCACTCCATGCAGGCTTTCATGGCACTTTGTGTTGCCATTATTGCCACTCCGTGTGTGTGTGTGTGCGTGGTCTTCATCTTCATGTCCTGAGTAGATTGTATGTTCTCCTGTAGCTAGCTTAGTCTGTCCGGCTCGGTTCCATCTGGTCTCGCTGAGACCCAGCACCTGGATGTTGTATTTCTTCATTTAATGTGCCACTTGTGCCACCTTCCCAGTCTGGTACATGGTCCGCACATTCCAGGTGCCTATTCTGGTGTTTCTTTTGGTGTTAAGCAGATGATCTATCAGCGGTCTGACTTCCAGAGGATTTTCATCAGGTCATGTCATGTCATGTTGCACTCCACGGGGGCATCATGTTGAGTTAATTGAATAGTTTATCGTTTCGGTTTCTGCAATCAGCTTTACCCCAGGATGGGCGATTGGCCCAGTCAGTGGGGTTTTCTGTCAGGGTCGTCCTTCAGTTAGCCCTTTTTTCTGTGTCTGTCCCCTTGTCACAAGACTCAGGGTCCACCACGAGAAGGTACAGTCGGACTTGCTCAGGAGAGGTTGTGTCAAGTCACTGAGCCATTTGGACCCCAGACCCCCCAGATTTGATGTGTTGCATATAAAGTCAATGCAGAAACATGTCTGTCACAATGAGAGTTGTTTGTGCATCCCTCAAAATGCAATAAAACATGTAAAGCAAGTTCAGCGACAGAGTAGTTGATGCTCTCCTCTGTCTCCACTCCCCGTATCCCTGGCTCTCATTTTCCCCTCCTCCCACCAAATCTCTTCATGCAGTCCTCCCATCTCGATCGCAGTATTCCTCTTCTTCTACCCTCCACCCTAAGTTCATCTGCTCTCTTTATCAACTGTTCCATTCTTTCCAGATGTCCAGCCCACTTTACCTGGTGCTTCACCAGCTTCTTCTTGAGACTCTCTCCCACCAGCCTCCTCCCTCAGCTCCTCCATTCTTCGCTCGTCTATTCTTTTCACTCCTGCAATTCTTATCACCCAGTTATTCTTGCAAACTTGCAGTTTCTCTTGTTGTTTTTTCATCATCACTATGGTCTCTATGCTATATAGGTAGGCTGGTGTTATGTTATATGTATATCTCCCATCACCCCTTTCCTCCATTTACTCGCCCCAGTTTGTATTCTACAAATTTCCGTCTCTGTGCCGCTTTCTCCGCAAACCACTCCACCCAGGTGTACAAAGCTGTCTCGTTGTTTAATTTCTTCACTTCCAGTCTTATATCTAGATCATTATTCTGCTGCCCAGCCCAAAGCATCTCTGTCTTCTCCAGACTTACTCTCAGTCCATGTCTGCCAAAGATTTCCTTCCACTCCTCCAACCGTTCTTGGAGGTCTGCTGCACTGTCCACTACTACTGCCAGGTCATCTGCATCTATCAACTTGCAGAAAATGTCCCCCGTACTTGTTTTCCTGCTGATAACCTCCACTACTCCAATGAACAGCATAAAAACATTTTCACGCTCCCAAAAAATTACAAACAGCTGCCAGTTTCAGACTTGTTTGGTAGACTTGACGTGGATCACGTAACAATGGTTGAAACATGCATAGCGTTGCTAACAATTGCATGTACCTATTGTTCTTAGTTACGTATGAGCTACCAGATGGATAGAACCTCTTTGAATTAAATATTTATAGGTGATATATATCAGAAAACTAAATGTTTCCATTTTGAATTGACCATATAATACCTGTGTGTGTGTGTGTGTGTGTGTGTGCATGCGTGCGCGTGTGCATGTGTGTGCGCACGCATGTGCATGTATGTGTTTGTAACGTACCTGTTTTCAAATGTCATAGAAAATCAGTAATTTAAGTATTTTATTTCTATGCCATTTGGTGTTTGTTTAATAAGTACTTCTAATGTGTCTTGTATGTTAAATTTTTTGTCATTGCAGTGAAAGTTCTTTGGCGCAGGAAATTGACAACATGGGTAAAAAAGTGTTCCGAAATCAGAGCGATTGGGTAAGGACAAGTATAACTTTCTCTCAACGGATTGCTCTGAAATTTTAACACAGTTATTTTAGACTTGCTCTGGAGCAGAGAATGAACTGCAATGGTAAATTTCAGGATACAATACATTGTATGTCTAGTTAGGTATATCCATATGTAATTAAGTATTACTAGGAGGTTAAATGCACCCATATAAATAATATTAACATAACCAGCTGTAATTGATGTAATAATGTGGCCGTAAACTTGGCAAGGTCTGGTGACATGGATACGTGATGTTGGTCTGTCTTGACTGCAGCACACACGGAAAGCCATGCGATGAAGAAAACCAAATGGACACAGAATAAAAACAATTATTATAATTATACACTTCAAGATACATGAACAAGAACCCACATTAACTATCAGTATCAGTAAGATTAATGTCTTTAACATCTCCCACCTCAAACTCCCACCTATTTTATGCCAAGCACCCACCTGTTGTTTTAGGCCAACATGTTGTGGTATGGGTTATTTAAATATATATATATATATATATATATATATATATATATAAGAATGATATAAATTACATAGAAGGGTAGGTTTGTGATGAAACATGCAGGTGGCTAACATCTATTCCCTTGAGGGACTGTGACAGGGTGATAGCTGCACCCTTTATTAGATGATCCAGAGGTTGGCAGGAATTATGGGTTTTACACATTGGCTAAGTCATCTTTCCTGGGGTCCATCAAAAGGTAATATAAGTTTAGGTAGAGAGGAGACTCTGGGAGTTGTGGGGAGGCAGGGGTGATTGCCTAGGAGTACCTGGTGTGTAATCAGGCAGTGTCATAACTGGCCAGGGAGTCTGTCAGATAGTGTTATGGTAGTTGAGGTTTATTGTTAGCAGTTTAAAGTTTGGGGTGTGCCACGTACTCTGTCTGTAAGATAAGATAATTTAAGTGTTTCATTGTCAGTTGTTTTAATGTTTAGAATGTGTTATTAGTACTGTAGTGTAAATAAAAGATTGTTATTGTAGTAAACTCAATTTGGTGTTAGCGTATTCTTAATTTTAATTAGTTGCCATTGTACCCACCCTATTCCAACAGCACTAATACCCACTGAACATATCCACCTAAAAAAAACTTTGAAAAGCAGTGGCCCTACAGGGATTGGATGCCAGGCGGTTCGAAGGGCTGATGGGTTGGTTTACTGCGCCTATGAAGACCATGCATATTTTGTTTGCACTCTGTCCCTCAAACAATTCAACCATTTTGATGCCTATGTAACATGCGTGAATGGTGTAGATGAAGCACGGTATGTGATGCAGTGTCGATGACAGTGTAGGCATGAGGTAGTATTTTTTATTTTAAATAGACCTACCCACAACGGGGGGAATCATGGGCAGGCCAGACTATGCACAATCTCACTGCGGACAGAATAACAAATTCCTCCGTCGTGGTACATGGGCCGGGTGCATATTGCCGACCCCTTGTAAATCATGGCAGAAAACATGACTTGGGCGAGATAGTTAATATACTTTCAACATTGCGTACACAGCGCATGGAACGCAATTCATTTTATGTGTTGTATTTTAATGAATAAAAATTGGTCTAAATTAGCCAATTTCCCCACACCTCCCAAGAGTTCCACTTTCTCTAAAAATGCACCCTCCCAAAAATCACCCACGCTACGCATCTGTGTAGTATCGACATTTCTACTTTTACGAAGGCACAGTTTTAGGCACACACACAGATTACAATTTTTGACAATTGTCTTATTCATTGCAGCTTTTCCTCGCTGACATGATGAGTGAGTTGTTCGATGAAAAGTACGAAACAGACCGCATTTGTCAGCGTGATTTTAAGACCAAAACGCATACGAGTTCGATGTGCAAGCTCCTCAGAACAATCAGGAACCTTATTCAACACTTTGCCAAACTGTAAGTTTAAGTTTTCCAGTAAAATGACATGTGCGCGTGCATGCATGCATGTGTGTGGTGTGTGTGCATTTTTTACATATCGACTATATATATACATGTCGACTGCAGTTCTCCAAAAAAAATTTCATTTGCAGCACTAGGCCTTTAAAAAATGGGTGTGTTTCTGATAACGGGCTGAAAAAATTAGGTAGGGTAGGTAGGTTTTTTTTTTACAACTATCACGACTACTGGTCCAGATATAATGACTTGCATGTACATTTTTCACCTGTAATATCTTCCTATGTTATTAAAGTTCAAATATCTTGTTTTAACAAGATTGCCATCTCGAACAACAAGTTCCAGATGGCAAGTGGACAAGGAAGCCATTGGCTTATCGAGAGTCCAACAATTTTCTCATCTATGTGTAGCCCGCCCTTATCAGATATCTGTCAATTCTATTTTTAAACATATTCACACTACTAGCATTAACACAATCATTTGGCAGTTTGTTCCATTCATTTATCACCCTCTGTGAGAAAGAGTACTTTCTCATGTCCAACCTACACTGCTCCTTAACTAATGCTGCTTTGTGTCCTCTGGTTCTACTGCCTTCTTTAAGTTTGAAAAACATATTCCTATCAATATCCTCATAACCGTTCACTATTTTAAACACTTCTATTTGGTCTCCTCTTAGTCTCCTGGTCTCTAGTGTTGTCAAACCACATTGTAATAAGCGACTTTCGTAACTAAGGTCTCTTAATTCTGGAATCATCTTAGTTGCTCTTCGTTGTAATCTTTCTAGCTTATCTATGTCTTTTTTACGATATGGCCTCCATGCTTGAATACAATATTCCAAATGTGGTCTAACTATTGCTTTGTACAGGGGTACAATTAGATGTTTCTCCTTATACGTGATAGTTCTCCTAATTAGCCCTAGAATTTGATTTCCTTTCGAAGCAGCAATCCCACATTGCTCTGAAACTTTCATGTCAGCATTAAATGTTACTCCTAAATCCTTTTCTTGTGTGGTTCTACCTAGTACAGCATCCCCCATTTTATATTCCTCGTCCATATTTCCATGTCCTATGTGTATACATTTACACTTCCCAAAATTGAATAACATTTGCCATTTTTCTGACCATTTAACTAATTTTTCTAGATCATCCTGTAAACTTTGTTTATCTGTATCATTAGTAACCTTTCTGAATACTTTTGTGTCATATGCAAATTTGAGTACTTTGCTAGATATGTCATCCTCCAAATCATTTATATATATTAAAAACAGTATATGGCCTAACACTGATCCCTGTGGTACCCCACTCAAAACAGATTTCCAGTTTGAAATCTTACCATCTACTATTACTCTCTGTCTTCTGTGTGTAACCCACTTTTCTATCCAGTTGATTACATCATTGCCTATACCATGGGCTTTTAGTTTAAGTAACAATCTTTGATGTGGCACTTTATCGAAAGCTTTCTGAAAATCTAAGTAGACAACATCCACTGGTGACCCGTCATCTACCCACTTTGTAATTTCTTCTAAAAAACATAAGAGATTGGTTAGACATGACCTTCCTTGTGGACTGTTACATTGTCATGGTAAGGAGGCTTGTGTACCCCTATGACCCTCTGAGCTATACCGGTGGGAGGCAACTCCTGGCAGGTTCAACCATACCGGGCAGGTCTGGGGCGAGTGGTCAGACAAAGCACAGTCCAGCCACATCTCTTGATCATGGAGCCCGGGAGTAAAATGGTCTACGACCACTGCGGAAAACTTGTGGGCACAGCGGCTTGGGCTAATCACCCACTCAGTTGTTATTGAAATCGATTACAGAAACCGAAACCATGAATACTCAACCACACCTCGATCTGAGCAAAGCAGGCTGTCCTGAAAGGGTGCGTATGAATCCCTTGGGTGAAAGCCGACAGGAAGCCCAAGGGAGGAAGAGTCTGCTACAGCTCAAGTCAAAAATTAGAATAGGATGCTGGAATGTCAGGACACTGTACCAGGCAGGAAAACTGGCACAGCTCGCCAAAGAAATGAGAATATACAAGCTGAGCATCATTGGAGTCTGTGAAAGCAGATGGAACACCTTTGGGAAGGTTACAACTAGCTCTGGAGAAACTTACTTGTACTCGGGGAATGAGAGAGAAGAAGATGCGCACACACATGGAGTAGGGCTGCTCCTCTCAAAGGATGCAGCAAAAAGTCTCATAGAATGGGAACCAGTCTCGGAGAGAATCATCACAGCCAGGTTTACATCAAAAGGTCGGAACATCACCATTATACATTGCTATGCACCAACCAACTCTGCTGAATTTGAAGAGAAAGAGACCTTCTACCAACATCTACAAACAGTCACCCAAAAACTACCGAAGAGGGATATCCAAGTTGTTATGGGGGATGTGAATGCCAAGGTTGGAAAGGATAATGACAATTGGAGAGGCACAATGGGGAAAGAAGGTCTGGGACAGATGAATGAGAACGGTCTCCTGTTTGCAGATTTCTGTACTCTCAATGAACTGGAATGTCAGGACACTGTACCAGGCAGGAGAACTGGCACAGCTCGCCAAAGAAATGAGAATATACAAGCTGAGCATCATTGGAGTCTGTGAAAGCAGATGGAACACCTTTGGGAAGGTTACAACTAGCTCTGGAGAAACTTACTTGTACTCGGGGAATGAGAGAGAAGAAGATGCGCACACACATGGAGTAGGGCTGCTCCTCTCAAAGGATGCAGCAAAAAGTCTCATCGAATGGGAACCAGTCTCGGAGAGAATCATCACAGCCAGGTTTACATCAAAAGGTCGGAACATCACCATTATACATTGCTATGCACCAACCAACTCTGCTGAATTTGAAGAGAAAGAGACCTTCTACCAACATCTACAAACAGTCACCCAAAAACTACCGAAGAGGGATATCCAAGTTGTTATGGGGGATATGAATGCCAAGATTGGAAAGGATAATGACAATTGGAAAGGCACAATGGGGAAAGAAGGTCTGGGACAGATGAATGAGAACGGTCTCCTGTTTGCAGATTTCTGTACTCTCAATGAACTGATAATCGGAGGAACTCTCTTTCCACACAAGCCTACACACAAAGCCACATGGATATCCCCAGATCTAAAGACGGAAAACCAAATTGACCACATAACAATCACCAAGAAATGGAGGAGAGTGCTTCTAGACGTCAGAGTGAAAAGAGGAGCTGACATTAACTCCGACCACCACCTCCTTGTGGGTGAATTTAGGATGAAGCTAGCAGCAAAGAAGAAGACGGATAACAAGGTACAAAGAAGGTTTGAGATAAGAAAACTTCAAAATACTAAAATACGACAGGAACTGGGAATCACACTACGGAACAGGTTCCAAGCATTGGAAGAGGGAAAAAACATTGATGAAAAGTGGGCAAGATGCAAGAATGCAATTACAGACACCTGTGAACAAGTCCTAGGCTGCTGGGAAGCTAGGAGGAAGGACTGGATTACAGACGACACCTGGGAAGCTATTGAGGCAAGGAGGGAGACTAAAATGAAACTCAACAAGGAAGCAGATGACACAAGAAAAAAAACTGCAGCAGGAATACCAGGAAAGAAAAAAAAACAGTTAAAAAGAAGACAAAGAGGGACAAGAAAACATATGTCGAAAAACAAGCAAACGAGGCTGAGATCGTAGCTAGGCAAAACAACTCCAGAGAGTTATACAAGATCACCAGACAGCTAGCAGGGAAGAACAAGAGCACTAGTCGCCTCATCAGGGACAAACAGGGAAACCTTCTCACTAAGGAATCTTTACAGTTACAACGCTGGAAAGAATATTTCCAAGATATCTTGAATAGGCCTCCACCAGATTCAATTCCAGACATTGAGGAAACAAATGAAGGCCTTAACATTAATTGTGGTAGGATATCCAAAGAGGAGATCAAGAGAGCCATCAAAAAGCTGAAGCTAGGCAAAGCACCTGGAATTGACAATATACCATCTGATGTCTTAAAAGCTGATATTGGGGCCACCACAGACGTTTTATACAGCGTGCTAAATGAGATCTGTGATAAAGAGGAAATACCAACTGAATGGAAGACAGGTATGCTAGTTACAATCCCCAAGAAAGGGAACCTCAGTGAATGTAAGAACTGGAGAGGGATCATGCTTCTATCAGTGCCCAGTAAAATTCTCTGCCGTATCATCCTGGATAGGATACAAGAAACAGTTGACAAGAAGATAAGAAAGGAACAAGCTGGCTTTAGAAAGGATAAATCCTGCACAGATCACATTGCTACACTCAGGATTATCGTTGAACAATGCATTGAATGGCAGAGCTCCCTTTACATAAACTTTGTGGACTTCGAAAAAGCATTTGATAGTATAGATAGGACAGTTCTATGGATGCTCCTGAGGCATTATGGTTTACCCACAAAATTTGTAACCCTAATAAAGAACATGTACGAAGGTTTCACTGGTCATGTCATCTTTAATGGACAAGTTTCAGAAGGCTTCCAGATTGGAACTGGAGTATGACAGGGCTGCTTGCTATCTCCACTGCTCTTTCTGATAGCCATAGACTGGACAATGAAAAGATCCACAGAACACCATCGTACTGGGATCCAGTGGAACTTGTTCTCACAACTAGAAGACTTGGATTTTGCAGATGATCTAGCACTACTCTCAGAAACCCACAAACACATGCAACAAAAAACAGAAAGGCTTCAAGAAAAAAGCAGCCAACTGGGTTTTAAGATCAATGTGGGAAAGACAAAGGTGATGAAAATCAACAGCAGATCCTCCGAACCCATCTCACTAGAAAGTGGTACTGTTGAGGAAGTACAAGACTTCATCTACCTCGGGAGCAACATCAGTACAAATGGTGAAGCTGACAAAGATGTGGAGCTACGCATTAATAAAGCGCGCCATGCCTTCAGAACCCTACGCCCTGTATGGCTCTCTTCCCAGCTATCCATAAACACTAAGATCCGCATTTTCAACACCAACGTTAAACCAGTTCTTCTCTATGGCTGTGAAACGTGGAAAACTACTCAGGCTCTCAACAACAAACTCCAAGTCTTCATCAACAGTCGCCTCCGATACATCCTTAAGGTATGGTGGCCTAACAAAATATCAAATAAAGAGCTCTGGAAGAAAACCAAACAGGAAGAAATAAGCACTACAATCAAGAGGAGAAAATGGAGCTGGATTGGCCACACACTCAGAAAAGATCCAACAAATACAACCAAACAAGCACTGGACTATAACCCACAAGGAAAGAGAAGACAAGGAAGGCCAAAAATCAACTGGAGACGCTCCACACTACGAGATCTTGAAAAAGTGGGGGTCACATGGCAAGAGGCCAAAGCTATAGCCCAGAAGAGAGTGAGGTGGAGAAACATGGTTGACGCCCTATGCTCCTGAAGGGGCCAAGAGGAATAAGTAAGTAAGTAAGTAGACATGACCTTGCTTTTAGGAATCCATGTTGAGATGTACTTATTAATTTATGTTTTATGAGGAATTCCACCATGTGGTCTCTAATTAATGTTTCGAGTGATCCGAGGATGAAGTATTAAAGACAAAGTTCTTCATAGAAATATATTACAGGAGCGTCAATGATGCATTAGCTGCCGTTGGCCGGTCTAATTTACTTCATACCTGATGAGCTAAAACCGTGTTCATGCAGACTGTGTACTACCAAGCTATCTACTACCAATATTGTTGCGCACTTCCCTCTAATGCAGTAACCTTAAACTATTGGGAATTAACTTTGTCTTGCTTAACTATAATCTCAGAAATATAACAATAAATAGGTATTTTGACAAAATTAACACTTTGTCAGTACAGCTCTACTATAATGTTCACAGGAATAATAACTTAAGACAATGTCAAGCATGAGTTGTATTTAAACAACGGAACAGAATGTACCACATATGTCTACAGAGATTCGGAAAATACCAGTAAATACCAGTTTTTCCTGGGTGTTTCCTACTGTCCTGTTTTCACTAAGAAAAATCCAGCTCTGTTTGCAGCAACTGTTCAAATCAATGGATTTATGGGGTCACCTGCCTGTAAATGAGTTATGTAAACTTATGTTGTATCTTAAACAACTATTATATAATATATAATTCTGACCAGGTTGATAGTGTATTATATTTATGAAAATGTCATACATGACATAATATGTTTTTACTTCAAGTTGACAAGACACAAGACAAGTACCTGAACGTTTTCGCAGATGGCAGCGACTTATGTGGCTTGCTGCTACTGTCAGCCATGACTATGTTAAATGCATTTCTTTGACTTGGTTCGGGTGGCCGGCACTAACAGGCTTAGGAATACAAGAAATTCTAAGGAACTTAACGCCGACCAGTATACCATCATCCATGGTCCTTGTTCGTGCTCTACTAGTGCTATGGCATAGTTACGATCTGTTACCACAGACATACTTTTCTACCATGCTGTCAAATGTTTCATTTCACAGCATGATAAATGTTCTAGTTGTCCTTTCGCTGTGGACAGCACACTGGCATTTTATAACGCAAATTGATACAGACACGTTGTCTGCCATATTGGCTCTTGCCATGCATATTGAGATGACAGCCAACATGTAACAAGACTGCTGATTGGGTTAAATATTAGAAAGTTTGTCAATCAGCATGCAGCCAATTCTGTCATCATATACACACTGAAGTATTACTCGCAGGTTGATTAAAAACTAAATGTAACGAAACGAACATTGATTAAAATATTAGATTTTTATCTGCTATTCCAATTTACATAGGGTCGGGTTACTGGAAACACACCTGTTTTTTTTGCATTGTCAACAGTGATAATAATTATATTTATTTTATAATATCCATAATAGTTTGTAGTGCTGTACACAAAACTAATACATAAATGATGTGAAAAGTATGTCCACAATGTGGAAGTACTGATTAAATTTTTTTTCCGTTCACTATATAGATGGTTGAAGTAACCATGCTAATTCATTGTTGACTAAAAACTATGCAACCATGATGTACTTGTATATTGAATGGAGTCCGAGAATAAAGCAATTGTTATTACAGGTCACCTGACGCAAAGAAGGTGCTTGGGAACACCGGCAACCTGTACCGTTTCATAGACAAAGCACTGCCACAGTTATTTATCACCATCTACAACTTGATCGGGTCATCAAGAGACTACAAAATGCGACTGGAAGTGAAGAAATATTTCTGTGGAGGTCAGTTTCCTTCCCCATTTACCTTGATTGTCTCACACAACCTATGCAGTTTTGCAGAGAGAAATTGATGAGGTTGATTTAAATCACCAGGGACATTGTGTAGTCTGTTTAGATGTGTGTCCTATTTGAAAGAAACAACTGAAAAAATTCACCACATAAACTTAGTATAGTATAACATACTGAGCAAAATAAGAAATTTGACATGTAACAATGTGCTAACATAAAACAGTTGGTGTGATTCACGGCTTGTGGGACTATTACCTGAGCACTAGCTGCCCATAATACAAAACCAGTTTTCACTCAACTGCTTCTGCGCATATGTATGTAGCGACATATACAAAACAGGTGCTGCAGACAATGCAGTTGTTTCATATACCCTCTGAAATTGGCACAGTTATCAAGCCTGACATCACAGCTTGCCGAAACACTCTAAATGTCACCTTTGGACATCACTCTTTGTCATGCATGTTCTGCTATACCACTTGTTTCTCACCCTGAGCTTCTGGTGGAGTTGCAACAGATTAGTTTGTCACACATATGTATGACTCAGTTCAGAGGATGAAAGTTCTCCACTTCCTGGAGTTATGATATACAATTGTACATATAGATTGTAAAACTTTGGTTATCTTCAGAGTACCGAGTTACCTTCTGTTACCACATACGCTTTCTGTTTATCATCAGAAGACACAGTTGGTCTTAGTTCTGTGGTTGAGTCTCATGATGAATGATCTGATATAGTCAGGTATGTTAGCAACATATTTTGATAATATTGGAACCGTGATACGCCATTATATTGCATTTATGCAATAACCAACACAAGTCCGATGTAGGAAAGAATTGAAACAGGCCAAATAAATGACGTTTTTTATTGCAAAGTGGACTGCTTATCACGCAGCCACTTTGGGAAGAACATTAACAGGAATGTGAGCTCCTCTAAGCAAACCCGACAGGAACTGAACACATGTACAGCCCTGTCCGGCAAGTTTCTCAGAGCCCACATTCCTACAAGCATGATGATAACATATATACATCAAGAAGTCGTCATGAACATGTAATGCAAAGAATACAGACATTCCACCACCAATACACAAATTTAATTACAAACAGGTGGGGCCATTTCGCTAACCTATATAAACATAAGCCAAGAATACCGATGAAGAAACAGGAAGCCTGTCTGCGCAGAAAACCCCATGAACACCAAATACTAGGGGACAAGCCCCCGTGTTCATCTTATATTAGGCCAAAAGTGGGGAAAGCGGTTTCGACATCTTCCAACTTCCTATTTCATCAACGATGTACAATCGCATTTAACCTTTTGAGGACCAAACCCCGATATATCGGGGTTGGCGAGTAGTGCATACGTTGATCGCTAGATGTCAGCAGCGTTTCTGTGCATAGCCAATACGGAAAGACCCGTATACAGCCATATAATTTGTTGCCATTTTGAGACAATTCCGAGATTTTTCCTGTTGTTTTTTAATTTTTGAGAGCTTTGTGAAGTTGAACATGGATCGTCGACGATTCCTGATTCGAGGGATTGACAATTACGAACGGGTATTGGATGCTATAGGTTTAGATTCGGATGAATCAGACGAAAGCAGTGTTGTTGACAGCGAGATCGATGTGACTGACGATTTGGATGAATAAGTGCCGTCACCAGATGCTTCGGGCAGCGAAATTTCAGGTATGTTTTGCTACGCAGGTGCAAACACAGGTAAAATTTAGAAGAAAACCTTCGAGGCATCGATGTCTCCCAACATAATAATGTTTTTTACATTGAAATCAGTAATTTAGATCGAAAACATAATGGTAGGAAGCGGCAGCCATGACTGACCATATTTTGACAGCTGTCGAACAGGGCACTCGCTTGTAGTGGGCGTGTCAGTTTTGGGGTGGGGTGAGCGATATTACAGTGTGTTTGGTCAATTATGTTGAAATGTTATTTGCTGCACCTTGTTTACTGGGTATATTTTGCACATTATTAGTAACAAGTAAATAATGCATACAGGACAGTCAATTGTTTCCTTTATTTATAGATGAAATGATATTTGATACATTTGTTTCAATTTTAGAAGCACCACATCCTGCCAACCAGGAGCCTGGCCCATCACAGCCTGCCGACCCACAGCCTGGCCCATCACAGCCTACCGACCCACAGAAAATATATATTTTGATATAACTATTTTGAACATCATGAATTGTATAGTTCAATACACTGAACCATTAGTTATCCGTGCCCACATTCTGCACTCACGCTACTTGCATACTATGTGAGATATTTTTTACGTATTTGCCTCAAATGACAGCAATTTTTGTTCAAATTTATAGAGTACATATTGTTTATCACAATGAAACACATATTTGCTGTATTTGCATGTATATTTTTTGCAGGGATTGCATAATAATCAAGAATATATAAAAAAAAAATTGAATTAATTTTTTTATTTTTTTTTATTTATTTTTCAATTTTTTTTAATAATCACACAACATTTATTCTTGTGTAATCAAATAGAGAAATAAATGCTCTTTCAGAAAATATATACTTTTGTATACTTATCTATGGTAGTTTTCATTCTGCAACCATCTATAGATACCCTCCCTTGGTTATAGTAGCGCTGGCCCCAGAAACTTGGTCTTCAAAAGGTTAAACTAAGCATTGAGAATAAGGAAGTAAGGTGGGGAGGAGGGCGGATTTCGAGAGACAAATTTTAGTCACAACTTCGCAATGCAGAGACTGAAGCAGGAGCGAAAGATTCAAGCTACTGGCTCCGGTTTGGACTGGTTTCCGCTAAGCCGTGATTGGCTGGCTAGCGCGGAGTAATACAATTTATTTGGCCAAATAGTTCCGGTGTAGTCTCGGACACCCAGGGCAAGTTTAACGACGACCTGTCTTGGTTACCTCATAAAAATCTTTATGCACCTGGTGAGTTGCATAAATTCATTTATGCAATAACCAACACAAGTCCGATGTAGGAGAGAATTGAAACAGGCCAAATAAATGACGTTTTTTATTGCAAAGTGGACTGCTTATCACGCAGCCACTTTGGGAAGAACATTAACAGGAATGTGAGCTCCTCTAAGCAAACCCGACAGGAATTGAACACATGTACAGCCCCGTCCGGCAAGTTTCTCAGAGCCCACATTCCTACAAGCATGACGATAACATATATACATCAAGAAGTCGTCATGAACATGTAATGCAAAGAATACAGACATTCCACCACCAATACACAAATTTAATTACAAACAGGTGGGGCCATTTCGCCACAAGGTCACCCACAAACCTGTGACCACCCCACCACGACCTAACCTGTTAAGTAATTCTGATATACTTTCTAAAAACAACTGAACTCCACTTTTGTACTGAAAGCTCAAAGATCGCACAAGCACTGGAGACCCCCATCGGAAGGACAGCATCCATGAAAAACTTACCCTTCCACTGGAAACCCAGAAGTGGTCGGTCCAGTGTTGAGACTGGAATAATCCTAAAAGCCGATTCTATGCCCACTTTAGCAGGGTTGCTGTTTGATGAGCCTAATAGCATCCTGTATAGTGTCGTACTGGATAACGGAAATTTCTGCCTAGCGCAGGTCCTAGCTTGATGTCTATTACTGCGGGGAATTCGACGTCGGACATCAAATTAGTGACCCCTTTATATTGTTATGCTGGTAAGCCATTGAGAAGAAGATTATGATTGTAGCCGACAAGGATATCTCTAAGTGCGTCGGGAGAGACTGGGGTAGGCATACTATCTCCTGAAAACGGCTGGTCGCGAACTGGCAGTCGACGAATGGGCCACAGGGTTGCCGGTGGCTGATGTCGGTCGGGCAGGATTGGGTTTGGTTTGGTTTGTTGCCTATAGCACTGTACCGCTGAATGGGGGCCGCCGCAGCGTCTACACGTGTGTGTGTAGCGACAGGTGGCTGCGTTACAGACCTCCCCCCGATCGTATGCGATGCAGGTTTTGGTGGATGGCCACTTAGCATTACCCCAGCTGGCCTTACCCGTGCTACGAAAGGGGGCCTCACTGGGCGACTCTCGGATGCATTCATCCACCGGTACCAGATAACCGATTCCCACCCCCAGTTGTAATCCTGACGAAGCGACCGGAATGCCTCGTCATACGACCGCCAGTCTGCACCCTTCTCATATAAAGAACGAACCGTCTGGATGTACATGAGCATGTTGTGTGATTCTGCCATGTGTTGCGGCTGAAGTAGAAAGACAGACATGTAAATTTCGAAACCCTGCCATTGGTCAAATGACAACGTGCTGCTCTTTGCCCTAGGGGCAACACAGAACATGGGGGTCTCGTCGTCACTGCCTGGCCTAACTGACACAGAAAAGTTTTGTGGTGAGGAGTCATGCAACAATGAGGAAATACTAACATAGTCCCCGGACCAAATCTGGGCTTTGAGCTTGTCAGACACGCGGGAATGACGGGATAGGGCTGAAGTTGCAGACGAGGCTACTAGATCTTGGGATGCCCTGGGGAGCGGGTGTACTTCATTACCTGTATGGATACCTGAAGATATGGCCTCACCTTGGTCTTGGAACGGGGCTTGGTGGAGCGCTTGCCGCATATGATTCCACCCGACTTGATGTATGGCCGCCCTGCGGCCATAGACAAAGGTTAGCCAAGGGCGGAGCGATGGGCTCCCCCCAGCAGACGCCGACAGTGCCACAGGGACCGCTATTGGAGGCGGTGCAGGTAGGGCGTTGGTCGCAGGCAGTTGTTGCAGACCACGCACCATTGCGTGGACTTCCTGCAACATCTTGTCAGAAGCTTCAAGCCGGCGCTCCATACTCGACAACACTCCTCCGTTGTACCTCTTCGACCCGCGGCTGCGCCCGCTACCGGACGAACGGCCTGCTGGTGGGCCGGCTCGTCGTCAAGGTGCTGCACGACGTGGCCCATTGCCGATCGTGCAACGGAAGCGCGGCTAGCCGCTGCTCGCGACGTTGTTGCCACCGGGCTGTGGCGCAGGGGTCGTCCACGACGAACATTCTTAGATGGAGCCATCCTGCAACACATTGTGGAAGAGCCAAACTGGCGCCACATTACTGTTAAAAGCACTGTATTGGGGGTGGGGGTCACCGCCCATGATAACCCATCAATACAAAACAGTAACCAAGTAATTAGTGGGTCACCGCCCATCAATGCAAAATTTTAATCACAGTTATTTAGGGGGTCACCGCCCACGATAGATCACCACAAAGTGGAATCACAGTTAGTTAAGGGGTCACCGTCCCCGATAGTAGATCAATGCAAAGTTGTAAGGACAGTTATTTAGGGGGTCACCGCCCATGACCGACCACCACAAAGTGGAATCACAGTTAGTTAAGGGGTCACCGCCCACGGTAGTAGATCAACGCAAAATTGAAGGGGTCGCCGCCCACGGTAGTAGATCAACGCAAAATTGAAGGGGTCGCCGCCCACGGTAGTAGATCAACGCAAAATTGAAGGGGTCGTCGCCCACGGTAATAGATCAACGCAAAATTGAAGGGATCACCGCCCACTGTAGTAGACCAACGCTAAATTGAAGGGGTCACCGCCCACGGTAGTAGATCAACGCAAAATTGAAGGGGTCGCCGCCCACGGTAATAGATCAACGCAAAATTGAAGGGATCACCGCCCACTGTAGTAGACCAACGCTAAATTGAAGGGGTCACCGCCCACGGTAGTAGATCAACGCAAAATTGTAAAGCATAGTTAGTTAGGGGGACACCGCCCACAATAGTAGATCAATGCACTGTTGTAATCACAGTTAATTAGGGGGTCGCCGCCCGCGATAGAACATCAATGCAAGAATTGCAGTCAGTTAAGTAGGGGGACACCGCCCCCGATAAAACAGCAACGCAAAAGTGCCAGAAGTTGGGGGTCACCTCCCACGATAGCAAATAAAGTGTCATTGCAGTTGACGTTGTGTTACTGTTAATAATAGCAACACTAAATGGGATTACAGGGGTCACCGCCCACGATGGATCACCAGGAAATGGAATCGCAGTGAGTTGTGGGGTCACCTGCCCACGATAGATCAACACAAAATGGGATCACAGTTAGGTAAGGGGTCACCGCCCACGATAGTACCAGAAGTTGGGGGTCACCTCCCACGATAGCAAATAAAGTGTTATCGCAGTTGACGTTGTGTCACTGTTAATAATAGCAGCACTAAATGGGATTACAGGGGTCACCGCCCACGATGAATCACCAGAAAATGGAATCGCAGTTAGTTGTGGGGTCACCTGCCCACGATAGATCAACAGAAAATGGGATCACAGTTAGGTAAGGGGTCACCGCCCACGATAGTGCCAGAAGTTGGGGGTCACCTCCCACGATAGCAAATAAAGTGTTATCGCAGTTGACGTTGTGTCACTGATAATAATAGCAGCACTAAATGGGATTACAGGGGTCACCGCCCACGATGGATCACCAGAAAATGGAATCGCAGTTAGTTGTGGGGTCACCGCCCACAATAATAGATCAAAGCGAAATTAAAATCACAGTTAGTTAGGGGACACCGCCCACGATAGCAGATTAATGCAAAATTATAATCACCGTTAGTTAGGGGACACCGCCCGCGATAGCAGATTAATGCAAAATTATAATCACAGTTGGTTAGGGGACACCGCCCACCATAGTACGTCAATGCAAGAATTGCAACGCAGTTAAGTATGGGGTCACCGCCCACGATAGTAGATCAGTTCAAAATTATAATGACAGTTAGTTAGGGGTCACCGACCACGATAGTAGATCAGTGCAAAATTATAATCATAGTTAGTTAGGGGACACCGCCCACGATAGTACCTCAATGCAAAATTATAATGACAGTTAGGGGAAACCGCACACGATAGTACCTCAATGCAAAATTATAATGACATTTAGTTAGGGGACACCACACACGATAGTACATCAATGCAACATGATAATGACAGTTAGTTAGGGGACACCACACACGATAGTACATCAATGCAACATGATAATGACAGTTAGTTAGGGACGCTAGTATGTCAATGCAAGAATTGCAAACATAGTTAAGTAGGGGGTCACCAACCACGCTAGTATGTCAAAGCAAGAATTGCAAACACAGTTAATTAAGGGGTCACCAACCACGATAATAAATAAAGTGTCATCACAGTGAGACATTGTGTCACTGTTAATAATAGCAACACTAAATGACAACAATATTATGAAATCGAACAATGGACCTGGTGACACAAATGTGGAATCATCTTCAATTGGAAGAACGGGTACAGCGACATAAACGCTACATCGTCACCACCAACATTGGGGGGAGAGCCCGCGAACGCGTCATCATGGATTGTTATGGGATCACCGCCCATGGAGACGCATAACTGGGTGCGTGTCAATGTCAAAATATATATATATATATATATGGAAACCTCACCCATGGTGACATATATAAAAAGTGGAACGATGTCCACGAATGACATATAAAATAACGAAGAGTCATCGTGATTATTGGTACTGAGGCGAATGCTGTTCAGACTGTAATAAGGCTAAAGCGTGTAATAATAACCCCTTAATTATGAATGCCTTACCAGCAATTAGCGCTCGACAATGAAACGTATCTTGAATATGGCTAAATTTGCATGTTAATTAAAGTAACCGGGGGGGGGGGCAGGGCTTACCTGGTGCACAGGATATTAGTGATTTAACAAAAGTCGATAATTTTTAAGTTAAATACCCGAACTAGTGAGGGTGAAACGGAAAACAACTTGATTTGAGTTCCGCGGGGTTAGCGTATAGTGTGATGACTTAGGCGCCAGTCAGCTGTTGGACAATCCGACTAACTGCTCTGAAAATTGCCCCCCGAATGCTGCGGAAATTTCCTATGGCTATGTCGGATAAATGCACGCCATATTGGCGGAAAACCTTCGCCGGGCTGTTCCAAAGGTACTTTTGGCGCCAGTAGAACAGACCACGGCGCCCCTCACATGCTGAATGTAACGCAGTATTAGCGGAAGCAACGCGAGTCGCACCCGTATCATAATCGAAATGGCGCCATTTCTTGCAGCGCTTGATTTGGCAAAGACATGCCTGACGGACACCTAAAGCTAACAATTCATCGCCTAATCTACCTAGTTGCGACCCCACTGTTTCTGGAGGTGGGGGAAACTCCCCATCTAGATCGTTGCCCCCAAGGAGGGTAATGACAATGTCGGGGACGCGGGCAGAAATCCGGGTCATGGTTGCCGGTTCTCGGAAAGTTCTAATGGACGCTACCCTTCGACCCATAAAACGAACTGTGCACGTAAGACGTATAGTCTTTCGAAGTCGTCAAGTAGACCCGCGGATTCTATGAACGCGCCCAACCAATACGCATGGCTATGCCCAAGCACAGTACATCTAGATCCGACTTCGCCGCCGACATATTGAATGGCCGATTGCGGGAAGTTTAAACATAAAACGAAACAAGAACAAATAAACCACGAGGCAACCGACGAAGTAATAACAAATGAAACGATACTCAGCTTGAAACGAGTGTTCAAGCGATCTTCCTCCTGCAAGTCAGTAGACGCAGATCGAAGTGTGGACTCTCAAAACGTATTTGAAAACGGTTGGTAAAAAACAAAATATTTCGAGAGACAAATTTTAGTCACAACTTCGCAATGCAGAGACTGAAGCAGGAGCGAAAGATTCAAGCTACTGGCTCCGGTTTGGACTGGTTTCCGCTAAGCCGTGATTGGCTGGCTAGCGCGGAGTAATACAATTTATTTGGCCAAATAGTTCCGGTGTAGTCTCGGACACCCAGGGCAAGTTTAACGACGACCTGTCTTGGTTACCTCATAAAAATCTTTATGCACCTGGTGAGTTGCATAAATTCATTTCTCCATATTTCAGTACAACATATTCCAGCAGAAGTTGGTTGAAGTTGGACGGGAATCTGTTTTTTTCTTCATATTTAGCAAGACTAGGATGTACACTTTCAGAAAATGCCGGGTCACACCTTGGGCATTTTGAAATATTAATTTGTTTACCCCAACCCTTATTTTGTATTACATTGCACAATCTTCAACATGATTTAAAAAAAAATAATATTTGATAAGTATGATGGTTATTATATACATAAAAAAGGAGGCAACAGCTTTAAAACATTTAAATTTGTTGCTCTTGCTATTTTTAGTAATTTTTCAGTACCATGGTTTCATTTACTAAATTCAAAACATGTAATATTATCTAAATAGTGTTGTTATACATTGGTTGTGATCAATAAGATAAGTATTTTACGAGTTAATTACGTTCTTCTGATGTTTTCTGTTAACTGTTTGTTTACATCCCCTTTTTTTGCCCACTCCGGTTAGCTAGCTGTTTTACTATCTATTAAAAATTTTCCCTTTGAGTTGGTAACTTCGTTAAATTTATGTACTGTATGCTTATGTACTGACTTTTGATAATGTTGCATTAATATGATTATTTACAACTTGATTATATGACCATAATCTGTACTTTGTTATTATATCATATGTTCAAAAACTGTTTGCCTTTTGCTTGGCTTTGCATTGTCTGGGTTAACAGAATTTAAAATAAGTTGGACCTGTCATTTATTAATTTATTTGTTTTATTCTATGACGTCTTGGTCCCACTATTTTGCACCTCTAGTGGTGCCTACATGGTTTATTTTTTACATTTCTGTTAGGCTACATGGAATTTTAGACCACATATATAGTTTTAATTACATCTGATTCTGAATTTGTAATTTTGGTGATGTCTTAGCCATTAAAAAATAAAAACAATTATAAGTGTATGTTACGTTTTCAGTACCAAGTCGATCATTATGTCAGGTTGCCTATGACTTATGCGGAATGTGAATGGTTTATTTTTGCCTTGTTTTATTAAACTGTTTAAATCAATTGGTTATAATTTTTTAGATAATGTCACTGTTTTTCCTACTGTGCATTTTCTTCCTGTCCTGTTTGATGGCATTGAGAGGTGATGACTTTGCCCTGTTCAAGTCACTTACTTGTATAACCATTTTTTTTACCTCAATATATCCCCAACAAATGAGAGTACATTAGTCGCTTTCCATTTTATATGATTTGCCATGTCTTAACCTTTGTTTTAATCGCAAGTTACTTCCAATCCCTTGCTCTAGGCCAACATTTAAATTAGCAATAATACTTCTCCTGGCAGGAGATGTGAGTATCAATCATGGGCCTGCCATCAGTCGCAACATGAGGTTTGCTACCACATTCTTGCCATCACTGAAACTTGGCTAAGACCACATGACACTGCTGCTTGCATAGCTGGCATTTCTCCATCTGGATTTATACTTTTCATCATCGACCACGTTCAGTTGGAAGAGGTGGTAGTGTTGGATTTTTTGTTATTGGACCATTTTGAAGTAAATTCATGTTTCATCCCTGATTACACTACTTCTGAATGTGTGGACATTTCAGATTCTTCTTTCTTGGCATATTTTGTATGTCTGTATCGACCTCCTGCACAGCCAGCCAACTTCTTTGAAGAATTTCAGGATTTGCTGAACAATTTGATGACTCAACATTCTGAATTTTACATTTTGGGGGATTTTAATCTTCAGTTGGATAAACATACAGCAGTAACCATTACCTTTGATGATATCCTAACCTCGTTTGACTTGAAACAACATGTGACTTTCTCTACACACATTCATTGTCACTGGCTTGACCTCGTCATAACTCGTTCAACATTTGACAATATCCAGATGCTAACAGTTTCTGATGGCTTATCGACCACCACACAGTCACTGTTGATGTAATTTTTTTCCAGAACACTAGTACAATCAAAACACAATGCGTCTTACATACCCATGCATAAGATTGACATTGATGCCTTCAAGGCTGATATTCTTAAATCCGACCTTGTCAGAGATCCAAAGGGACACCTGTCCAACTTGTGTAAACAATACTATCATGTACTCAAGGCTTCATTTAATAAACGCGCCCCAATAACCACCAAATCTGTGTCACAAAAACCACCGGCTACGTGGATGACTCCTGAAATTTTATGATCTAAATGGTGTCATCGTTATCTTGAACGAGTATGGCGCAAATCACACTCCCATTTGGATAGGTCACAAATGGCTAAAGCCAAATTGGATTATTATACAAATATGGTCTGAAATAACGCTGAAAATTAAATTACATCAATAACATTTTACATGGAGTGCCTGCTCCGACTCTACCTAGTCATATCTCAAGTCTTTATTTGACTCGTTCTCCAGTCATTTCAAGAACAAAATTAGTCTGATCCGGTCTGCTTTTCCAGATCAAACTTTAAATCCTGTATAAGTCGACTCTCCACAAGTAAATTCTCTACTTGCTACTTTTACACCTGCCACAGTTGATGAAGTAAGGAAAATAATCATGTCCTCTCCAAATAAGTCCTGTGATCTTGATCCATTACCGACTACATTGCTAAAAGCATGTCTTGATACTTTACCCACTAACAAATATTTTAAATGCATTGCTGTGCTCTGCCTTGTTTCCTGATGATTTTAATAAACAAGCGCAAGTCAACCCACTTCTTAAGAAGTCAACTTTGCCTAAAGAAAATCTAAACAGTTATAGACCTATTTCTAATCTAAACTTTATTTCCAAGGTACTGGAAAAAGTTGTAGCAAGCCGTCTAAAGTCTCACTGTATGTCTAATATGTTACAATCAGCTTACAAACAGTTTCATTCTACAGAGACTGCTCTTTTAAAAGTACACAATGGTGTCACTCTAAATATGGACAAAGGTAAACTAACAGCGCTTACCCTGTTTGATTTATCTGCTCTTTTTGATACTATTGACCATAACATACTCATTAAACACTTGTCAGTGTGGTATGGCATATCTGGCACAGCCCTGAGCTGGTTTTCGTCATACTTAATTGATAGATACCAAAGAGTGAAAATAGCTAATTGCTTTTCAGCAGCACTACCCACTTCATGTGGTGTTCCTCAGGGTTCTGTTTTTGGACTCGGGGATTGTCTCCAAAATGTATCCCACTCGATGACTAACAACAAATTAAAGATAAATGCAAATAAAACAGTTTCTTATTATTGGTACACAAAAGCAGCGTGGTAAACTTTAATGTTTTTTCCTGACACCTATGCTGAGCTGGAATTCCACAATGGCCGCCTCAGCACGAAATTTAGGAGTCGCCTTTGATAATAAGTAAAATTTTAGACAGCATATTTCACAAACTTGTCGTTGCTGCTTTTATCATATTTGTGACCTTCGTCGTATTCGCCAGCATGTGTCTTTTGTTGTTGCCAAAACTATTGCAACTGCTCTTGTTAGCAGTAGACTTGACTATTGCAATTCCCTTTATCATAATATTGCACTCAAGGACGTCTTGAAACCTCAACATGTGCCAAATTATTTGGCAAGGGTAGTTTCCTGGTCTCTTCATTTCTCTCACTCATTACCACTTCTTAAATCATTGCATTGGCTCCCTGTCTGTTATTGCATTATTTTTAAGATCTTTACAGTTACTTACCAAGCATGTTCATCCAAGCAACCAGCATATTTACATTCACTGCTCACTCCTGCAAGACAGCCCAGACAGCTTTGGTCATCCAATTCTAATCTACTTTTTGTTCTGAGTGTTAAGACAAATGTTGGAACTAGAGCTGTTTCAGTTGCTGCACCGACTCTGTGGAACTCACTCCCAGTTAGTGTTAAGTCTGTAGGAAATATAGCAACATTTCACTGTAAACTGAAAATAGTGTACAAGCAAACTATGTGGAGGGTTTATAGGTGTACCAGAAAGGATGAAGACTACACAAATTACAAAGAGGCACCTAATGCAGCTACGACTGAAATTAGACAATCTAAGAGAAGCTACGAGCAAGAATTAGCTTGTAACATAAAAAATTACAGCAAGAACTTTTATGCATATATCAGGAGTAAACAAATCGTATGAGACAAGGTTGGACCACTAGAAGACAGTGCTGGAAATAATTATAATATCACAAGGTTTTTTAATGGCAGAAGACCTAAATGGATACTTCAGTTCAATGTTTATTAGAGAGGATATTAGTTCATTACCAGTTCCAGATGCTAAATTTCAAGAGGCTAAAGCAGTTAATTGTAACTCCAGAAATGTTAGCTAAGAAAATAAAGACAATGAAGGACAATAAATCACCTGGAGTGGATGGAATTCCTCCAAAACTACTAATGGAAACAGTAGAACAAATTAGTATACCACTTGCAAGAGTGTTCAACTTAAAGAGGGAGTGGTTCCTAGTGAATGGAAAGAAGCAAACATCATACCATTATTTAAAAACGGTTCGAGAAATAAGTCAAGAATTACAGACCAGTGAGTTTAACATCAGTAATTTGTAAATTATTAGAAAAGTTAATTAAATCCTTGTTAGGCATAAATTATTAAATCCATCTCAACATGGATTCCTAAAAGCGAGGTCATGTTTAACTAATGTTATGTTTTTTGGAAGAAATCACTAAGTGGCTAGACGAGGGATCACCAGTAGATATTATATACTTAGATTTTTAGAAAGCTTTTTGACAAAGTGTCACATCAAAGATTACTACTTAAATTAAAAGCCGATGGTATCGGGGATGGCATAATCAACTGGACAGAACAATGGCTGACTGACAGAAGACAGCATGTTGTAGTAGATGGGGAGATTTCAAACTGGAAATCAGTTTTGAGAGGGGTACCACAAGGATCAGTATTAGGACCTTTATTATTCATAAAGATCATTAAAGAAGGCAGTAGGACCTGAGGACACAAAGCAGCATTAGTTAAGGAGCAGTGTAGGTTGGACATGAGAAAGTACTCTTTCTCACAGAGGGTGATAAATGAATGGAACAAACTGCCAACAAAATGTATACATATAGGACCTGGAAACATGGACGAAGAATATAAAATGGGGGATGTTGTACTAGGTAGAACCACACAAGAAAAGGACTTAGGAGTAACATTTAGTGCTGACATGAAAGTTTCAGAGCAATGTGGGATTGCTGCTTCGAAAGGAAATCAAATTCTAGGGTTAGGAGAATTAGGAGAACTATTACATATAAGGAGAAACAGCTAATTGTACCCCTGTACAAAGCAATAGTTAGACCACATTTGGAATATTGTATTCAAGCATGGAGGCCGTATTGTAAAAAGGACATAGACAAGCTAGAAAGAATACAACGAAGAGCAACTAAAATTATTCCAGAATTGAGAGACCTTAGTTACGAAAGCCGCTTATTACAATGTGGTTTGACAACACTAGATACCAGGAGACTAAGAGGAGACCAAATAGAAGTGTTTAAAATAGTGAACAGTTATGAGGATGTTGATAGGAATATGTTCTTCAAACTTAAAGAAGGCAGTAGAACCAGAGGACACAGAGCAGCATTAGTTAAGGAGCAGTTTAGGTTTGACATGAGAAAGTACTCTTTCTCACAGAGAGTGATAAATGAATAGAACAAACAGCCAAATGATTGTGTTAATGCTAGTGGTGTGAATATGTTTAAAAATAGAATTTACAGATATCTGATAAGGGCGGGCTACAAATAGATGAAAAAATTGTTGGACTCTAGATAAGCCAATGGCTTCCTTGTCCACTTGCCATCTGGAACTTGTTGTTTGGGATGGCAGTCTTGTTAAATCTTTTTGTTAAATCTACCGGCAAAAATCCACAAACTTGTTTCGGAAAGTGCCTTCGGGAATTTAGGTATATCCCGTTTTATGACCAAATTTATGTAACTTTTTACAATTTAATGACTGAATATGAATAAAGGGATACAGTTCTATCCAGAACGAGTGAAAACAAGTAAATGTATTCGACCTTTCCATTTGATCTCTAATATATATCAATGACTTAGATGATAATATAACAAGCAATGCACTGAAATTTGCAAATGACACAAGTGTTTAGAAAGGATAACAAAGATGGTGATAAACAACATTTACAAAACGATCTAGATAAATTAGTTAAATGGTCGGGAAAATTGCAGATGTTATAAAATTTTGGGAAATGTAAAATGCATACAGGACATGGGAACTTGGATATAAACTATAAAATGGGAGATACTGTTCTAGGTACTACTGTAAAAGAAAAGGACTTAGGAATAACAATAAGTGCTGATATGAAAGTTTCAGAGCAGTGTGGTATTGCAGCTAAAGGTAATCAGATTCTTGGGTTGATTAGGAGAAATATAACACACAATGAAAAAAGCTAATTATACCTCTGTATAAATCAATAGTTAGGCCTCATTTAGAGTACTGCAAACAAGCTTGGAGACAATATCATAATGTCACGAGATGAAACGACACACATAGGATGGGTTCCTCTGTTAGTAGCAGGATCCCGGAAGGATAACACACTGATGCTTCTTGAGCAAGTTTATTTAGTCTTACTGAAGACTTAACAAAGACCCTGTAACAATGATTTACAGTGAAGTATATTTATACATGACCACAACACAAGTCAGTCCTCACTTCTAAAACAAGTCTATGAATCTCTATCACCTCCCAATGACAGTATGTATGCAGTATAGTTAAGCCAGGTATTAACGGTATAGTAAATCATAACGATATCCTCCGTAGGACATACTGGCAAGGTATCTGCGATGCTCCCCATTACAGCATATTTTATCAAAAACCAGGTATAATAGCAATAACTATACACATTAAGCCTCTCTTGCTCTGTTATTCACATAGTAACCATCAGTAGTATATAGCTAAACTATCCATTGTCGATATGGTAACACAGCCATGCCACAATAATCTAGCCAACCAAAGACATTGTTATACTCGGTAATACATAATCTCATAGGTATTATTTACTAAGTAAAGACTCAGTGCAACTGCTGTCACGCAGTGTCTGTAACGATGACTACCTGTATGTCACAATACATCCTTAATTACATATAAACCAATGCTCAAATTGAGGTACAACTGAAACTTAGTTATGGCTCATAACAGTGCTGACTCCTGGCGACCAAGTTGGTGATACAGTTAACAAGATGGCTACCTGGAGTCAGACCACTGTAGAGAATTGCATTGGTGGCCATGTTAACGTTTTGTCTGATTATAAGAAAACGTGACCATCAAAAATTCAGAAAAATTTTCACAGCAACTGCCATCATCTCATTGACATGCTGACCAAATTTGGTCAAATCACATACCTCCAGCTCTTTTAAAACGCCCTGACGTGCGATGCCCATCAATTTTGACAAAAATAGCCATGTATTCATGTGCCCACGTGGCCCACTGCAAAAAAATTCCCATAAATCCCTCCGCCTGTTAAACTCTAAAAACAAATGCACCATTTCACAGCCAATGGTTTCTACAAACAAACCTGTGAATATGCGTGCTCAATTGCACTTATGTCACATCATATGAATTGTTTAAATTCACATATCGCAATTTAATATGCCCTACATTCGTGTGAAACAATAAACAGGAAAGTCAACATTGGTCTTACCCCTACCACCTTTGTACTAAACTTCCACTTCAATTAAGCAGGTCAAAATACCAGTCGATAAACGTTGTGTTGATACATAGCACAGCCACACTACCATCAAGTCTACAAGTGGCACAGACAATTTAGGAAGTCCCCCCTCCAGTGTTCATACAGATCATGTAGGACCATATCGTAAACACCACGGACAGGGTTAAAACACGAGGTAACCTTTCCTACAAACAGTCTTCAGTAAGCATACCAGATATACATTCATTGTCACCTGGGAAAGACTAACATAATCAGTTCACAAATCAGGCCTTGCATAATAATACACACTAGAATTAATAATACATAGACTGCCGTCTATTAATTAAGACCATGTGTGTCGCTAATCATTAATTTTAAACTTCCAAACGCAACGGATTCACTTATTTCTAATCAAATGAACATGCTATAAGCAATACTATATAGATGTAACTACATCACAACTATAATAATGTAGGAACTTGGTACTCACCAATAATAATTCTTGTTGCACAATAATAAACCACTTGCTGCGAACCATGCGTCCTCTCCAGAACTGAGAGACCTTACTTATGAAGAACGACTGAAGGAATGTTGTTTAACAACTCTAGAGACAAGGCTACCAAATTGATGTTTTTAAGATATCGAATGGGTATGAAAATATTGAAATATTTTTTCTCACCCAAGAAAGATAATAGAACTAGAGGACACGAGGTATTAACATTAGTAAAGGATCAGTGTAGATTGGATATCAGGAAGTACTCGTTCTCAGAGAACAATCAGCTAATGGAACAAATTATCTACAGATTGTGTAACTGCTAGCAGCGTGAATATGTAAAAACAAGGTTGACACATATCTCAGGAGGGCGGATATTACGCATAGATTTAAAATGTTGGACTCTCAATAAGCCAATGATTTCCTTGTCCACTTGCCATCTGGGCCTCTGCCTTGGATGACAATCTTGTTAACCCTGGGAGTGACCACTGGGCCGAATTCGGTCGCACTACCCGTGTGAAAAGTTTTCCGCCCGATTTTGGTATTACTCTGTAGAAATTTGTTTTACTTCCGTCACATGGTGTAAAGTTTGACCCCTGTCTCGTCGTTTTTGGGCGCTTGCGTGAGAGTCGATTCTCACAAAGTTCGCTATTAGCTCGCCAGATTCATTCACGTCTAGAATGAAATCAGTTGTAACACCAGTTGTCCAGGTATCGTCTCGATTAGAGATTTATTCTACAGCAAGTCACTTCACGTACATTTCACAATCACATAAAATCGCCATCCCGCCACAGTACACCGTACGTACCATCAGTAACCTCTTTGGTTGAAATAAAAAATTGTAATTTAGAAATCAAACATAATGCTATTGCCAACCGGCTTGGCTTATATATGCGGAAAATTTTGAAGGTCGGAATGTTGGGAGCATTTTCGTAGCTTCCCTCGTGGAGCGTACACGTTGTGTTTCGGTGAAATTGTCTGCCGCGCTCCCCAAGTGCGCAAATCTGTCCCCTTTTAAAGCAAGTCAATCGCTTTCCCAGAAGTTTCCAATACCAAAGTACACATGCGTGAACATCTCCTGATTCTACCAAAATCATCCAAAACCGTCTCACGAATGCGTGAACAGGTCGACCCCTGAAGAAAATCCATTTGCATTTTCGCATAATTATTATATGTGTGCGGTATGGGTGGCTGTCCTACATCTTGCCAAACTTTTCCCAGCCCGCTTACGGGTCAGGAGAGGGTGAGATCTTGAGGAACCGGTTGACTGGTGCGACTCGTACCTGCGGAGTACTTTCTCACAGGATTCCATGCTGACACAACTTGTGATGAATTATCTACATACGTGTCATCAACTTTGAGTTTGAAATGTTCATGTGAGCGATTACCAACCCGACACAACTCGTATTATTCCTTCATGCTGTGTGTTGACATTCCCAAACCTAACTCTCTATGACGCTGATCTCTGGCCTGCTGGAACAAAGATTGGATGGTATTTCCCACCTAGGAAACGCACACCAACAGATTCAACCCACTTATCTAGACTTTCCCCTCCGTATTGCTTCCTTTAACTCCAGAAGTATACGGAACAGTGCTTTTGACGTGGTTGACATCTTAAACTCTTTAGATATACTTGCTGTGCAGGAACACTAGCTCTCTAAACAGAGCCTTTCTTTTCTTAATTCTGTTCACTCTGCCAGAGGAATTAGTTCCATTGATTACGGTGATGGTTTGAGTGGACGTCCTCATGGTGGACTCTGCTTTTTATGGAGGCGTTCACTCGACCCCTTTATTGAACCGTTGATTTATGTTGATGGGTCTAAAAATTACCAGCTCTAATGCCACTATTCTACTTCTTAATGTCTATATACCATATCAGATTGATGACAACGCTGATGAATATCTAGAAATTTTAGGCAAAATCCAGGCCATAAGCGATTCATTTGAATCAACCAATATATTCATCATTGGTGATTTTAATGCGGATATTAAGAACCCCAGTCTTTTTACTCCATTTCTCAATGCTTTTATAATGACTGTCACCTTATCGCAAGTGACACATTGCTTCTCCCCTCTGATGCTTTTACATATGTTAGTAATGCGCACGGCTCAAGGAGCTGGCTCGACCACGTGCTCACCACCCACTCTAGTCACTCATCAATATCTGATATGGAAGTTAAATATGATTGTGTCTCTTCCGACCACTTACCTCTATGCTTTACTATATATGCCAAGTTATTACCTTCTTCCGAGGCCCCCATACAGGAGCAAATTCAAGCACCCTGTCCTGTGTGGAATGCTGCCTCCCCCAGGATCTCCATAACTATCATACACAAACTGGTTTGCTTTTATCTGCTATTGATGTACCTCATGAAGTTTTAAGACGTACTAACCCTAATTGTAATGATGAATCCCATCGCACTTTGCTAAGCAATCTTTACAATGATATTATAAAATCACTCAAAGACGCTGCCAAGGTAATCCCTACTAAGGCTAACAACACGTCTTCTAAGTATACTGTTCTTGGCTGGAACGACCTGGTCAGAGACTCCCATCAAGCTGCTAGAGAATCCTTTCTCATCTGGCGTTCTGCTGGGAGTCCTCGCCATGGTCCCTTGTATGATATTATGAAAATTAGACGTGCTCATTTTAAATGCAACAAAAGACTATGTGAAAAAAATTATGAAATTCTTAAAGCTGAACGACTTGCTTCTAAACTATGTAATAATGACTTCAAAAACTTCTGGAAGGACATAAAACACATGAATAATACTAGGTTGCCAAATCCTAGCAATGTTGGTGGTGCTTCTGGTGTGGAAAATGTAAAGAATATGTGGCTCCATCACTACCAGTCCCTACTTAATTCTGTACCTGGTTCTCCAGCCAACATCTAGAAGATCAATGAATACTGTAACAATGTACAGTTTAATGTTCAAATGACTGTTAATGTTAAGGAAATTCAAGATATAATACAGGCGATGCCTATAGGCAAAGCCCCGGGTTATGACAGTGTAAGTAATGAACATTTTAAATATGCGAATGAAAAACTTCATGTTTTCATGTCACTGTTATATAGCAGCATGTTAATTCACGGTTTTTACCGGATGCTATGATGATTACAATCATAGCCCCCATAATTTAAAATAAGGCGGGTGACCTGTCTTATAACAACAACTACAGACCCATTGCTCTAGCCACAATTGCTAGTAAATTATTTGAATCCTTGATATTATCCAGGGTTTCTACTTTTTTATCTACATGTGTAAAACAATTTGGATTTAAAAAGCATCACTCAACTGAAATGCTGATAATTTTATTAAAAGAACTCTTTCGACACTACGTAGCGAATGGCTCATCTATGTATGTCACTATGCTGGATGCCTCTAAGGCCTTTGACAAAGTCAATCATAGTAAACTATTCACCAAACTAATTGACCAGGGATGTCCTTCTTTTATTGTGCGCATTCTTTATTACTGGTACAGAACCCAGAAATTCACTGTCACATGGTGTTGTAGCTTCTCAGAATTTTTTACTGTTTCAAACGGTGTTAAGCAGGGTGGAATCCTTTCTCTACATCTTTTCAACATTTACATGGATGACTTAAGTGTAAATTTAAATAAACTACAAATTGGCTGTCTTTATGCAGGAACCATAATGAATCATATGATGTATGCTGATGACCTTTGTATTTTTTCACCTAGTGTTGCTGGGTTCAGAAAACTCACTGATTGTCGTGCCGAGTACGGCAATATGTTTGATATAACATACAATGCCAACAAATCTTTCTGTATGGTTATTGATAACAAACCAAGGGACAAGAAAAATATTCATCCTGTTGTTATCAATAACCATGCACTACCTTACAATGAGAAATGTAAATACCTTGGCCATATTATAAACAATAACCTTACTGATGATTACGATATTGCCAGGCAGAAAAGATGTATCTATGCGCAGGCAAATGCTTTAGCCAGAAAACAGTTCCATTAAAACAACTTTATTTAATTCATACTGTGGTTCAATGTATACCTCAAGTCTTTGGTGTAATTTAAAAAAACAGAGTCTGAAAGGTATTACTGTTGCTTATAACAACAGTTTTAGAATTATACACAACCTGTCACCCCGCTGTAGTGCAAGCCATATGTTCGCTACTAATTATGTTAAATCCTTTAATGAACGTATTCGCTCATCAATTGTTAGCCTTTTATGCCGGTTGGAAAAATCCGACAATATACTTTTTGTGAATTATTTTCATACTTTTATTTATTATCGAAGTCCATTGATTAAACATTGGATTGATCAATTGTATGCTTTTAATTCATGATTTTTGTACTTTTATATAAATATATTTTTTTATCCTAACTTATTTTATATATAATTTTACTACACGTGATGTATGTGTATTTATAAATATTTTTTTTCTCACTACATGTACCTCTATTGTTCAACATTTGTGTATATTTATGTTTTTTTTTACTTGTATTGTATGTATATATATATAGATGGGCTCTTGCCTGAAATAAAACATTATTATTATTATTATGTTTTGTCAACAATACATAAAACGCCAGTGAAAAACCTAAATTTCAACACAAAAACAAGCATTTGTTGAGAATGTGTTTTCATTAATAACCAGGAAATTATTTTTTTAAATATTGTTTGAGAAAAACTACAACACTCACGACGTTGCGTATTTTGTGTATGAGCGTCTTACATGGACGCAATGTAATACAGCAGTAAATTAGGATCGGTGAAGGGTTTGTGTCAAAAATACACTGCCACTTTAGGCTGTCATTCAACTTAATGCTTACTGCTTGCTTAAGGCAACCGGCGGGTCTGAAATATGTATTTTTGGAAGAAAAAAAACTTTTGTTTTCAGCATTTTCAGTTTGAAAAATCACCTAACTTTAATTTTTTGCTCACTGCTTTTCTTGAAATAATGCCATAATGTGTAATAAAGTGACTTTTGTAGCAAGCCTATTGTGTTGGAGTTGTTATTTTATGCATGAAACAAAAAAATGTAGTGTCTTTCGAGCCACGTTTACGCACCGACGAAACACCAAAATCCAACAATGCGCCCATCATTGGAAAGTACAATGTCTCCCCGTCAAGATGTGATCAATGTCTTTATATGGGCATGGAGTCTAGCGCAAAGAAACCCGAACATAAATTAGCATCGCCAAGATAAAATTACCAACGCGGACTGTCATGATTCGCTCTGTAACATCACGTGGGCGCCATCTGGTCGCCCATTGGCTGAGGCACTAACTTCTGCCATTTCCGTTCTTGGTTGTTTACTCTTATCACCTTCCGTCTCGTAATTTTGTAATTTTTTTTTAAAAGAGTAGAATGCCATTTGAAAAGAAGAAATCTACCGACCGTTTCGGTAGTAGGAAATATAGCAAGCGTAAGCAGTTGCAAGTGGCGCGTGATGCTAAGGCAAAACGAAGGGAAAATCCAACTGAAGTTGGTGAAATTCTGCCGTTGCCAGTCGTAAACAAAGGAATCGAGCAAGGCGACGTTGCTTCCAATGAGGTAAGATTAGATGTGTAAATTATATATTACTATTCGGTAATTGCTATATGTACGTTCTGTTTACATGGACACAATTTGTCCCATATTCTAACATTGTTTAGTAAACCGTGGGGTGAATTACCGACGTTACTGTGTAATTACACATGTAATATATGTGATGTAAGGTGCCTGTCATGGCATGCTATAGGCCATTGAATTACCGCCATTGGCGATTGACACTGATCTAGTGCAGGATGTATAACTTTCATAATAATAATGTAAGTAATTAGTACGTCTGTCAACTGACAAAAACCTACACAAATAATTAGTTTTATAGAGTTCACTTTTTAGGCCTTTTATAATATATAATAAAGGCATTTATAACTTTATTGTAGTAGGATTATGACATACACTGTCACTGATACAGTTATATATTTATAGTAATATAGGATAGTATCTGAAATGCATTACATCATGGAATCCCTTGACAGTTACACAGCCTTGGAGATTTACTGAATGCTGACTCCCGATTTCTATGGAAGCAGATACTGAATATTTACATGCAGCCTTGATTCTTTACTTGTGAGTGCAGTGAATAACAGTTTTGTTTCTTTCATTGACAGCCGCAACCATCAACTTCACATGCGACACCTCCGCGAGCATCTGATGTCCCCAGTGGGCTTTCTTCAGCAACAAAGAGGAAGTTTGAATACAGACGCCTCTTCGCTGCGGTAGGCAGCGAGCCAGTTCGAGACGACAACACTACATCACAGCCGTCGACAATCCTTGTGAGAAGCACTATGTTGACAAAGCTCGTGGAAAACCTATGCTGTACATCTTGTGGGTGCAGTAGTCTTGCAGTTCGTGTCGGCGATGCCAAACTTGGATTGGTGTGTTCGCTCGAGACTTATTGTACCTCATGCGACATGGTAATCAACTCCACCTTCACGTCTGATCGTCTTGGCGGTAAGACTGCTGGCAATATACCATTTGTGGTACACCGCACAGCTGTGTCTGCCACCATGGATATGGGGGTGGGGTACAGTGGTCTTGTGAAGCTATGCCGACACCTCGACATGGACTGTATCCACCACAAGACGTACGCCACTCACATGAAGGAAGTTGCACAAGCGAACATGGTTGTGACGACGAAAGTGCTCGACGATGCAGCAAAGGTTGTGCGCATGGTGTATCGGGAGCGCTACCCTTCGCTCGAAGAGGACAGCGTCATCGACTTGACAGTCAGCTACGACGGCTCCTGGCTGACCCGTGGACATTCGTCCCTCTATGGCATTGGGTGTGTCATAGAGGCACTCACAGGACTTGTGTTGGACCTGGCAGTGATGTCGCTGTACTGCCAGAGTTATGCCTGCGCGGAGGCACATTACGGTGGCGCGCATACCCCTGGCTACTTGGCATGGAAGCGGGAGCACACAGAGTGCAATGCGAACTACTCCAGGGCATCAGGAGGAATGGAAGCGGTAGCAGCTGAGCATCTGTGGAGTCGCTCGCTTGACCGCCATGGCTTTAGGTACACAACCCTCCTATCCGACGGCGATGCCAAGACGCACAAGCATCTGTGTAGTCTGAAGGTCTATGGCAAGGACACAGAGATTATCAAAGAAGAGTGCATCAATCATGTTGCAAAGCGGTTGGGGACGGCTCTTCGGAAACTGGCGATGCAGTCCAAGAAGAAAGGAGTGACTCTCGGAGGTCAAGGCCACGGAAAGCTGACCCAGGCTACCATTGTGAAGCTAACAGCTTACTATGGGAAAGCAATCCGTGCACATACAGGGAACTTGCGTGACATGACGGATGCAGTGTTTGCCACGTACTACCACGCCATCCCGACTGACGACACACCACAGCATGAGCGATGTCCTCCTTGCGAAGACAGTTGGTGCTTCGTGAGGCGTGCCGAGGCGACAGGAGAAACGCCTGGCCCTCATCGTGAGAATGTTGGCACCCCTCTCTCACCAGAGGTTGCCCCATACGTCAAGGAGGTGTATGATCGTCTTAGGCACCATGATCTCCTGCAGCGGTGCTTGAGGGGAAAATCACAGAACCCCAACGAAGCCCTCCATTCTGGGATCTGGGGGAAGTGCCCGAAAACCGGTTTTGTTGGGCTGCAACGGGTCGTTGCTGCTACATGTTCAGGTGTTGCCGAGTTCAACAGTGGCGTTGAGCTGAACATGAGGACTCTCTTCAATGTGATGGACATTGTGCCAGGCACGCATCTCATGAAGTCGGCAGTGACAGCAGACAGTCTTCGTCTCCAGCAGTCATTGCGTTATTCAGCAGCTAGCACGAAGGAGGCACGATGTGCTCGGCGAGTGGCTCGTGCAGCAACAGCAGACAGTGGCACTGACTATGCAGCTGGTGCCTTCTAGGTACATTTATCAGGTGGCGGAACTGTTGAAATGACCGAGCATGGTTGATTGATGAAATAAATGTTGTCATTGAATAAAAATACTGAATGTGACTGTTTCAATGCTGTATTATACGGAAGGTGTCATGGGTAATTTATTTACATAGTTTTTTTTATTTATTTACACAGCATTTTTAGTTGCCGAATTGAGTCGATAACACTGTCCAAACTTTGCAGTTTTCTCAAATTCAAGTTTTCCACAGTAGTCATTACTTACAAACAGCATATCTTCGTTTCTTATTAACATAACTGCTTCAAATGTTTGCATGTATCTTGGCAATATGCTCCTCAGGAACATAGAATCATATTTGGTGAATAACAATGTGTAGAGCTTTCTAAATGTACCCGGGAATACAAGTCGCCAATGTGTTTATATGCAAATTTGAAAAAAAATATATATAAATTAAGTTTTACATAGAATTGAAAATATTTTTCTATGTTCCTGAGAAGTGTTATACAAGGTGTCTGCATGCCAATTTATATTGCATTTGGACAATCCATTACAAAGATATTAATTTTGCAACATTTTCCATATAAAATCCAAGATGGCTGCCGTTTCCATGGTAACAAAATGCTAGAAAACATTTGAAAAAAATTATGGAGTTACTCAATTAACCCAGTAACATCCTGTAAAAATTTCAGTGGGATCAGTAAACAACTTATTATCTAAATAATTACATTTTCAGAATGTGCATTTTTAGGGTAGCCTGTCCCCTTAATTCATTCACGGTGGTGTAGCAGACATAATTAGTTAATGTTAACCAAAATTTGCCATAAAGTTATCAGTTACACTGCCATGCTTATATGTATGTCATTTATTTCTTTGGAGATTGTCTCAAAACGATTAAACTTCGTTTTTAGTGGCAATTTTTTCACATTTACATAAATGTTTTAAAAACCTTGTAACATAACCAAATAAATAAAAATCTCCCATTTTTTTAAATCTTATTATTATATAGTATTTTAACTACAATCTGTGAAGAAATGGTTAATTTATCTTTAAAACTTCTACTGAAACTAATCAATTCAAGACAAGCATATAATAGCCGTCCCAGCTACCTTAAAATTTTGGAGCTCCTAAAATATTTTTGACAAACGATATGTGCCAGAAGCCCTGAACTGTTTGCCGCCGTCACAGATCTATATATAGATATCAGTGGGAGCAACAAGCGGTAGTTTTTTGGATTAGTCGATTCGCTACAATTAACCGGCATGATCACCAGGTGGCGTGCACATTGCCAAGAATTTTTTTAGAATTCAAAGATTAATCATGGAAGCATCAGGAGATAACAATTTACAGCATCCATGGCTGTACTTGTCTTCCATGTTGAAAATAAAGTCGATCAACGGGAATAACATAAAATTGATGTTTGTTGTGGATGACAACGACCAGTTCTTAGCCAGGCACAAGCGGACGACACCTGCAGCTGGCCAGCCTGAGCTGTACCTTCCTGCCCCTTGTGTCAACCTGTCATTCCTGACCCAAGCTACGACAGCTCTTCGTTGAGCTGAACACGCTTTGCCAGCGAGTGTAGCCTGCGTGCATTTGTTTAGCACTGCAGGGCTCATTTTCAAGCCACTGCGAGCTTGCATTGGTGATGCAGTGTTCGAGAACCAGCTGCTGCTAAAGCTCAACGAAGACTTTGTTTGAGGATCCCTCACAGTCCTGTGTCCTGCTAAGCAGTTGAATTAAGTGTTTGTTTGGTTTACACACTGAATTTTCTTGTGTTTGTCTTGTCTACAACGGGTGGACATATCAGCCATTTTATATAGTTACTTGAGAAAAGTACTGTTGTGTTTACTTCAAGTACAATTGTCTACTTTTTTAAAGTACTTTTACTTGAGTAACTTTTTCCTTTTACTCAAGTACAAAATAACTGTAGCAGGGAAACTTGTTACAGCTTAGATACATAACATAACAAACACTAGCTACATTATTGTAACATTGTATCTATACTATCAAGAGATGCTGCTTTGTGGAAGACTTGCTACATTGTAGTAGCATTGCTGTGCAGTGTTAACTAGAAAAAACCACAGACCTATATGATAATTATGAGATTCTAGATATGTCACTGCTATTGGCATTGCCCTACCAATATTTGACCAGGTAGTGCAAGTAGTCATAAGTTCTTGCATTGGTTGCCTTTTTATTCCATGCAACGCCAGGTAACTCGGCTAGTATGTAACAACCGCATAAGGACACATATATTGCCCTGTTATACAGCATAAAATCCTTTAGGCGACATAAAAAAGGAACTACTGTCTCATCCCAACTTTTTTTAAAGGAAGAGGGAGCCTCTTAATATTGACTATTTGTGAATTTTTTTAAGATGTCTTCCATGTGTTAGATTCTCGTGGTAGCTGATTTAAAGATGGCTGAAGTTTTTTCGATGCAATATGGAATATGCCAGTGATGTATATTACTATAAAGCCTGCCATTCAGTTTGTAAATACAATACTTAAATAGTGGGAATGACAGATGAATAAAAACAATTACGTCAATGGAACATAGCCTGTACATGTTATACTGGAAAACCACTTAGATTGACTAGAAACAAACAAGAGGCAAACACAATATTAAATGTATTTATGACTGTCGTGTATGTGTAGGTTTAGCCATGGTTTAATTAGTTTGTATCACAGCCTTACAACTGAATGAGAGTTATACTAATTGAGCTGGTATTATGTATTATGCTTCTACTTGGGTACCACAAGGATCAGTATTAGGACCTTTAGTATTCTTAATATGTATGTATCAGTGACTTGGACGATAATATAACAAGCAACGTACTGAAATTTGCAGATGACACAAAACCAGGCCTCGACATTAACACTGGCCTGCTGGCCCGCCGCCTTTTTTGGGGCTTTCGGGCCACAAGTTTCCATGTTTTACTGGCCCGGTGGGCCAACATAGTTTCAGATTGTTTTTATCCAATTAGTCATAGCCACAGGTCATTGTTTCAATCGCTTGTCCTTGCCTTCCACCCTGGTGCAAGAATTACACGCAATCTTCATCTCATGTAATTTTGTGTTGTCGCTTGGTATAGTTGACATCTTGTTTTGATATGTACGAGCCTCACAAAAAAGACTGCATAACGTCGCTACTAGCGACGACGTACGGACTTTTTATGAATTGCGGACACCTATATTTTCTTACATTTCTGCTGTGTTACCAGTGTAATATTGGTATATCGCAGTCCAAAAGTTTATATTCGAAAGAAAGAAACCCAATTGTAACAGTCATAGTTACATACAGTGTCAGGTCCAGTTTGCCCGGCGAATTTTCGAGTATAACTAGCTGTAACTCGATACACATGCGGTGGCATCACCCATTGTTAATTCTCAAAAGACAAATCGCGACCTGCTGCATATGATTCTCAAACGATTCATGCCGCAACATTGTCTGCCATATGGAATACTGACTGAAAGGATGAAAGTAAATCACCGGCAAAATAAATAACAACCGAACTCGCATCCTTTGACTTGTAATGCGATGTATTGCAAAAAATAGTGTTTTTTTAATCAATAAAAAAAATTTGGGCCAGTAAATTTTTTGGGGGGCCAGTAACTTTTAACATTTACTGGCCTGACGGGCCACTGGGTACAAAAGCTTAATGTCGAGGCCTGAAAACTGTTTAGAAGTGTTAACAATGATGGTGATAAACAACATTTACAACACAATCTGGACAAATTAGTTAAATGGTCGGAGAAATGGCAGATGTTATTCAATTTTGGGAATGTAAGTGTCTACATACTGGACATGGGAACTTGGATGTAAACTATAAAATTAGAGATACTGTTCTAGATACTACTGTAAAAATAAAAAAAAGGAATTAGGACTCGGGGAATTGGAGTAACAATAAGTGATGATATGAAAGTTTCAGGGCAGTGTGGTATTGCAGCCTCAAAGGGTAATCAAATCCTTGGGTTGATTAGGAGAAATATGACATGCAAGGAAAAAAGCGAATTATACCTCTGTACAAAGCAATAGTTAGGCCTCATTTAAAATACTGTATACAAGCTTGGAGACAATAGAGAAGAAGGAATAGATATGATTGAAAGAATACAGAGGAGAGCAACTAAAATGATTCCAGAACTGAGAGACCTTAGTTATGAAGAATGCCTAAAAGAATGAGGCTTAACAGACAAGGAGGGAAAGAGGAGATCAAATTGAAGTTTTTAAGAAATTGAATGGGTATGAAAATATATATAGAAATATTAAGCATAATTACCTCTCAAGAAACTTAGTGTTCGTTCTGTATATTTCAACTGCATCACGCAGTCTTCTTCAGCAGACTGAAGTTACGGATGTGTCACATGACCAATGTCATGTGACACAAGCTGGAGTAGGACTGGTGGGAGCCCCTGGCCAACGTCTCTTTTCAGCGTAGGTTTCTCTCTGTGGATGTTAAGCGCCTCCTTTATTTTCCACCTGTGCCAGTTCTCGTGGTCTAGAATTTTAACGTCCTTTATAGAGCACTGATGACCTGTGTTCAGTTTGTGTTCACTTATAGCTGACAGATGTTGGCGACAAGATAGATGTTCTTTGATTCTTGTTCCATGTGTTCTGGCTGTTTCTCATATATAGTGTTGGTCACATTCTGGGCATTGTATGTCATATACCATCCCACACTTTGCTGCCTTTGCTGTTCTGTCTTTTGGGTGTACCAACAGTGATGTCAGGGTGTTGATAGGTTTGTGGTAAACCGGGATGTTATAGGACTTGAAAATCCTTGCTACTTGTTCTGATAGTTTACTAATGTAGGGCAGACCTATGGCATGTTGTCTTCTGCTGGTTTCTGTGGTGGTGTTCTCCTTCCTTCTCATTGGTTGCATGGTGTTAAACATCCAAGTTTTGTAACCATTTGCTTTCAGCACTTTCTTGATGTGATCCACCTCTATGTACTTGTCCTCCATTTCTGTTATCAGGTTTTCTGCCCTTTGGAGGAGTGTCCTGACCACTGATCATTTGTGTTCTAGGTGGTGATTAGAATCCCAGTTCAAATATTGGTCAGTGTGGGTTGCTTTCCGACATATCTTGACCTTGGTTGATCCATCATCATTCAGGCATACACACGTGTCTAGAAAGGCTAACGTATTGTTCTGTTCTGGTTCTACCGTGAACTTAATGTTCTCGTCCATTGAATTCAGATGGTGTGTGAAATGTTCTACTTCGCTCTCTTGTAATACTGTGAATGTGTCATCTACATACCTCAACCAGATGTCTGGAGGGTGAGGTGCTTCTCTGATGGCTCTTTCTTCGAAATGTTCAATGTATAGGTTTGCCACTATCGGAGAGACCGGTGAACCCATGGCTGCTCCCTTCTTCTGTTTGTAGAATACTCCATCATAACTGAAATATGTGGTGTTCAGACAGATTTCTAACAGTGTGATGATCTGGTTTACTGATAGTTCACATCTGTCTTTCAGTGTTGTATCCTGGTTTAGTCAGTCCTTCATCACAGATACCGCCTCTGTCACCAGGATACTCGTGAACAGGGCTGTCACATCAAAGGACACCATTCCTACTCCAGCTTGTGTCACATGACAATCAACTTCAGTCGGCTGAAGAAGACTGCGTGATGCAGTTGAAATATACAGAACGAACACTAAGTTTCTTGAGAGGTAATTATGCTTAATATTAATAACCAAGAAACCGGATCATCTATCCATTCAAGGATATATAGAAATATTTTTTCTTACTTTAGAAAGACAGTAGATCCAGAGGACACAAGGTGTTATTAATGAAGGATCAGGATAGATTGGATCTCAGAAAGTACTCATTCTCATATAGGACAATAAATGAATATTTGCAGCGTGAATATGTTTAAAAACTTTGCAGTTATTACATACAGTTGTCCATTACGATATGCCAACAATTATAGCAATTGCTTACAATGTCATTGTCCGAAAGTTACATAATAAAGCACTGCTAGATGTTACTGTAATTGCCAGTGTTATGCCGCAAATCCAAGAAGCCATCGAGATATACTAACTGACAGCATTGTGTATCAAGGCAGACATTTATGTGATAATGTTGTGTATCCTGAAATAATTTTTGTATTTCGGTCCTAGACCTAAAGCTGGTAAGAATGCCATACTAAATCAAAGATAACAAATCTTTCTGAGAGTGTATTTATTTGAGAGAACCTTTGTGTCATCTGTCATGGAATGTGCAAACTAGTATGAAAAATGTACGTATAGTAAGAGCAGCACGGGAATTCCCCAATAAAAGCCCCCACATGTCAGTGACGTAATTCAGAACTTTTACTCGTACACGTCAAGTTTGGTGTGCTGAACCTCCACATTATAGAACCAGCAACATAAACGTAGAAAACATAACTAAAATGTTATGCAATATTTGCAGCGGGGTTGGCAGTTTACCGGATAGAAAAGTTAAGATTGGATTAAGACATGGGGCGCGTTGGTCGTGTAGTAGAGCGTCGGGCTTTCGGTCGAAGGGACCAGGGTTCAAAACCACCTCCGCCATTTCGAAGCTTGGACAACTTCATTCACCCCACTTTGTCTGTGTCTTTCAGAAGAAACAGTAAAAGCTGTTGGTCCCTTCTACCTGGTGTCTATGCTAGTGGAAGTAAAAGATCCCACGCATGGAAATGAAAACAACCTGTTGTGGACTCACAGAGCTGGTGGTCTCATTCTCTAAACTACCATTGGTGTAGATATCCTGACAAATGGATCCTGCCAATTATATAAAAAAAGACATTCTGCAAATTGTCAGTAATTAAAGTATACAGTTTAAATTAAATTTAAATTACATTATACTAGTACATTTGCACTAATAATACATATGATTAATTATTTTCCTTGTAGTGAACGATGCTTTTCCAAAGACTGCAACAGCACACCCGGTGGGAACCCTGCAGACTGCAGCTTCACACCCGGTGGGAACCCCACAGACTGCAGCTTCACACCCGGTGGGAACCCCACAGACTGCAGCTTCACACCCTTTGGGAACCCCACAGACTGCAGCTTCACACCCGGTGGGAACCCCGCAGACTGCAGCTTCACACCCGGTGGGAACCCCGCAGACTGCAGCTTCACACCCGGTGGGAACCCCGCAGACTGCAGCTTCACACCCAGTGGGAACCCCACGGACTGCAGCTTCACACCCAGTGGGAACCCCACAGACTGCAGCTTCACACCCAGTGGGAACCCCGCAGACTGCAGCTTCACACCCAGTGGGAACCCCACAGACTGCAGCTTCACACCCAGTGGGAACCCCACGGACTGCAACATCACACCCAGTGGGAACCCCGCAGACTACAAAAGCCACACAGCTGATGCACCGACCAGTGGGGGTCTCGGCAATGAGGAGTTCGCTGGAGCTGACGCCTACATTGCACCGACAGCCAACTGATGATGAAATTCCATGGACTGCAACAGCACACCCGGTGGGTACCCCACAGACTGCAAAAGCCACACAGCTGGTGGGGATGCACCGACAGCCAACAACACCATTCGTTGCTGTTAGCAAACCATCACGAAAACGACCACAACCACAACCACAGCCACAGAAATCCCGACATGTGGTAGACATCAAGATGGAGTAGGTTCCTTTCTGTCATCAATGTACTCTTGAGAAATTACCTTAGTAACTAATGCTAAGCAGTCTTCTGCGACACTCTAATTGTAGTTTACTTATCATCAATGTGATTGCAACTGCTCCATGTATTTGATCTGCCTATTTTCTGCATAGTGCATCTGACGTGTGGCTTCTTTCATAGGTGCGTGCTGTCCACATTCTGTGGAATGCTGGAAGTTCACTTATGATTTATTTGGCTGAAGGTTTTTCTATCTTCCTCCACTTCCTGTAGCTTGATTTTGTACGTACCGGTAGTTATAGTGAATATGTTGATGTTAAGCTTATCATTCTTTTGATCCGGGTGCTTCTCTTGAGTCATAGGTAACTTTGGCCTGCTTTTGCTTTAGATATAGTTCTGCAGTCATAATACATTATATACGATTGATAAAATGAATTATTAAATTCAATTATATAACTGATTAGTTACATCAAAGCATATTCAGAATATCGTGCTTACTTTAACACGAAACTGTGTTGTCTTTCTATTCAGTGTGCCCGTGACCTTTGTGTATTTGTGCCCCTTGTGTTACCCCCAGCACTTTCCAAACCGCAACTCTTTTTCAATGATTTGAACAAAAAAGGACATTTCTTTATTAAATTGACTGCGGGTGTTACATAAAATATTCACACATTACATATTTGGACACCAGTATTGGATTGATCAATTGTATACTTTTAATAGATGACGTGTGTATATTTATATATTTTTATTCTTAACTTGTTTTACGTGTACTTTTACTGCATGATGTGTGTATATTTATATATTTGTTTATTCTTTCTACATGTACTTTTAATGCACAATGTGTGTATATTAGTGACATTTTTCTTGGGAAGCAACTGTATTTGTAAGTCTGCTTTAGTTTGCGCATGAAGAAAAAATCATCTAATGTTATTTGTTGCAGCCCGTCGAATCCTGAAGGTCTCATGAGTTTGTGGGTGGGACAAGTCAAGAAAGAAGTGAAGGACAAACAGCTACAAAACATGTTTTCCAAGTAAGTTGAACCCTCACACTACATCATCATTGATCTTTACACTTTCGTAACAGTAAAAACAAACTTGTCCAAAAACTAACATACATTAATGAATATTTTTACGATTGTCGAAATGGTATTTATACAGTGTGAGGCAAGAATATTTACTTTGCTATAATTGTTGCTGTACGCAACACAAGAGATAGTTCGGAGTACAGTACCAGTACACAAAATGGTTTTAGTCCAAAGTCATCACGTGAGCACGTGACAACAAGTTGACCTGTCCCTTTGTGTTTTGAACCTGACTGACGCCAGTCGTGTTTTCTGGGAGCAACACATTGGACAATTTTCTTCGAAGATGTCAAGGTTAGTATCAAGTCAATTTAATATGTTCTACACCATGCACTATGCCGGCAGCATATTTAAGTTACGTGCGTTGTTTGCCTAATATTGAGCACGTTCTAGAAACCAGGCTTGTTAACAAATGCATGTCAATGCATTTGAATGCAAATGCAAATGTTTCGCTTCATGCAAATGCGAATACAAATGCAACTTTCCAGGAATGCATGCAAATGTTTTGGGGTCGCATTCAAATGCAAATGTTTTGGTTACACATTTGCAAATGCATTTGAATAAAAAAAAACATTATTAATTTATTTAATAAATAGAGTAGTACATTATTGTAACCTCTAAGTACCACTTCAAACCAGTCCCACTACATGAACATGTCTGTAGAGTCATACACTGAGTCACACAGTTCCAGGCCTGCAGAGGTGGTGGAAATGGGGGGGAGGAATAGACAGTTGACAGCTTACTGGGAACCATGGCAGGAATGAAAGGCTAATCCTTCAGGTAGGCCAGAATGGAAGGGGAACCCAAGACAATAGACTGTCCACTGGTGGGGTAACTGGGAAGATAACCTGGTGGATAATTACAGCTACCACTAATCACTCTATTTGGCTGTAAATATTCAGGGCTGGCATTGCTAATGTTTACTCCTCCAATGAGCTGCCACCCCAACCCACCCCAACAGTGCCAACACAACACAAGGGAGTCATTTGTCTGCATTGGTTGATTTGTTTCAATGAACAGGTAATCTCTGAAGCCACCAACCTATAGATCAGTTGGTCTTTTCATATTGTATGAATAACAGCTCAGGCGTTGACCTACAGAGCACTTTTTCAAAGAGCATGTTGTGAAAGTAGATTCACAGGTCAGACAATGATTTCATAATCTGCTGAGGGTACTGCTCACTACAGAGCACTTTTTCCTATGGCATGTTGTGAACTTGTGAAAGTGAATCTAACAATAATAATTATTCAAAGAATTACGCATGCATTTGATTGTACATTTGATTGTGCGTTTGACAAATCAAATGTTTGTGGGTCGCATTCAAATGCAAATTTTTAAGGTACGCATTCAAATGCAAATGCATTAAACATTTTATGGAGGCATTTGAATGCGCATTCAAATGCTCTACATTCAAATGCACATTCAAATGCATTTGTTAACAAGCCTGCTAGAAACAGTTTCAAACTATGACTCCTTGTTCCTTCCTTTGTATCACTGTCTTTGTGCAGCTTGATGATGTTAGATACACAACTGTTGTACTTCCCTTGAAGCAGTTTGTAAACCTCAATCATATCACCACGTGTTTGTCTATATGCTAGTGTTGGAAGTTTCAATCTCTCAAGCCTGGTAAGGAATATCCTTCTTCTTCCATTTGAGCTCCAGCGGGTGATGTAGTGCTGGTTCAGGTCCGTGTTGGTCAGAATATGTCACGTCTGCAAAGGTTAGCAATACATTAGTGCACAGACTATATGATATATAATAATAAAGATTATATAATAGTTCTATGTTGGCATGATGAGAAAGCACTGTCTAAACCTTTCTACTGATGGTTGGATAACTATTTCTTGTATGCTCTTGTTCCATAGTCTGATGGTGCTGGGGAAGAATGAGTATTTGTAAGTGTCGACACAGGTGAAAGACTGGTAGAAGCGAGAAGTGCTGCCTCTGATGAGTGCTGGTGCAGCAGCGAGTGACTTCATTGTCAAGTCAACCAGTTTGTGGTTGATGCGGTACAGCATCACCAACTTGGCATCAGGTCGTCTTCGCTCTAGTGACTTCCATTCCAAACTCTCAAGCATGTTTCATATGCTGCTGTGTCACCGGTTGTCATTCATTACAAAGCGAGCTGCTTGTCTCTGGACATTCTCAACTATGTTGGTATATTTTAGGTGGATGGGTACCATACCGTCGACACATACTCCACAATAGGCCTTACGAGTTACGATGGTCTGGTAGCACCGCGATTTGATGGCTTGGGGGCAGCTGCTGATGTTGCGCTGTAAGAAAGCCCTGGTGTTGTTGGCCTTCTTTGTTATGTTGGCGATATTATCATTCCATGTTAATTTCTTGTCGATAGTTACTCCAAGGTATTTGGCGCCAGTGACCTTCAGATCTTTCCCGTGGATCGAGTAGCAGCTGACTACTTTCTTCTTTGTTTTGGTGATTCTAATAATTTCGCACTTGTTTGGGTTGAACTCCATCTGTCTTCCACTTCTGCAACCTGTCGATGTCATCTTGTAATGTATCTGCGTCAGCTGTTGCGTTGATGTTCTGGTACAGGAGGCAGTCATCAGCAAATAGACGTGCAGTGGAGGGTACTTGGTCCGGGAGGTCATTGATGTAACACAGGAAGAGGATGGGGCCGATGACTGTGCCCTGTGGAACGCCTGAGGTGACAGCAGCTGTGAATGACCTTTTGCCTTCGAGGACTACTTCTTGGGTACGGTTACTCAGGAAGCTTTGGATCCAGTCCATTGTATTTCCTCGCACGCCGTAATGATATAGTTTGGCTGCCAGGTGGGGATGAGACACTTTATCAAATGCTTTAGAGAAACCCAGCAGCACAGCATCGATCTGTCCGGCACCATGGAGGCTCTTGGTTAGGGCATCAACTGTTTGGATGAGCTGGGTTTCGCAAGATCTACGTTTGCGGAAGCCATGCTGATAGTCAGTATGTTGAGGTTTTCCAGGTGGTCCATGAAGTTGCTGTGTGTGATGTGCTGCAGAGTTTTGCAGGAAATGCTCGTTAGGAAGATGGGTCTGTAGTTTGATGGTGAACCTCTGTCTCCCTTCTTGTAGACTGGAATAACCCAAGCATGTTTCTAATCTACCGGCACGGTGCCTTGATCAAGGGATGCCAAGTAGATGAGACAGTACTGGTGCAATCTCAGCGGCATAGTCTTTCAGGAGCCTGGCAGGAATCGCATCAGGTCCAGTGGCTTTATGGGGTTTAACTGCTTCAAGAAGTTTTCTCACCCTGTTTCACATACTGTTATATCTGGCAAGACACTGTATTTGCTAGTTCCAAGGTTCAGCACGTTGCTCTTGCCTCCTTTCGTGAAGACTGATGAGAGTTGGGTGTTAAGAATATCAGCTTTAGTCTGGTTATCGCTGTGGACAATGCCATTCTTCTTGAGTGGGGCTACTTTGCTGTTATTGTTTTTCTTGCTTTTGATGAAAGACCAAAACTTCTTCAGATTGCCCCCATTCTGGTTGCTTTCTCCTTTCATGGAGTTAATGTACTGTTAATACACCTTGCGACACTCTGATTGGACAAGCTCTTTTAGCCCGGTACTTTGCTATGTCCTAGTCAGACTTGGTGCGCTGGGCCTTCTTATAGTATTTCTTTTTAGACAGGTTTCTTATCTTGCTGTTGGCCCAGGGCTGGTTGAAGCGCTTCTATCCTTCATCCCAGGAAGTTGCTTTGTTGCACGTCTCTGCACATTTTATATGGCATCTTTGTGTTTCTGCATATAAGGAGACCATAATCTAAATGACTTCCAACTAAAGCTTTATATAATGGCACAAAATTATTTGGATTTAAGGTTGTGATACTGTTTGCTTTGTTTATTTTTTGGTTGATGTGTTTATCAAATTCTAGCTTTGAATCAGTAATAACCCCAATGTCTTTTTCTTCTATTTTCCTAATTCATGGGCAGTATTATCCACCTTCAGCTTATAAGCATACTCCTGCTCTGCTGTTTTCCCTAAGTGCATCAACTAGCATTTATCTGGGTGAAATCTTAATAACCATTGACATGACCAAGATGTTAGGTAATCTAAGTCGTCCTGTAGTGTATGCTGGTCATCTGTACTATTAATAATTTTAAACACCTTGGTATCATCTGCAAACCTATATTAAAAACCATTTATATGTAAAAACAAATAGGATCGGTCCTAAGACACTGCCCTGCAGAATTCCACTGGTAACATTTGTCCACTCAGAGTGTGTGCCATTTACACTGACCTGTTGTACACGGTCAGACAAGAATGCCTGTGTCCATCTTAGTGTGAAGAAATCTATACCATATGATTCAAGTTGGCCTACCAATCTTTTATGAGGGATAGTATTGAACGCTTTCATAAAGTCTAGATACACTAGCTATATCTTTAGATTCTCCTCTATTTAAAGCTCCATAACATTTAACAGTTGAAGTACCGTAGAACGACCTTTAATAATCCCAAACTGTTGCATACTGAAAAGTTTATTTCTCATCATGTGACTAACAATATGGTCTTCGACACAGTGCTCCATACATTTGTATAATATACTTTTTAGACTTACTGGTATATAATTTCCTGCCGATTGTTCAGCTATGGGTGGAAACTCCGATCTTTTAATTCTTGGTCATAGTTTTGTTCATCGTCTGCAGGAATATGTGTTTTGTCATAACGATACTTCTAAAGTGGTTGGTGTGGATTTAGGTATTTCTGAAAAATTTTCCAATGTTATTACTGTGGCATAGGGGGCCTCACCCTGGATCATTTAATATACGATTTGCCACTGCGAATTGATCTCACTGTAAAAGCAGTCATAATTGACACTGGTAGTAATGATTTATCACATGTCAATGTTGATCTAGTAAATCAAGGTGATTGTGTGTCAGATCCTCCCACGTGTGATGGTGCGGCTGACTGGGCGGACCTGCCCCATATTCACTATTAGCAGCACAGCGGCATGCACGCCAACTGGCAGCAATACTTCGATTAGTTTGGGGTGCATCTTCATGATGCTGGTATGTGCAAGTACGTCCCTTCCATGAGGGGCGCAGCCATGTTTGCTGCAGAACAATTTTAATGACTGCGAGATCTTGGCTTTGTGCCTGTATGTATGCTAGGTTTCCCTGGCGCTCAGGTCAAATTTAGTATGTTTACATAGCATTGTTGTTTCCCTAGGCAGTAATAGCAATTGCCTGGTCCTGTAGCAAAAATCATTCTAACACTTAATAATGGTTGTGTAGAGTGGTGTCGCTGTTTAATTGAAACCCCACTATCAAAACAACAATTTCATTTGTAATTTATTATTGCAACGTTTCTCCACTGCGTGGTATTACTTAAATTGCACTTTACTATTCTAGTGCACACGCAGTGGTGTGTTTGTTTACTTTCTGCTCCCTAAAACTTTCACATAATTTTAATATTGCATTGCTATGCACCTGCAATCTCAGAGCAGTATCTCTGTATCAATTATGAATGTTTGGTACCCGTGAGGGCAGTCATCTCTCTACTTTGAGTTACTGCCAGTTGTCTCACATTTGGTGGTTGTGGTCTCAATGTTAAAAGTTACTGCCTGTAAACATTTGGTGGTGGTTTTCTCGATATAATTTTGCTGCCTGTATGCATTTGGTGGTTATTGCCTCTATGTAATGAGTTACTGCTAGTTTTCACACAGTTGCCTGTGTGAACATTTGTTGTCTCTACTATGAACTACTGCCAGTAATTGTTGCAATGTGTATGCAGTGGCTGGCCTTCTGTTGCTGTGTTGTAGTATGCCACGGTGACGTCCATCCATGATGAGAGCGGCTTAAGAGACAACCATCACAACGTAGAGCAGAGCAGCCGCTGCAGGTTGTCAAGCACATCCTACAAAGATCAAATCAGATGGTTATAGGCTAGCAGTAGTGATCTGAAACACTGAGATCAAGTACATGTACTGCTCAACTCGGAATAATTTTATTCTACACTTCCTTCCTTGATCTTCACCAGGCCTTCTGCTATGGACTGTCACCACCGCTGGGTGTTCTTGCTTCAAGAGGGTCGCTACTCCACCTTTCTTGTCAACAAAAGTATTGCTGGCACCATCAGATCCCATGCCGACAAGTTTGCCTGAATGACAAATTAATCTACATTACAATTATTATTTGATTTTACTTCCATTGCTGGAGAAGATACATAAAAATTAACATAGTTGCCTGAATGGCAACACAGTATTGTTCCAGTATTGCAATTTTCTACTGAATGCTCATGGTGTATTTTAAATCTGATAATACTTAATGGTATCATGAAACAGTTGATTTAAGATGTTTAATTACCTTTGTCAACATGGCCTTGTATTCCAATGGCAGCAAATACTGTCTGTATACATGTCGATATAGGTCAGTTGATCTGGTGCTTGTAGGGGAGCCGATAAATAGAAATTTCATTATTACTTTGCCCTCACGTGATGTTCTCAGGTAGATAGACACCTGTTCATCACCAGTGATGACAGTACTGCCATCCATGATGAAACTGAATTGCGTTAGTAATTCGTTCCGCTTGTCCTTCTCGACATCTGCAATGCACTGGATGAATGTCAATGCTGCACGGTCATTGTGATAAGTTGGTCTAATCTACAGCCCTTTCACTTGGTCAGGTGAAGCCATCTATGCAAAATCAGACAGTGGGCGATTTTGTTGTGTGAGTGCATGTGCATTGCGAACCAGATGGGAAATTCTCTTTCGATCGGCAGCTTTCATAGCACGCAATAGTTTTTCTGCAGTGGACTGGGCGATTTTGTTCTGGCTCCTCCTGTTCACCGCCACAGTATGATGAGCCTTGCTTTTTTCATAGTCCGTTATCGCAGATATTTTCATGTTGTACAATCCTTTTATAAATTGTTGTTTCCCTTTTGTGCCTTCTTGTCCTTCCCATGGCCATAGTAGTCTAGGCAAAATTTGCAGGTCATCCCAGTTGTGGGGGCATGTACAAGCCAGCTCCTCCTGACCTGCTACTGTGGATTAAATACTCAAACGGGTCGACGTTCGTGTTCATATGTTGTACTAATAGAAGACACCCGAGTGGTAGTAGGACTTGTCACCGTACTTGTAGAAGTAGGTGGAGTATAATCCCGCTGTCGCTGAGGTGATGGTGGCTGGCTAGAAACGGGGATTTCTATGACTGACAGCGAGCCAGGTCGACTTGATTTTGACTGCTTCTTATGGCTTGGTCCCGGCGTGGGCGAACGAGGCCGCTTTTTTAAGAACTTCAGCATCTTGACAATACCATTCGTTAATAGTTTTTTCATACAAACTGAGCATGTTTTCAGTTTCACATTCGCAAGAGAATGTAATTAAGTTCCTGATTCATTCACTAGAAGTGCTCTGCGCACCACGTGGATATATATATATATATATATATATATATATAAAATAGTAATATATATAAAAGTGGAGCCATGCAGCGCCAGCCTAGAGAAACTATAATCAGGTTCCCGATTAATTCACCAAAAGCGGTTTTATTTATTTTTTAAGTGCATGTATGTGAAGCTAGTCCAGGGGGATGAGGTCGTGCTCCGGCTACTGAGTTACACAAGCCATCCCATCACTCTCTACCCAGCCCTTTCCGACTGGATACTGCTTCATGTACCAGCGAGGCAACAAATGTCTGTTCAAACAGTGCAAGTTCAAACATGTCTTCTACAAATGTCAGGCACCCCACCCGGCCAGTTTGTGCCGTAGTAGCTTCTTGTCAAAAGAAGCTTTTAGAAAAATAGCGTACAAGCAAACTATGTGGAGGGTTTATAGGTGTACCAGAAAGGATGAAGACTACACAAATTACAAAGAGGCACCTAATGCAGCTACGACTGAAATTAGACAATCTAAGAGAAGCTACGAGCAAGAATTAGCTTGTAACATAAAAAATTACAGCAAGAGCTTTTATGCATATATCAGGAGTAAACAAATCGTACGAGACAAGGTTGGACCACTAGAAGACAGTGCTGGAAATAATTATAATATCACAAGGTTTTATAATGGCAGAAGACCTAAATGGATACTTCAGTTCAATGTTTATTAGAGAGGATATTAGTTCATTACCAGTTCCAGATGCTAAATTTCAAGAGGCTAAATCGGACTATTTAGGGCAGTTAATTGTAACTCCAGAAATGTTAGCTAAGAAAATAAAAACAATGAAGGACAATAAATCACCTGGAGTGGATGGAATTCCTCCAAAACTACTATTGGAAACAGTAGAACAAATTAGTATACCACTTGCAAGAGTGTTCAACTTGTCATTAAAAGAGGGTGTGGTTCCTGTTGAATGGAAAGAAGCAAACATCATAACATTATTTAAAAAAGGTTTGAGAAATAAGTCAGAATTACAGACCAGTGAGTTTAACATCAGTGATTTGTAAATTATTAGATAGGTTAATCAAAGGCCATATGGTGGACTTCCTTGTTAGGCATAAATTACTAAATCCATCTAAAAGCGAGATCATGCTTAACAAATATGTTGTTTTTTGGAAGAAATCACTAAGTGGCTAGACGAGGGATCACCAGTAGATATTATATACTTAGATTTTCAGAAAGCTTTTGACAAAGTGCCACATCAAAGATTACTACTTAAATTAAAAGCCCATGGTATCGGGGATGGCATAATCAACTGGATAGAACAATGGCTGACTGACAGAAGACAGTGTGTTGTAGTAGATGGGGAGGTTTCAAACTGGAAATCAGTTTTGAGTGGGGTACCACAAGGATCAGTATTAGGACCTTTATTATTCTTAATATATATCAATGACTTGGACGATAATATAACAAGCAACGTACTGAAATTTGCGGATGACACAAAAGTGTTTAGAAGGGTTAACAATGATGGTGATAAACAACATTTACAAAACGATCTAGACAGATTAGTGAAATGGTCTGAGAAATGGCAGATGTTCAATTTTGGGAAATGTAAATGCCTACATACAGGACATGGGAACTTGGATGTAAACTATAAAATGGGAGATACTGGTCTGGGTACTACTGTAAAAGAAAAGGACTTAGGAGTAACAATAAGCGCTGATATGAAAGTTTCAGAACAGTGTGGTATTGCAGCTTCAAAGGGTAATCAAATTCTTGGATTGATTATGAGAAATATAACATACAAGGAGAAAAGGCTAATTATACCTCTATAAAGCAATAGGTAGACCTCATTTAGAATACTGTATACAAGCTTGGAGACCATGTCGTAAGAAGGATATAGATACACTCGAAAGAATACAGAAGAGAGCAACTAAAATGATTCCAAAACTGAGAGACCTTAGTTATGAAGAACGACTGAAAGAATGTGGTTTAACAATCCTAGAGACAAGAGGAAGTCAAATTGAAGTTTTTAAGATATTGAATAGGTATGAAAATATAGATAGAAATAGTTTTTCTCACTCAAGAAAGATAATAGAACTAGAGGACATGAGGTAACATTAGTAAAGGATCAGTGTAGATTGGATATCAGGAAGTACTCGTTCTCAATGAATGGAACAAATTGTCTACGGATTGTGTAACTGCTAGCAGCGTGAATATGTTTAAAAACAAGATTGACACATATCTCAGGAGGGCAGATTATACATAGATTAAAAATGTTGGACTCTCAATAAGCTAATGGTTTCCTTGTCCACTTGCCATCTGGGCCTTTGTTTTGGATGGCAATCTTGTTAAATCACTTGGACGTTTAATTAGAAGATGTGGCATCACATTGTGTGTATTCTAGACGCACCAAACACATGCAGATGGTAGTGACACAGATGATACACCGGTCTGTGATTTATGCCACAAAGGCACACGTGAGTAAATTTTGTTAATTCCACATTTCCATAATAACAGGCTGTTGATGGAGTGTTGCAGTATGACTGGGAGTCATTGTATACAGCAATTTGTCTATTTGTGCAATATCTGTAATGGTTAATTTTTCCATATTTCCTGACTATAGCAGGTAGGCGGTGGTTGTTGCAGTGTAACTGGCATCTACTGTATACAGCAAAACACTTGGGAGCACAACTGGCACCTATTTCATGTTTTTTCTATAATGATAGGTCCATGTTAATTGGCTGTTGTGTGGGATGACTGCTACAGTATGATTGATATCCATGTTATAGAGTATGTCATCTTGGACAAATAGTTAATACCGGTGGTTGGCCACCTCACTGCGTGTTATTTGATAACACTAAATATGTTTGTAAAGCACATTTATGTACTGTGTTATTATGTAGTGAATTGTGTTCATTACCATTTAGTATGGATGTATGCAATGGGTAATATTGAGTATACTAATGTAAGGATGACTTCTCTACTACTAAATTAGTTGGTTCTTTGGCAGATCCCTTGGGTGGCGGTTGGGACCTCTACTACTGGAGGCCTGGTGGGACAAATGACCACCACACCTTCGCTACTTTTACTTGTCATTTAATAATTGCTTTTCTCAATGAACAAGTTTGTATTGGCTGTTAAGCTATATTTCATCGATTTACATATATTGTATTTTTCTCGACCAACATGTTTGTAGTAGCTGTTCAGCTAATTCTCATCGATACATGTATTTTATTATCTGTTGGTTCATTTATTAAATGACCTTTAACAACAATTACTCTCTGTGTGTTCCTGTAGCAAACAAACTCAGATTCTGCCATTACGCGTCAGCAGGGTATAAATGAGTATTTTTACACTTGTCAAAATTACACATCAGCAGGGTATAAATGAGTATTTTTTACACTTGTCAAAATAGTATTTATATAGCATGAGGTGAGAATTTACTTTGCTAAAATTGTTGCAGTCTACGATACTAGAAACAGTCCAGAGTACGCGAAATGGTTTTAGTTAAAAAACATCACGTGAGCACATGACAAGTTGACCCCTGTTCCTTTGTGTTGCAAACCTTGCTCACGCTACCATAATCGTGTTTTCTGGGAGCAACACATTGGATGTTTTTCGTCCCATTGTCCTCCCCTTTCTGCCACCAATGTTCTCGTGTTGCTTGCTGTGTTATCGTGATTATGTACTGTATGTAAACATTCATCACTCTATAATGCATAACTTGTTTTTGATCAACAATCATATTTGTTAGCGCGTACGTTCTTTGTTCTGTTCAAAAGGAATCACAATATGTTGATCAAATCTATTGTGTGTCAACACTTTCCTTCCTATAGAATTTTTTCTGTAGGGTTTTTAGGTTTTAATGCATGTAATATTAGTGTAAATACATACACAATGTGTTGATCAGTGTATCATTTTACAACGTGTCGTACTGCTTTCCTTTTCCTGTAGGGTTTTTACAAGGTTTTATGACAAATGACCACCACACCTTTGCAACTTTTTCTTGTAATTTAATAATTGCTTTTCTCAATGAGCAAGTTTCTATTGACATTTAAGCTATGTCTCATCAGTATGCATGTATGGTATTTTCCTCGATGAGCATGTTTGTACTAGCTGTTCAGTTAATTCTCATCGATACATTTATTTTTGATTCTGATGGTGCATTTATTAAATGACCTTTAGCAACAATTACTCTGTGTGTTCCTGTAGCAAACGAGCTGAGGTTTCTGCCATTTTGCATCAACAAGGTGTAAGCATTAAGCATCAGCAGGGTATAAATAATATTTGTGTAGTGTAAATTTTAGTTAATTGTGATATATTTATAATTAATTAATTAAGTTTGTATTTTATGATGTAAATAGTTCAATGCCATGGTTTTTTGTATGTGGTTTATACAGTATTGTATATTTTAATTAAGTATATTTTAACTAGTGTTTATGCATATGACTAGCAAACATATTTATTGTTTTTTTATTATGACATTCAACACCTGGTGAATAAGCCTTGGCTGCTTAATTACCTGATGATGTCTGTCACCATGCAGGTACGGGGAGATGACTATATGTCGTGACATTTTCAAGAATTATGTCTTTGTGAACTATGCAACAAAAGAAGGACCTGGAAAGGCCATGGATGCACTGCAAGTGAGCACCATAGCAACTAAAGCTGTTGCTCTCCTCTTTGTCTGTGCATCGATACTTGTCTTTGATTTTTGTTTTCTTCAGTCAGTGATCCCGTTTCACAGCTTTCTCCACCACCCGCCTCCATTCCCCCATCCCTGGCTCTCATTCTCAACTCCCCTCCCACTCCCACCAAATCTCTCTTCACACATTCCTCCCATCTCAGTCATGGTCTTCCTCTTCACCTTCTCATCACTCCTTCCACTTTGCTCCACACATTCCTCCCAGCTTGTATTCTCCTGCCAATTTCTGTCTCCGTACCGCCGTCCCCACACACCGCTCCACCCAGGTATACAAAGTTGTCTCAATGTTTCAGTTTCTTCCCTTCCATTCATCTCGGCAATTAAATTGTTTGCTCATCCCATTTTAGAATCACTTCGCAAAGAAATCAAACCTATCTAGTGTCCACTACAACATGCTGGCTCGTTTGTGCAAATGTATTTATTTTTTATTAAATCCTCGGACAAACTATTAAATTGTTTTCAACTGGGCACAGTCAAAATTATGTGTGAAAGTGGCTCAACACTATATATAATAGGATAAGGCTGTTCAAACTTTTGCAAGTTACCCGATTGTGTGAACATGTATAGTTTGACGTGATGTAACTTTGTGAAAGGATTTATTTATTTTCAGTGGAATTTCATTTGACAAAATAAAGTTTGAACATTCATAAACTTATATTTTACTGGTTTATAATACCTTGTGTGTCTCTGATCACATGAAAATGTGTAACTTCAGTTATAATTAAATTTGTGTTACGTTTATCTGAATGAAGCGATTACTCATCAAGTTCTATTTTATTACACTTGTGACATTACCACTGCCTGTATTTAAGGGTTTTGAATTGGCTGGGGAGAAAATAGTGATACGGTTCACTAACAACCAAACTGATGGACAGACAAAAACAAAAAGGTAAGTGGACTCTAGTTGAGTGGCAGTGTTGGTATTGCTTTGGAGTGGCAGTGATAATGCCAGTACCTTTGTCAGGTAGCAGTGCTGGTATGAATGGCACTGCTGGTACCACTGTCAGACGGCAGTGTTGGTACCAATGTCAGATGGCAGTGTCGGTACCGTCGGAGCCATTGTGAGATGGCAGTGCTGCTACAACTGTCAGATGCCAGTGCTGGTGTGACTGACAGATGCCAGTGCTGGTACCACTATCAGATGGCAGTGCCAGTACCAATGTTAGATGGCAGTGCTGGTACCACTGTCAGATGGCAGCACTGGTACGACTGACAGATGCCTATGCTTGTACCACTGTTAGATGTCAGTGTTGGTACCAATGGCAGTGCTGGTATCACTGTTAGATGGCAGTGCTGGTACCACTGTCAGATGGTAGTGCTGGTACCACTGTCATATGCCAGTGCTGGTGCCACTCTCAGATGGCAGTGCTGGTGCCACTCTCAGGTGGCAATGCTGGTGCCAATGTTAGATGGCAGTGCTGGTACCAGTGTCGGGTGGCAGTGCTTGTACCTGTGTCGGGTGGCAGTGCTGGTACCAGTGTCGGATGGCAGCGCTGGAACCCGTGTCGGATGGCAGCGCTGGTACCAGTGTCAGATGACAGTGCTTGTGCCAATGTTATATGGCAATGCTGCATTTCAAGTGTTTGTGTACTATTAGCGGTGATTACGCCACAGTCAAGAGACAATGCTGGTATCACTTTTGTTAAGCTGGCACTACTTTGATGTACCAGTCTCATTAAAGTGGCAGTGTGGGTACCACTGTAAAGTGACAATGCTGGTACCAATGTCAAGTAATAGCACTAGTACCGATGTTCAGTGACACCTGTGTCAAGTGGTAATGCTAGCATTGTTAATTGATCTATTCCAATCATTGTGTGAGATATATAATCAGTCTGTCTTTGAATTATGCAGTGGTTTTATGTGATTTTCTGTGATAAATTACAAGTATGTTCATTGCTATAATAATTATATAAACTAGTTGGGATAATTTGTTTATAATTACATTACGTATGTTCATCTTGGTCACAGTGCACCGTATCCCAACGGGACGAGTCTTTGGGTGGGCAACGTCCAGCCTGAAGTGTCGGCAAAAAAGCTGAACCAAATGTTCTCAGAGTAAGTTTACATTTGTCTATCAATGTCTCCAGAAGTTGCTTCCAGTGAACGTCATGTGTGCATCCTGTTGTCTTTGAATAAAAAACAAACAGTTTTGAAGGATTTAAATATAAATGCATTACATGGCAAATGTTAGAAATACAAATGCAGGTGCAAGTATTTCTAAAATAATGTAGAGCTATGTAAAACTCCCTTAGTTGATTTAGCCCATCAATGTTCAGCTACTTAAAACTCCCCCCTCAGTTGATTTAGCACATCAATGATTTCATCAAAACAAATATCACATTTGAACAAATGAGTCGGCACGTTGTAGTCAATACTAGATAGATTTGTTTTTTTTTGCGAAATTAGTCTGAAAGCGATAACAACAAAATCTAGTTGAGGAGGAACCTTGAAGAGTTTGGTTTCTGATGTTCTGTAGATAACTCCATGCTGTAGGTAACTCCACGCTGTAGATAACTCCATACTGCTGTGTGCTTGATGTAGTGTGTACAACACTGTACATGTATTTACTATATGATTTGTCTCTTCTTTTTTCAGGTATGAAGACGTTGAGAGCGTATATTGTCTACCAGATAAATTCTGTGCTTTTATCAATTTCAAGACAAGGCAGAAAGCTAAGAAGGCCATGGCTGCGTTACAAGTAAGTCTACACAACGGGCAGACAGCAGTAAACCCATGCTTACTTAATCCTCTTCACTCAAAGTAGAACGTTAGGCCAAAACGATGCCTCTCCAAGGCACTCTTTTGTTGGCAGCTTTCTTCATTTCTTTCCAAGTGGTTCCAGGTTTCTTTGTCTCACCGACTACTGATCTCCTCCAATTATCTTTTGGTCTGCTTGGTTTTCTTTTTGCTTGGGTGTTCCAGTCAAGGGCCTGTCTCGTGACATTTGTTTTTGATATTCGGAGGGTGTGCCTTATCCAGGTCCATTTTCTTTTTTCAATGCCTTACCTGATGCCGTCTTGTCTGTCCTCCTCATGAGGTCTTTGTTTGTGATCATATCTTGACATTTAAGTTTGAGAATGTTGTACACCTGCTGGATAAAATCATACACCTGGTGGATTAATGTTACAAACTTTGCTGGTATTCCGTAATGATGCATAAGCATCCAGATAACATCTCTGTCTACACTGTCAAAAGCTTTCTTGAAATCTATGACATTAATATAGAGAGGAGACTGCCACTCAGTTAACTGTTCTATAATTATTCTCAGTGTGGCAATATGGTCAGTGCAAGATTTGTCTTTTTGAAAACCAGCTTGTTCTTTACATAGCTTTTCATCCAGTGCTTCTTTCAGTCTGTCCATAATTATGCGTGTGAAGACTACTTTCTTTGGCAGTTTGACAAGATATCCATGTTTCCAATCTTTTGGGACTTCTTATTGTTCCCAGATCTTTGTAAATAGGTGATGCAACATATCTGTTGTTGTTATCGGGTCTGCCTTCAGAGCCTATGGCATACATGTTAATTTTCTGAAATGCAGATGCAGGAGATTTATGCATAAATTGGAGGGTCTTACGGTATCAGATAATCAGTTTTAGTCCCAAATACACTGCACATGGACTATTATCTGGTTCACTGACATGTTAATATAAACATTTTGGCAGTAGAATTCTTTGTGGACTAGTAGAATTATAAAACTACTTTACTATAGTGGTATAGGAATAAAACAATTTGTTTTATTCCTGAAATGTATTACTGTACAAAAAACCCTACCTGACTAGCAGTAGCCTGCATATTTTATTACACACGCAACAAACATAAAATTTTCTAACAGGGCTAGAACTGAAAAAAAAATGTCTTCAAAGTTTGTGATCCTGGGTGACAGAGGCGGTACTTTCATGGAGGCATTTGTGACCTTGGGTGATGGAGGTAATTTTTTATTTGTAAAATCTATTTTTAAAATATCTCTTCGTGTATAATGTGCTCTGATTGTGACAGTTATCAAATATGTGAATTAAATAAAACTTGTATAAAGTGGAGATGCATTGATTTGGATTATTTCAACGGATATTTAACGGATTGCACATTGATGAGCAATAATGGGGGACCGTTCGTTTATTGCATAATTATTATAAAGAATGCAACAAGCAAGGCACATGGATAATATTTAGTCCAGCCTCCATTTTCCAGCCTGCACAAAACTTTATTGAAATAACCCCTGCTATTGTTGTTGGCATGAGTAAAAGGATGGATTGGCAATATTTTGTTAACTGAGGCCACAGAAAAAAAACTTTATTTCATTGAAAATCTGGGAGATTTATTCTCCTGTGCGGGAGACCAGGAGATTTGATAGATTTTCGGGAGTCTCCAGGCGAATCCGGGAGACTTAACATGTCTGCTGTGGTGGTATGCCGTCTGGTCCTGGTGTCTTTCTGTTCTTTAACATCTTTAGTGCTCTACTTATCTCAACTTTTGAAGGTGGGTTTGTGTTAACATTTAGTAGCATTTCTGCTATTGGTATCTCTGGTCTTTTTACTGGTGACTCTGGATTTCTTTGAAGTGTTCTTCACATCTTGATCATTGCACCACCTCTTTGTTCATGGTTCTTCCCTGATTGTCTTTCACTGGTTTTTAAAGATTTTGACTTCACAGCTAGTGTTTTTGTTATATCATATAGTTCCTTCATGTCTCTTCTGTGCGCTGCCATTTCAGCTTGTGTTGCTAGGTCATTGATGTAGTTTTGACCATTTGTTTCCTTTCTTTGATCAATGTCCATGTTGCTACCGACAGCCACACCTAGTGTTTTCTCTCCCTTTTGCCTAAAACTTGTTTGCATGCTTCCTTCCAGATTTTTGGTAGTGTGGCCATGACAATGTCTATGGGGTCTTCTGTCATGTCTTCAAGTGCTTCAAACCTGTTTCTCACAGCACAGTTGAACTCGAGTTTTGTTTCTCTTGTCTTTAGTTTTGTACGTGGTACTGTTTGTGTGGTCTATTGGTTGTGTCTGTTTATTTCTTCAACTTGATTCTAAAAGTTCCCAGTAGAAGATGCTGGTCTGATGCCAGACCTACATCTGCATCTCTCTTCACTCATATGTCCAGAAGACTTCTCCATTTCCTGTCAGTGGTCATGTGGTTAATTTGATTGTCAGTTTTCCAATCTGGTGAAACCCTTGTTGCTTTGTGTACTTTATGCAAAATAACAACACAAGTCCAGCGTAGATTGAAATAGGCCAAAGAATGACATTTAGATTTATTAATTAAGGAGCATGAAATTAGGCAAGCATACACCATCAAAATAAGATACATCCAATAATCTCAGCAAGCATGCCGGCCCCCAAAAGGTGTTTACACATAATTAGTAAATCATGCCTATCAGCTACCCACTACCAGTACTATCTGTACCACTACTGACTTATATACAATTCACATGGTATCGGTGGGGGTCACTCCGCCCCTAGCCAAACATGGTAAATGAAAAAAGTGGGCTAACCACCCAACATTCTTGAACAATTCATAATGAACATTATGGAAACACAACACGCAATGTATAAAGGTGTTACATATCTAGACATTAGTCAACCAGTAACTACTAACACATCAGACCGAAAGGTAGGGCCAAACAGCCACCCAAATGTACTCGTAAAAAGTACCCGCACTAAAAACCCTGTGTACACTACTGAAAACTCAGTGGAGGGAAAAGCGTTAATGCAGAACCTCGTGTACCAAACTATAACAGGGAAAAGCGTCAAAAAAATTCAAAAACTTTGTGGACTACCTCTCTGTCTTCAGTGTTCCAGTGTATCCCTACCTAATGCACCACTTGATTTATTAGATAACACTGGGTAACAACTGTTAACACAATATTAGGGAGGGAGGGTGGGATTTTTCAAACGGATCGGAATAAACCGAACAACAAAACTGATCTTGCAATAAAATCAACAAATTCAGCGATAACGAATAATCAGTAACAATAGAAATTCGGAAATATTTGCAGCGCAAAGGTCTCACAACGACACAAGCTAACTTGGAAATCGAGAGAGGCTGGCTCTAGGTCACGTGGTTGGTGTATCCATACGCGTGAGCGAGTAATTAGGCCAATACTCTCTCTACCATAAAAGGTCTAACCTCAAATCGCCTTCATTGCCCTGTCATCTCGCATAAAATCCTTTATGCGCCGCTGTCACATAAATTCATTTATGCAAAATAACAACACAAGTCCAGCGTAGATTGAAATAGGCCAAAGAATGACATTTAGATTTATTAATTAAGGAGCATGAAATTAGGCAAGCATACACCATCAAAATAAGATACATCCAATAATCTCAGCAAGCATGCCGGCCCCCAAAAGGTGTTTACACATAATTAGTAAATCATGCCTATCAGCTACCCACTACCAGTACTATCTGTACCACTACTGACTTATATACAATTCACATGGTATCGGTGGGGGTCACTCCGCCACTAGGTCACCCTCTGTGACCGACCCCCCCACTCCATGCAGGCTTTCGTGGCACTTTGTGTTGCCATTATTGCCACTCCGTGTGTGTGTGTGTGTGCGTGGTCTTCATCTTCATGTCCTGAGTAGATTGTATGTTCTCCTGTAGCTAGCTTAGTCTGTCCGGCTCGGTTCCATCTGGTCTCGCTGAGACCCAGCACCTGGATGTTGTATTTCTTCATTTAATGTGCCATTTGAGCCACCATCCCAGTCTGGTACATGGTCCGCACATTCCAGGTGCCTATTCTGGTGTTTCTTTTGGCGGTAAGTAGATGATCTATCAGCGATCTGACTTCCCAAAGGCTTGCTTCAGCTCATTTCATGTTACTCTCTGACGAGGCATCATCTTGAGTTGTGGTGTTGATTGAATAGTTTTTCGTTTCTGTTTCTGTATTCAGTTTTACCTCTGGTGGGTGATTGGCCCAGTCAGTGTGTTTTTTGTCAGGGTTGTCCTTTAGCCCTTTCTGTGTCCGTCCTTGTCTCGAGAAGGCACAAAAGGGTCCCCATGAGAAGATACAGTCGGACTTTTAACAAAATTGCCATCCAAAGCAAAGGCCCAGGTGGCAAGTAGACAAGGAAGCCATTGGCTTATCGAGAGTCCAACATTTTTCATCTATATGTAACCCACCCTCCTGAGATATGTGTCAACCTTGTTTTTTAAACATATTCACGCTGCTAGCAGTTACATAATCTATAGATAATTTGTTCCATTCATTGATTGTCGTCTGTGAGAATGAGTACTTCCTGATATCCAATCTACACTGATCCTCTACTAATTTTACCTCATGTCCTCCAGTTCTGCTATCTTTCTTGAGTGAGAAAAACATATTTCTATCAATATTTTCATACCTATACAATATCATACAATATCTTAAAAACTTAAATTTGATATCCTATTTCCCTCCTTATCTGTTAAACCACATTCTTTCAGGCGTTCTTCATAGGTCTGTCACTTCTGGAATCACTTTAGTTGCTCTCATCTGTATTCTTTCGAGTGTATCTATATCCTTCTTACAATATGGTCTCCAAGCTTGTATACAGCATTCTACATGAGGCCTAACTGTTGCTTTATACAAAGGTATAATTAGATCTTGTTCATTTTATGTTATATTTCTCCTAATCAACCAAAATAATTGATTACTCTTTGAACCTGCAATACCACGCAGCTCTAAAACTTTGTTATCAGCACTTATTGCACTAAGTCCTTTTCTTTTATGGTAGTACCTAGAACAGTCTCTCCCTTTTTATAGTTTATATCCAAGTTCCGGTGTCCTGTGTGTAGGCATTTAAATTTCCAAAAATCGAATAACATCTTATTCAGACCATTTTAACTAATTTGACTTGCTCAGGAGAGCCATTTAGACCAAATATACCCATGAAGTGGCATGTTTCGCATCTCAGAAAGGAGGGTCAAATTTTGGAAGAGTAGCTAAGAATATGCAAAGGGTCTTTAGTTGGGCCATTATTCAAATTCAGCATAGCAACAATTAATATCCCAAGGCTAAAGGGGGAGGTCATGGGCCACTCGTTTCACCTGTTGTCCACTCTATTAGATCTTTCAGGATCATAGAATTCTTTTTTCATGTCCTGAAGGTTTATTTACCTGTGTAGACTTTCACCACTCTTGTCAAGATGGCCTCATCCACTCCTTTATGTCACCCCTCTTTGACTGGGAGATTACTAGTTTTCATGTGCCTAAACTACTTCAATTTGCATTTACGGACTTCATCGATAATAGTTTTAAACCCCTGATGTGATACAGTTCGATACATTACTTAACCGCATAATCTGTTGTTTGTCATCCATCTGATAAACGCCTACTACCGTATAGCTCCCAGGTGGCTGCATGTCTGTTAGGTAGCATGCTTCTTTTTGGGAACTATGCATTATGTTTTATTACAAGAACAATCAATGGATAGCTATTTTTATAAATGTTCTGCTCTCTGTTTGAGGGTGTGGAATGCGCTGGAGAGTACCTACTCATCAAACCCAGGTGGCAATGACGTCTTCCCATCTTGATTCACAGGGCATCAAACGGTGCACCGGCACCACTTTGGAACAGCGTTACAGCGGTGCACCGGTGGTGCTCACACCGCTAGATATTGCACATTATGTTACACTAGTTGCATAGATACTACCAGAATTATTTCATTGTGGTATGGTGGGCGGTCATAATTTTATGAAAAATGTACTTCAGTTTAGAAATAAAAACAGTATATATAAATGGTGGATATCATGTGATAAAATTTAAACTTTGGATAGTGATGACAGTGTTTGTGAAGATAGGGGTGATGGGTTATTGTTTTGGATTTTTTTATTTTAATTTTTAATGAAAATATAGAAATAGATACACAAAGTATACTTCGCCTGTGTCTTTTGTTTGTACCAGTTATGCAAGCAAATGCATAGAGGACGTGTTTGTATGTGCATGTACAAGAAATATATTTTGTGTACATTTTTATATTATAAGTTTGCATTATTATAATAATGTATGTATATGTATGACGAGTCCTAATGAAATGAGTCACATGTGCAAATTTTACACTATTTAGTTATCTATATCATTGGAAAGAGCAGATATTAAGCTTTCATATGATATAATATAAGGACATTGCTCACTCATAGTCGAAGTTAAGTTAGAATAACATACATGGGGTAGAAACGTCCAAACTGATGAAAACGCATTTGAAGTTTAAGTACATGTTTACTTCAAAATATATTAGTTACCAAGAACATATTTCTTTGAAATGTTGCACATCCTATGTCTTAGGTGTTATCTTAAGATACTGAAAATATGAAATAAATCTATGACATTAAAAAGTTATGAGCAAAAGAAACGATGCTATATAGAATTGCTGTATAGAGCTGTAATTATATTTGTTTAATCATACTACAACTGAACCACTGCAAACACAAACAGTCTGGTTTGTCAGGTTAGTGATTTTATTAGTTAACTCACAGTGTACTGGAAATGCTTAACTTATTGATCAAACTAAAAAGGTTTGCTGTTGCCCAATGACAAGACAAAAACAGTTTGATATAACACACATATATTACCTAAATTTCCTGGCTTTGTGAAATTTATCGACTTCATCATTATCGGCCATCGCTGTCATAGAATGCGTTGACCGCTGACATCAGATCTGCGACACCGCCACATCAAAATCAGTCATTCCTTTTCATGTCTCCGTTCAAAATACTGTCCAAAGTCACGCTCATTGTCGAACATGATTCCTCAAACATTTTAACACATTATCACGGTCAATATCCGATTAATTGGGAATATTAGCAATGAGCTAACATGTGGGGCGTGGTAGCGTAGTGTTTAGAACGTTAGGCTATCAAGAGAACCCAGGTTCGAATCCTTGCTGCCGTTTCGAAGCTTTGGAAATTTTTTTCATCCCACGTTGCCTCAGTTCACTCAGCTGTATAAGTGAGTACCTGGCATCAGACAGAGGTGGATATCTGAATGAATAGTCTGCGCAGTAATTGCAGCATGGCTGAATGCTTCCCAGAGAAGTCGAGTTGGCATTGGAATGAATTCAAGTTTATGTACATCCGACTCATTTTGTTTGTAAGGATTCGTCACAATTGATATATATGTATATATATACATATATATATACATATATATGTATATAGATTGCTCTCAATTTACACAAGTTGAATGGGAAGATATCTGTTGGTATAATGAACTGTGTCACTGGTGCAAATCCGTACTAAGTGATTATTGAATCATGACAGTTGTACTAGTAGTCAGATTAGTAGTTAATACATTGTGACAATTCATATAATATTATACTAGTACTGTCAAGGTTATTGATTGTTTTTGTCTTGAGCATGATATATTTTTAGACTTTCTAATGTTGACTAGTGTGAGTTGGATTTCTTCTGACCATGGAATTGCTCCAAGGTTGTGAAGTATCGAGTTACTGAATCTTGAAAGTGCTGATGTACATTTCAAAGATAGGAGCAGCACAAAGAGAGTTTGCACACAATGTATGCTTGGTTTAGCTTGTTACATTTTATTTGCCATTGGTTGTTACGAAAGCCTCACGGCCTTTCAAGGATTGCACATTTAGTATATTGACATGGTGCATATTGTTCATGTCATAATTATCTTGCTTTGCATGCATAGTGCAGTTTAAATCGTTTTCTAGATGCAATGCATATTATTTAGTCAGTTAACCCTGTGGCTCGCTTGACGTTATCATCAACTCTTAACTACACATGCAAATATGTCACCTTTCCTTACCTGATTTTGACGTGTAATAGTTATATTTTAATAAATAAATGACACGTCATGAAAACACAGATTTGTTTTGCTTGTTGTGATGTAGTCCAGTTTGAAGAAATTTGTGGTTCATATTTTCAACTACTGTAGCTAGACCTCTACTGATGGTAAAATGGGATATAAGTATGCAAGCTCCCTGATACATAGACTGGCTATACACAAGCATAACCTCCTGGGAATTGCCTATCATGGTACATAGTGGATATTGGGCACACTGTGATCCTAGGTTTGTGTTAGACATTTATTTTGTAGTGAATTTCTGAAGGAGCAATGTCCCGAAAGGGCACATTCAGTTGGTTGTAAAAAGGACACAGTTTAGAAAAAGACTCCGAAGGCAATTACATATATGTGCGTGGTGTGTGCGTGCAGCCGCGCGCGCATGTAGTATGTGCATGATTCCATATTTTTGGCAAGGTCTTTTTTATTTCCAAAATGAATTCAACTGTGTATATGATGAAAGACCACACCTAATAAGTATTTGTAAAGTATGTGTTTTAGATCAGTGGGCTACCCTTCAAGCTGCAAGACAAGCAGTACAATTAAGATCGTAGACAAAATTAGGTCATTCTGCTCTGTCACAGCTGTTTTGGTTCATCAGTATGATCTAAATTTTAACTGCTGTATACCAAATGTTACACACAATCGCTCAGTAATGTGCTGTATTATTACCAGTATTATCCTTCTTTTTTTTAATCACCAATAGCAATATATTTAGTTGGTGATTCCAACATTTTTATTAAAAAAATGGATAATACTGGTAATAATAGATCACATTATTGAGCGATTGTGTGTAACACCAATAGCAATATATTTAGTTTATCAACGTAGAGCCACCCGCCAAAGAAGAAATAGCTACTGCTATCAAGGAACTCAAGAATAGAAAGGCACCAGGTCATGACCAACTAAATGCAGAGTTATTCACAGCAGACCCAGAACTAGCAGCCAGACATCTTTTACCCTTATTTGTGAAGATATGTAAGAAGAAAATTCCTGATTGGTGCAAAGCTACCATTGTAAAAATCCCCAAGAAAGGTGACCTCACCAACTGTAACAACTGGCAAGGCATTACGTTGCTGTCAGTCCCCAGCAAGATCTTCTGCAAGATTATTGTCAAGCAACTCTCAACAGCAGTAGTCAAGGTGCTAAGAAAAGAACAAGCTGGATTCTGAAAAGGAAGAGACGACATCTCAAAGATTGCACTAAGATGGACACCTGAAGGTAAAAGAAAACAAGGATGGCCCAAAAAATCCGGAGGAAAACTGCGGAAGAAGAACTCAAACAAATACACCTAAGCTGGGACCAGGCTGCAGACAGAAAGAGGTGGAGGACCCTTGTTTCTGCCCTATGTACATGAAGACTATATAAGTAATATATTTAGTTAACTACGATATGTGTGTACGCCGGTGTATTTTATGGAGGGGGGGCAAGGGGGCGGCACCGTTTCTAGCAATCAAGCCACTAGGCATGTGTTGGTACATAAAGCCGAGTTTACTCGAGCCGATATATTCACAGCAACGAGCAGATACCGTCGCAAGCGCCAGATATTATTGCATCGTGATCGTCCTGTGTAAACTGTGTTGCTGCAGCACTTTGAGGAGACGTAGCATGAAATATAAAATGATCCTATTTTGAAATGACGTTGCATGGGGTATGAAATGGGCTTGACCCTTTCCAATGACATTATATACACTGCTATAATCTGGGCATACCCAAGTTAGTACACATGTAAAAAATTAAGCTTATTTGAGAGGATTTCTTCATTGAAATTATACCACTTTTAGAGACATCATTTCCCTGGAATGATGTCCATATAGTACATATAGAATGCAGTAAACCCCTGTAAAGCAGCCACCCAAAATGTGATCAGCTTCTTATTTACTGCGTCTTGTTCCCTACTGTCAAGGCTTTTATTGCAGCGCCTTTTATTGGGAATACAAGACTTCACAGCTAATTTTCATATCCTTTTCAACTAATGACCCCCGTTTCATCCAATTTCAATCCTCCAAGTACATAGGAACACTTGCCCAACCGTCAACCAGGTGATTGACAAGTTCACTGCCATAAGCACGACTGGCGTTCAATAATTGATTGTTTTTGTTCCCCCAATGAAACATTGTGGATACGCCCCTGTCCTGTGTGTGCACCTTTGCAGAGGTGGGCAACATTTTGTAGTGTGACGGAGTGGACAATACACTTGATATGTCTACTTTGTCATATGATTCAGGACAAACATGAATTATGTAGCACGTTATTCATAGGTTAGTTTATAATGTCAAATTATGAAATAATGTACAAGGTACCACTTTGGTAACAGTCCACTCCACATACTGCGACAGAGTGGACAATCTGCATATGTTTTATTTGCCAATCATCTATGCCACGCCATCGCCCATAAACATTGTACATTATTCCATAGCTTGATATTATCATGTAATCTGTGAGGTAACATACTCAACATTCACATGCTTTTATCGAATCGCGTGACAAACTAGACATGTTTAGCATATCCCTATCAGTTATTAACTGCGAAAAGTTAGTTTTTATTAATGCCAAAATACTGCACACGATTATCCCGATGGACAATTTCCCACCAACATTGTGTGTTACAACCAGTAATGTAATAATCGACTGGTTATTTAATAAATCGACCAGAAATGTAATAAAAATGATGATAATCATCATGATGATGTTAATAATGATGATGAAGAAGGTGATGATGAGGGTGATAAATGATTATGATGATGACGACGACAACTGAGGGGTTATCTTAGTGATGATGATTATGACGAAGATGATGATAATGATGATAATAATGATGACAACGACGGTGATGATGAGACTGATAATTGGTTATGATGACGATGAGAAAGAAGATGAAGACAATTAAGCGGTCTTGGTGATGATGATGATGATGGTGACAATGAGGGTGATCATTATTACAATTATGAGGCCGAAGACAATGACACCTTCAGCCTCATCATCCTGCTCCTCCTCCTCATCGTCATCCTCATGTTCACCCTTATAATGGCTAGCCATGCTGACACCCACTCGACGTTCACAAACGTATGCTTAACATAGGAATCTCAGAACGAGTGAGCCGCATGTTTTCTGGGAGGACATATGGAATGCCGTTCATATAACCTCCCATGTAACGCACGGCAATGACTACATGTTGGCAAACAATAGGACCGAGTCAGACAGAGTGGTAAGGAAGAAGGCGGGTCATTAAAAAGGGTCACTTCAACAAATGAAAGAGTAATTTACACTCAATTAAGGGATCATCTCAAACAACTATTTAAGGGATCATTAAAAATGCTTAAAAAAGAAATACCTGATCATCATTTGATCAAATTAAGGGGTCATCTCAAACAACTTAGGGGAAATCTCAAAATGCAATGTGATATTAGTGACCCGCGACAGCAAAATCAGTCGGAAGTCACAAATAGAGATTATCAGCTACAGCCTACGGGCCCATATAATGACATAGTGTAAGATTCTCGCTTCTCTTAAGGGCGCGTGCATTCGTTGAGAATACTCACAGTTGTGTAGTAGTTTTCTTTGTCGCTCGCCAGATCGTCTAGCTGCTTACTGATAATACCGCAGACGATCAGATCGGTATAATAAGCCGTGAACGCATCTTCCAGGTTCGCAAGATTTTATTAACGCAGAAGTGTTGATCGTACAATATACTTGTTTCTCCCATTTAGCATTTAAAAGTCTTCAATAAATTTAGTTTTCTAATGGTAAGGTAGGTATGGGCCGGCGTGGCCCATCCTTGCCGATAATTTTGAGTCCAAATTGAACGAGGTGCGTGGTAATTTAGAGCGCGCGCACCCGTTGTTTTATGAATCTATTTCTGGCCTATTTATACCAGAGATTTCAGAAGAACCCCGCCCCAGTGGAGGCGCAGTTAACCATTTTAGGAAATCGAGAAAGCCATTATTGGCCGATGTCCATATACAACCGTCATCCCCGTACATGCTGGAAATGACCGTCGTATGCAAGGTATCGGGTCACCTTCTGAACCCCCCAGGACTGGGAGACCTTCTTGTGTCCTTGGGGACGGTCAGTTGCCAACTAAACTAGTTTCTTATGGCCTGCATTCTAAATCGGGTAAACATTTCTCCCGTTTGACAGTCCAGTTATTATTACAGTCGGGGCGACTCTACCCCTCCCTACTGTGTATACTAAATAAAGCAAAGCTGCAAACTGGCCAGAAACTAGCTTGCCTTACATAAGTTGTATCAACCTGGCGTTAAATTATTGATTAAATATGTCTGCAATGATCACTATCTCTGTTCTTACAATGTTAGGCTGACCAAACCTTACATTCGAGAGCGTCCAAGGTAGTGGTGGAGCAAGAAGGGGGCAAACTTGGCATCAACACGCCAGCATCCAAGGACATCACCATGCACTATAGTTTCGACTATGCACAACAGGTGCATTTCCCGTCAGACCCGATGTACTTCCTTAGTCCAAGAAAGTGTGGTTTGTTTGGTGTTACCTGTGAGGGAATGCCACAACAGGTGACATACCTGACAGACGAAGGAATGACTATAACAAAGGGAGCTAATTCTGTTATTAGCTACTTGGATCATTTCTTCACCAATTATGGTGTTGGTGAGATGCAAGTGCACCTGCACTGTGACAACTGTTCTGGCCAGAATAAAAACAACTACCTGCTGTGGTATCTGGCATGGCGAGTGATGCACTCATTGCACCTGTCCATCTCGCTGAACTTCCTGATCACAGGACACACAAAGTTTGGACCTGACTGGTGCTTTGGCCTCATAAAGCAAAACCATCATCGACACATGGTGTCGTGTTTGGATGATATAGTTGATGTCGTCGAAACAAGCACCGTCACGGGTATCAACATCCCACAGAAAGTCGGATCGGAAGATGGAGAGGTTGCTGTGCCACAGGCAATCCTTCCTGCGGCCTTTCTTCCGTGTGATGAAAGGCATCAAACAATATCACCATTTCCGGTTTGAAGTGGCACAACCTGGAGTGGTGTTCAGGAAGGAATATGCAGATTCAGAGGAGAAGTGTGAACTTCTTCTGGATGCTGAGGTGTTCCCACCACCCCACCGGCCACAACCCGTCACACCACCTGGCTTGGACAGTAATAGAAAGTGGTACCTCTACAACAAAATTCGGGAGTTTTGTACACCACACACCATGGACATCACTTGTCCGCAGCCAGAAGGGGAGTCTGAGTGTGTAGTGCAGCCAGTAGTGCAACAGAGTGCTGGGCCCTCTAGCCGTGGTCGTGGGCGTGGTCGCGGGCGTGGACAAGCTCGGCCACAATTTGATGAACAACCTGCAGCAAAACGTGGGCGCAGGGGGCGCCACTAGTCAGTAACATGCTTAATTTGACGTCTGAGACAATTGACATTACTGAATGTCATCAGCTATCACTTGCCTTCAGATCACAACTAAATTGCTGAATAAAGCACTACAACTGCAAAATATGATTTTTTTCATTTCGTGAATGAATAACGTGAGTGATCCTAATAACAGTAATAATATAAAAATATTGTTATGTAACTAATTTACAAGTAAACTTATTCACATATGTATCTGTCTGATATGATGCATGCATAAATACTCTGTTACATGATACTTTCCAACGTAATCCTCCCAAAACATGTTAATGGATCTTCAAAGTCGATTTTCTCCAAATTAACGTTTTTGACCCTGGTATGGTTAATCACAAAAATAATAAAATAAGGTGAAAGCTGAAACAATTAAGGGGTTATCTCAAAAATTTAAGTTGGTCATTTCAATCAAATAAAATGTTCATCAAAACGATTAAAGGGCATCTAAAGTATTTAAAAATTTGACTAAAATTAAGGGATTTTATCAAAAACAATTTAAAGGATAATTTAAAAAGGAGTCATTAAGGGGTCATTTGATAACGAACTGGCTGATCATCTCAAAACATTATGGGGTCATCTCGTAAAATCAAGTGGTCATCTCGAAAAATGTTAAATAAATTAAGGTATCATCTCAAAATTTAAGGGTGTCTTCTCAAAAAAATTAAGGGATATTAAAAAGTGTAACTAGTCATTACAAATGAACCAGCTGATTGTCTCAATAAATTAAGGGATCATTTCATAAAATAATGGGGTCTTCCCAAACCAGGTAAAGGATCATTTAAAAAAAGCAGGGATAGTTTAAAAACTTACCTAGCTGATCATGTCAAATAAATGTGTCATGTGAAGCGGTCACTTCATATAATTAAGGGGAATCTAAACATGTAGGGATTCATAACAAAACACAAACTTAAGGGGTCATCAAACAAATTATGGGGTCACATAGTAATTGTAAGAGGTTATTTCAAATAAATTAAACAGATTTTTTAAATAAATTAAGGAATCGTTTTTTTTAAATGTAAGGGCTCATTCACCAAAATAACTAGCTCATCATTTGAAAAAGTTAAGTGGGCCATCAAAGCATTAAGGAGTCATCTAAAAGTGTAAAAAGAGGATCATCTAAAAAAATCAGCCTCTCATTTTTACAAGACCCTTTAATGTTTTGAGGTGACCCCTGAATGTGTTGAGACGATCAGTCATTTCTTTTTAATCTACACTTCTACTTTTTTAAATTATTCATTAACTTATTTGAGAAGACCCCCTTTATTTTATGATATGACCCTTTAATGTTATAAGATGATCTCTTAATTTATTGGGACTATCAGCTAGTTCTTTTTTAATGAATATTTACGTTTTTAAATGATCCTTATAACTTCTTTAGAAGACTCTTTCATTGTATGAGGTGACCTTTTAATGTTTTAAGATTATTCCTTAATTTATTGAGACGATCAGCTAGTTTATTATTAATGACCGCTTGCATGTTTTGTGGTCCCATAACTTTTTCGAGAAGCCCCATTATTTTGTATGCGATGATCCCATATTTTTCAGACAATCAGCTACATCAGTTTTTAAATGATCCCTTTTTGAAATCATCCTTTGCTTTTCTAGAAGACTAATTTATTTTATTACATGACCCATTAATGTTTTGAGATGATCCATCAAGTTATCGTGACAATCAGCTTATTATTTTTTTATAAATCACCCCTTACAATTATCAGGTCCGTGACTGCATTGACATCCGAACCGAACGTACTGTTATCATAAATAGACATAATACAGTACTTCTGAGCTCGGGTTTTGTGTGGATTTACCCACAATAGAAGTTTTCTTATTATTATAAGTTGGAGGGATCAGGGAAACACATAACGAAGAATGATGGGTGGATAGTAATGTCATATTTGCCAGTAGCTCAGAAATTGCATAACGGCACTGGGTAATGATCCGAGTTTTGATAGATATTAGGTATTCGTATTATTGAAGTTCATATGAAAAAATTTATATTGTATTTTAATACTATTTATAGGTGGGTGAATATACAGTAATGGGTTTTTGGACTGGTCTACGGGGATGGCCTATTTTAGGGTGAAACTGAGGAAAAAGAGTAAAACTGTAATACTTTCATATGAAATACATTTGTAAATTACGTAAATCATCCCTTCAAATATAGAATTAGTTTACATTCAGTTAATGGATATATTGCAATACTGCAATTAGCATCTCTACAGAATTTCATCAGTCCACTTCTTCATCCTCTTTCATCAGTCCACTTCTTCATCCTCTTTCATCAGTCCACTTCTTCATCCTCTTTCATCAGTCCACTTCTTCATCCTCTTCAACAGTGTTTTTCAACATGGTTTAAATACACCAAACCACAATAATCATACATGTAACTGAACAGTAGTCATAGATTCATAATCGCACTACATAAAGAATATAGGTCGCACAAGAGAGAAGTAACAAAATATTTAATTGCATGTAGCAAACAACATGTAGCAAACAACTACAACAGTCTCAGTATTCAAGCAATAGAATTATACATAATTATTAAAAAATTATGAATAAGAATTTACCAAACATTTGCACATGTACTACCCATATGTAGATCGAACATGTTTTGAACACTCGTGCGTGTGTGTGGATATACACATTGATGTGTAGATACATACAATTAGAGTTACTCGACTTTTGTTTGTATTGTCATGGTTTCCTCTTCCAGACATACTGGTGTGCTTGAAACGTTTCATAACCACATGATGTATGCAGCCAAGCGATTTACCTTCAGGTGTACATTTTTGCACCACAATCATAGAATATCTGTGTATCAGAAGCATTTGTAGAAGATGTATATCTTCTTAACAATAAGTCATTGTAATAATTTGATCATCATTATTTGTGCAATTTGTTAAAATTATTGCACTTTCATGTGGTTGACAGCAGGTCACAATGTACATGAGAAGCTAGCTTAGAACAGGTAACCAACGTGTCAATTAACAGGTATATCTTTTTTGTAATACCAAAACAAATTCATAAGAAAACAGTTGTTTTACATCTGAAAGCAATGTAGTTGGAACATTTTCAAGGATACTTTATAAAGTGTGGATAATTTTAAGTTAATCTATAAATTTTAAACCAAGTGTACTGTCCATTTACATTAGGGAATGTATAATTTGTCACACAACAGTTTGGTTACGTGTTTCCAGCTTCCCGTAACAAATATGTAATTTCAGAAAATTATGTTGCGTACAGTACACAATACTACACATATATGAGGGGGTGTGGCAGGAAATGGGAGGTTGGTCCTAAAAATTGGTGGGTAGTTGGCCTCACAAATAGATGGGACTGGTGGGAGTCCCCCCCCCCCCCGTAAGACATACTGTATATATCTTACAAGTAGACGTTGTTGCAGCACAGTTGCTCAAAGTCATTGCCTATTTTGCAATGATGGTTACACAAGCACCAACTTGGTGAAGTAACACTTCCCACTGGCCCTGGATTAATTGTCATGATGCGAAACACAATGCCTGGCTCCTTTTCTCCCATCTGTAGAAGCAGCCCCCTTTGCCTGTGTTTCAGTCTGGTCTTTAGTGGCAGTCTGAAAGGAATAAAAAAGGCACCTTAGAATTATTGTTATATATTTATTTGCTAATTATTTAATAAGAAAATGTTGGTGTGCATTTCGTTTGTTATTAAAATGATATTTACCTGTATAAGCATTTCTATATTTTAGGCCAAATATTGTCCCTGCCTATTTCTAAACATCTGTGCAATGTGGCATGTTTACGATGATAATATGCAAATTTGTCACTGCAAATTATATTACCTAAAGTTCATAATTACTTAAAGGTGCCTAATCAATTCGAATTTTTTGCGAGTCATTTCAAATTAATTTTGCAAAAAACCAAACCTACCTAGTATCCACTGCAACATGCTAGCTCATTTGTGCAACTTTTGCATGTAGTTTTTGTGAAATCATCAGACAAACTATTAAATTAGTTAATGCTTGTTCAAGCATTAACTGAAGTAAAACTAGAATTGCTGAAAAATCACGATTTTCTTCCTTGTTGAAATTTCATAACTTTGTCATGTAATCGGCGAGAGGATGGAAGTCACGCCCATGATCAGCATTGACCCACACAGTGCTTACACCATTTTGGATATCTAATATTTTGATTCTTACTACGTTTAATGACTAAAGTCAATTCTTTCGATGATTAGAATGAAAATAGGCATTTTTTATTAAACTGACTGTGGATGTTATATAAACTATTCATACAGCACATATTTGGACACCATTGAACTGGATTTGCAATAGGCTAAATCAGTTGAGGAAGCAGTTGTAAATTTAACGCAAAAATTGCATGTCTGTGGTGAATGATTTCTTGGTTTATGTTTGTGTACTGTTGGCATGTGTGTCCACCTCCAGCATATTCAGAGGTGCCAAGTAACATTGCACCACAAAAAGTGCTAGATCTACCACTTGTCATGAAAAACTTGTGATGTGAGGGTGGTATATGAAGACTCAGTGTTATGGTTCTGGCAGAAGAATGTTTCTATTTTACAGTAGATTTACTTAATTCTGATGCAGTTTGTACTTGAAATTGTGGTTTCTGTACATTTGGATTCAAAATGAGTAAATTTTTTGCAGTTTTGTGGTACATTTTGATTGAAAAGTTGGGGATAGTGAGATTCTGGAGAAAATTTAAGAAAAAGCGATATTTCCACTGCCAAAGTGGTAGACTCTGCATATTCTGTCACCTACATGACACAAGAGGTATTGTGTCACCTACATGACACAGAGTTATTGTGCCTGTTACAAAGGGCTGCATGGATATTATGTGCACTTATTACTGTCTATAATATTTGGCCCACAACTTGAAATGTTGATCAATAGATAACATCTTCACCACCCATTTGTTAAGTTATATGCCTTTGATATTGTATCTATAATAATAAAACATGTTTTCACTGTTCGTTCAGTAAGTTACTATTATAACACTGATGGTGATAAACAACATTTACAAAACGATCTAGACAGATTAGGAGTCAGACCACAGTTGAGAATTGCATTGGTGGCCATGTTAACGTTTTGTCTGATTATAAGAAAACGTGACCAAATTCTGAAACTTTTTCACAGCAATTGCCATCATCTCATTGACATGCTGACCAAGTTTTATCAAAATCACATACCTCCAGCTCTTTTAAAACGCCCCGACGTGCAATGCCCATCAATTTTGACAAAAATAGCCATGTATTCATGCGCCCACGTGGCCCATAGCAGAAAAATTCCCATAAATCCCTCCGCCTGTTAAACTCTCAAAAAAATGCGTCATTTCACAGCCAATAGCTTCTACAAACAAACCTGTGAATATGACTGCTCAATTGCACTTATGTCACATCATATGAATTCTTTAAATTCACATATCGCAATTTAATACTCCCTACATTCAGATGAAACAATAAACAGGAAGGTCAACTGTGGTCTTACCCCAAATAGGGAATTTTTTTGTTTGAGAAAGTGTCAAATTTTATATCAAGTTGCGGCACTGTGTATATGTAGACACATTATGGAACACTCCTGCTTGTCAAGTCATTATTATTTGTTTGACAGCCAATTCTATACAATGCTTTGCCCGTATTATTAGCTGAAAAGCAGTCACATAATTTAATTATAGGTTGATTTTGACACTTGATAAATCATAGATCATGTACACTAGATTTACATAGCACTGCGAACCAATGAAGCCTGCTTACTGTCCCTTTGAATATACTAATGAGTTTATTTTTAAATTAGTATTCATATAATTGCTTGATTTTAAACCAAACATGGCATAACTTTGTAAGAAAATTGGACATGTTTCACATTTAACAGGATTTAGGGTAAATTCCAATGTGTCAGGTTTGTCAAATTTTATTGTTTATGTGACTGCTTTCATACTTCTAGTTGATAAGATACAAGGCGAACGGCTTCATTTCGATACGCCATCATAAAAGGGTATCACATGACCAGATGCCAGTCGCGGCCCGATTTGAAAATGCTGATCTACGCAGTGCTTCCAGTGGGTGTGACACAACCAAAATACAACTATTCTGTCCAAATTTGTTACACAATGTTGCTAACGCACTGGGCCACAACACAAATATCACCAATGACCGCTCTAGTCCAAAATGGCTACCTGTTCCGTCACATACTTGTGTCATACCCCCTAATTTTTGCCAACTTTCCATTTTGGCATCCGATCTGTACCATGATGTTCGTGATTGCTACTGCTGTCTGCATTTTCCAAGCACACTGTTCACTTTTCCTATCAACCTGTGCCTATGGGAATGATTATATCTTATGTAAACCACTTCAGAGTTATGGTTAGCTAGGGATGGGGGTTAGCTAGAGATGGGGTTAGCCAGGGATGTGGTTAGTTAGATATGGGGTTAGCTATGGTTAGGGTTGCAAAGTACTGCACACAACATGAAATTGGTATTGATATGTGGTGAATAGACATTTTGGAAAGGCAACAGTTATTGTTGATATTAAAAATTGCTTATTGTAGACTTTTAGCTTACCACATGCTCTATAATGCTATTTTAGCATATGAAAAATAAACAAATTGTATTTATTAGCAATGAAATATCATATTAAACATCAAATTGCGCAATATATCAGCTCGTGCACATCAAACGTTATAATACAAAACTAAAATGTACATTTATTTGACGTTTTATATTTAGTAGATCGGTTATAGGACACCTCACCTCCTAAGGGAGACTGTTAAACAGTTTAAATAGTAGTGGCGTTTAACCAGTAAAGATCTTGTTGACTAGATGGAATCAATAACATATATATAATAATATAATATTATCCAGTCTGACACCGACAATTGTCTAAGTCAAACACACACAACATGGGACAGGTTAGCAACCGTTTTTATTTATTTATTTATTTTCAAAAATATGAGCCCTAATTATATTATCAGAATTGTAAATTATAAAAATTATAAGAAATTTGTTATTACAAACTAATAATTTCATCCAAATTACGTGTAATATCCACAATTAAGCTAATAACAACGACCAAAACATAAGCATATAAACATTTTATAACCGTTTTTGTGACCCCGACTTCCGTCTATTTGGAGTCAGACCACAGTTGAGAATTGCATTGGTGGCCATGTTAACGTTTTGTCTGATTATAAGAAAACGTGACCACTAAAAATTCTGAAACTTTTTCACAGCAACTGCCATCATCTCATTGACATGCTGACCAAGTTTTATCAAAATCACATACCTCCAGCTCTTTTAAAACGCCCCGACGTGCGATGCCTATCAATTTTGACAAAAATAGCCATGTATTCATGCGCTCACGTGGCCCATAGCAGAAAAATTCCCATAAATCTCTCCGCCTGTTAAACTCTAAAAAAAATGCGCCATTTCACAGCCAATAGCTTCTACAAACAAACCTGTGAATATGACTGCTCAATTGCACTTATGTCACATCATATGAATTCTTTAAATTCACATATCGCAATTTAATATGCCCTACATTCGTGTGAAACAATAAACAGGAAGGTCAACTGTGGTCTTACCCCATTAGTGAAATGGTCTGAGAAATGGCAGATGTTGTTCAATTTTGGGAAATGTAAATGCCTACATACAGGACATGGGAACTTGGATGTAAACTATAAAATGGGAGATACCGTTATTGGTACTACTGTAAAAGAAAAAGACTTAGGAGTTACAATAAGTGCTGATATGAAAGTTTCAGAGCAGTGTGGTATTATACCTTTGTATAAAGCAATAGTTAGACCTCATTTAGAATACTGTATACAAGCATGGAGACCATATCGTAAGAAGGATATAGATACACTTGAACGCATACAGAGTAGAGCAACTACAATTATTCCAGAACTGAGAGACCTTAGTTATGAAGAATGCCTGAAAGAATGTGGTTTAACAACTCTAGAGACAAGGAGGTTAAGAGGAGATCAGATTGAAGATTTTAAGATATTGAATGGGTATGAAAATATTGATAGAAATATGTTTCTCTCTCAAGAAAGATAGCAGAACTAGAGGACATGAGGTAAACTTAGTAAAGGATCAGTGTAGATTGGATATCAGGAAGTACTCATTCTCACAGAGGACAGCAAATGAATGGAACAAATTATCTACAGATTGTATAACCGCTAGCAGCGTGAATATGTTTAAAAACAAGGTTGACACATATCTCAGGAGGGCGGGTTACACGTAGACAAACACTGATGGACTCTCGATAAGCCAATGGCTTTCTTGTCCACTTGCCATCTGGGCCTTTGGCGTGGATGGCAAATCTAGTTAAACCACTAATTGGGGGGCTATATATGAGCCAGAAGGCTCCCTACCCCAAACCCTTTCAAGGTATGATTCGAGGTATGATTGTTTTCTGTATTGAAATATGGTGCTGATACAGATGTGTGCTTGTCAGTGATAGGTAGCATGTGAACTGCATGACATGCTAATTGGTTAAATCCTTAAAGTTAGGGTAACCAAGCACAAACTCAGCTCTCCTGGGTATATTACTATAATGTTTAGATATTATACTGTATAATTTATTTGATATGACTTATTTCACTACAGTTGATTGTATGCCCAGAAATACCTAAAATGAGGCTAAGAATACAGAAACCCTTGTATACTTTATCAGTTGTATTATTGTTATTAAAAGTGTGTACTGTAGTTGCTCCTTTCTCTGACTTCTTAGTTTCCTCATGCAAGCACAATCTGCTCTGTTGAGTGTCACAAATCTTGCTATGCCACGTCTCCCTCCACATCTTCCTCTCAATGCACTCTTTCTTCTCCCTGCACCCCTTTTCTTTCAATCCACCTCTTTTTCTTCCTGCACCTCTTTCTTCGGAACCATTCAAACTCTGTGGGTGAAAGGATGTGATGATGGTAAATTTGTGTTTATAACAATACAATGTATCACTTTTATTAAACCAGGATTACTTCTTAAATATGTGATGAGCATCCATAATTGATAATGTTTATACTGTTTATATTCTATACTGTAGTTCAAGTTTATATAGTATATAAAATATTCACTTTGATCACCAATTACTTTCTGGATATTTGTTGTCAAATGCTGGGTTTCTGCCTGACATAGGAGCATGTGTCCACAGGCACAATTCACATCAGGAGGGCTGGTATATTAATGCCAATCCAGGAGGGCTTTACATTACAGCCCACCTGGAGGCATTCTGTTTAACAATGAGACAATGGATGTACCAATGAGTGTGCACTGTCCTGACACTAGTCTAATCACGAGTGTGTTTCTGCTACACTAAGCCTATGCCATGGAGATTATCAACATACCATATATTAGGCAAAGTCAATCGCCCTACAATGTTTTTCTATCTGGCTGTTGCTACTATAGGGCGAAGAGCTCGCTCGGCCGAAACGTAAGTATTTTCATGAAACGTGAAACCTTACAAAAACGCCATAAACAGAGCAATAAACACGTCTTTCGTGTCTGTATGCATTCTTATATGTATATCACTAAAGTTACCTGACAATAACCATGTAAAAGTGTGAAATTATTACCTTTTTGTCAGAACGCATGTGCTTGTCAAGGTTTGTATATAACCGGATGTTGTTGTGAGCGAGAAAGGCATGCGGGATTTCCATAGATCTATATAAGGTCACGCTAAGAATTGCCGTCTGCTGGCCATAGAGTTACATCATTAATAATGCCCCTATAAACTATTAACTTACTAACGGGTGTTTTATTTATTTCTGTGCTGCTGGCCCATTCTGGCCTCATTCTACACGAAATCGCGTTTGATCATGTGACCCAAAGGCAACATCACGTGCACAGTATGGCGGCTAGTTGTGAAATGTTTTCTATGTCACCGATAAAAGTACTCATAAGTAATTATTTGGAGCACATTTCTTCAGTTTCTTGACGCCCAATTGTCGGTTGTATGTCACAGAATACACATGTGAAACGGTTAGTGCGTATCGGTTTTAAAACTTAAGTTATTAGTTCCGTAGCCATTTGGCTACGGAACTGCCAAATCGCCGAGTTAGCAAATGCCGCACGGGACTTTCGCCCCAGAGACGAAGAGTGGGGCGAATTTTTTTGGCTAACCATATATACGCAACATGCAGGCACTAAATTTTGTGTGTGCGTGCGCGTGGCTACAAATCAAATGGTGTCCTCGACATCGAATCTCTTTGCCAGGCTTAAAGGTTAGCTTGCAACCCGAATCGAGCACGACAACAATCTACAAACTAGTATAGTAGTTGCGTTGTCCCTTGGCTTGGTTTGAGTCATTGCATAATTGTCCGACGCCATGCAACTAATCTTTATACCCGGATGGTTCGGCCCATGACGGGTTCGGCCCACGCCGACGGATGGTTCGGCCTAGTCGATTCGGCCCATGCAGACGAATGGTTCGACCTACTTCACTGTCGCTATTGAATTTAGCGACGGTCAATTCGGCCCACTCTACTAGCGGAAATCTAAGCGGCGGAAATCTAAGAATAGTCGTTTCGGCCCACGGCCTGAATCGATAAGAAAGTGATTGCGCACAGAAACATACGCTCACACGCTAATATAATAATAATAATCTTGAACTATTTATAGAATTGTAACGGTTGATATAATAAAATAATGATCCAAACTGAAGTACAGTGAAATATCCAAACTTGTTTTTTTTAGTTTGAATTGTGTATGTGTGTGTGTGTATGTATATATATATATATATATATATATATATATATATATATATATATATATATATATATATATATATATATATATATATATATCATGTTGTAGTAGTGTTGGAAAATTATGTATTGATAGTTGTTAATAAAGAAAGACATTTTCAATCTATCTAGCGTTGTGTTGTTGGACTGCGTAAACATCTTTTGGGATGACTGATGGTTGCGTTTGAAGATTGTTTTCGATATTTCACAAATATATATATATTATTATTATTAATTAATATTGACTTTACAATTTAATGTTGTCAACTGACCGACTAATATCGACACATTTTAATAACATTTATTTGTATGTTTAATACGTAAATTTGGTACTATCTATGAAATGAAATGCTACCGGTATTATTTGATGATTAAATAAAATGTTTAATAAAAAACTTTCAGTTCTTAGCGCATTTGTGTGTTTTTCAGTATTACTTTAATAATTTAGGGAAAACAGCGACAACAATTGGTTCGAAAATAATAATAATGTAGCGTAGAACATTTCGCTAAAACAGCCCAATAAGAAAGGCGGAGCGGCGGAAATTACGATTGCGCACAGAAACACGCACACGCTCACACGCTAACATAATAATATAGAACTATTTATAGAAATATAGCAATATAAATAAAATAACAGAAAGCGGTTGACATAATAAAATAATGAACCAACTTGAAGTAATCAATGTCTAAGGGAAACGTCCACGAATAAAAGTAATAACTAGTTGAGTTTGTATTGTAAAATATAATGTATTGTCTATTGACTTCATTGTTTGTGTGAGGACATTTGATGTTTCATCAGCAAATCTTGTTAACTGAAATGTTTAATAGAATGACTTCATTGTTTGTGTGAGCACATTTTTATGTGATCAAGCCCTTTGTTAAATTAATCGTATTAAGTCAATTGGGCATATTACAAGTTGTAAAGAGGTGTCATTAACGTTTTCGGTTCTATTGTCCCACGTTAGTAGCTGATTTCTAAGAATAGTAGTTTCGGCCCACGGCATATCGATGTAGTAGTGTTGAAACATTGTGTATTGGTAGTTGTTAATAAAGACAGAAATGTAGCGTATGACATTTCGCTAAAACATTTAAACATTTCGCAATTACAACACTCAATAAGCAACATATAGGCACGCAAACAGTTGAAACTGGCGAACGTAATAACGTATAACATTTCGCAATTACAATACTCAATTCGCTAACAGTTGCAATTCGTTAGTCGTTTCGGCCCACGGAGCCCGCTGGCACTGGTTGCATACACGAATGGTTCGGCCCATGCGAGCGAAAACACTTCATGGTTCACCGGTCGCGCCGTTGGATGGTTCGGCCCATGGTCCGAACCCGTTAGGGGCCGAAACATCCGACACCCTGAAGTAAGTGTCACCACCATGATCAAACACTTGCACTGGCGCAGCCTCCAACAAAGGAGAACCGACATCCGCCTTGTCATGTTTTATAAGACATTACATGGTATAATCGCCCTAGCTGGACCTCTTCCCCCAACTTATACCCCTGGTGAGACCCTCCCGACACACGCATTCTGAAGCTTTTCAACTCCCCGTAATCACTAAGCAATTCATCCAGTATAGCTTTTTACCTCGTACAATAGCCAATTGGAATAACCTGCCAGCCAACGCAGCTACAGCACCAAGTTTGGAGATTTTCAGACAGAAGATCTCCAGCTTGCAACATTAATTGATGTTGCATTTTTCACGCTATCAACTTTTCCTCTCCTTAAATTGCAGTTCTACACGCACGCTATCATCTTTTCTCTTTCTTCCAAATATTTTATTACTTTCTCTTACAGCATTTTAACACGTGTGCACACACACCGAGTCTATAAGCCTTGAAGAGAGGGTTGACTCGTACCCGGAAGAAGAAGAAGAGTTAGGTTCTTCCTGACCGTAGGCGGTGGCCTCGGTGGTCAGATCTTCAACTTTCCCTTGGAATGCTCTACGACTTCCTGGCAAGGCAGCTTTGTAGTTGTAGAGAAACTCCTCAGTACTCCAATGTCTATCTAGACGGTTTTAAATGAGTTGACACTTGGGGCAGTTACAACTACTTCCGGTAGATCATTCCATAATCTGGTAACTCTAAGTGAGAAGCTTTCTTTTCTAACATTTGTACAAGCACGTTCTATAAACAATTTCAAACTATGACCCCTTGTTCCTTCCCTTGTATCACTGTCTTTGTGCAGCTTGACAATGTTAGATACATCACTGTCATATTTCCCATGGAGCAGTTTATATACCTCAATCATATCACCACGAGTTCGTCTATATGCAAGTGTAGGAAGTTTCAATCTCTGAAGTCTTTCCTCGTAAGGAATATTCTTCATACCAGGAAGCTGCTTTGTTGCGCGTCTTTGCACATTTTCAATGGCATCTTTGTATTTCTGTTTATAAGGGGACCATATTGATATTGCATAATCTGGATGACTCCTAACAAAAGCTTTATATAATGGCACAAAATTATGTTGATTTAGGGTTGTAAACGACCTTCTAATAACTGCCATGATACTATTTGCTTTGTTTATTTTTTGGTTGATGTGTTTATCAAATTCTAGGTTTGAATAAACTATAACCCCAATGTCTTTTTGTTCTTCTATTCCTCCTAATTCATGGGCAGTATTATCTATCTTCATGTTGTATGCATACTCTTGCTGTATTGTTTTCCCTACGTGCATTAAATTACATTTATCTGGGTGGAACCTTAGTAACCATTTACTTGACCAAGATAATAATAAAAATAATAATCTAAGTCGTTCTGTATTGTATGCTGGTCATGTGGACTAGTAATCGTTTTGAAAACCTTTGTATCATCCGAAAACATATATACATTCGAAACTATATTCTCAGGAAGATCATTTATGTATAAAACAAATAGGATCGGTCCTAAGACACTGCCCTGTGGAATACCACTTGTTATATTTGCCAACTCAGAATTTGTACCATTTACATTGACCTGCTGTACCCGGTCAGACAAGAACGCCTGGATCCAACTTAGTGTGTAATACTCTATACCATACGATTTAAGTTTGCCTATCAATATTTTGTGAGGGAATGCTTTCATGAAGTCCAAATATACAACGTCTACAGATTCCCCTCTATTTAAACCTTTGGTCCATGAGTCAATAACATTTAATAATTGGAGTACCGTAGAATGACCTTTAATAAAACCAAATTGTTGCGTACTGAATAGTTTATTCCTAATCATATGATTGACAATATTATGGTCTTTGACACATTGTTCCATACATTTACATATTATACTTGTTAAGCTGACTGGTCTGTAATTTCCTGCGTTTTTTCTATTACCCTTCTTAAATATGGCTGAGATCCTTCCCTGTTTCCATTCCTTTGGTAGTTCACCCACAGCCAGTGAATTATTAAATAGCCTAGCTAGTGGTTTACATAGATAATTAGGTAGCTCTTTCAACAACCTAGGATGAACACCATCTGGCCCTACCGATTTACACACATTAAGGTTATCAAGTTTTTTTTATCATTTCCTCATCAATGATCAATTCTTCCATGTTGTGCCTTAACTTCGCTGGTGGAATATGAGGGCTATCACCATCTGGCTTTATAGTAAAAACCAAGTGGGCTTTCACACACTATATCATCTATCATACCTTTTTCATTGGTGAAAAATAAATCAAGAATGTTCGATTTATTTCCTAATCGCCCCCTTGTGGTGAGTGTGACATGTTGGAAGAGGAAATTATCTCTTATTCCTTCTTTAAATTTAGTGTCTGGGTTATTAGTATTCTCTGAGAGTGTGTACCAGTTTTGCCAGTCTATGTTGGGGTAGTTAAAATCTCCAAGCAAGAGAAGATGTGAGTGTTTATAGCGCATTACCTCACTAATCAGTTCATTTAATTGTTCATTATTGGTGCCAGAGCTGTCCGGGCTTTTATATACACATCCTATCAGAAAAGTGTTTTTTTTTTGTTTAATTTTATCTCAACCTATATCGATTCTTGTTGGTTGGTTCCTAAAGATACGAAACGTTTTGCGTTTAGTGTTTTGTGGGTATATATACAAACACCTCGTCCTTGCTTATCGATGTTATGGTATAAATCATAGTTACTCAAACCCAGTTCAGCTGTGTTTAATAGAAATTTCTGGTTTTTTGGTTTAACCTCAGTGATTGCAATCACCATACACTTGTGTGATTCGACTCGAGCTTTGAACTCAGTAAATTTATTGATTATTTGTATTTACAGTGTTTTTCTGGTTAGTTGATCTTTCTTGTCTTACTCCTCGTCCCTTCGAGGTTTGATTCTTACAATTTGTCTGGCCCATGGTGGGCCTCTCACCCTGTACAACCATTTCCCGTCATCATTTATCTCTTTTATCCTGGCCTCTAGGAGTTTCCTTCCTTCCTCTCTTTCTTTTTTTGTTAAATCGTGCTGGATGCTGAGACATTTATATTTGTCCTCTGCATCTCTTAAGTTTGATAGTCGTTTGAACAATTCCATCTTTTTGTTAGTGTCTTTCATTACTACATTACTGAGAGGTCTGGGTTTTTGCTCAGTATCACCCGTATCTCCGTCTGTTTGTTTTTTACCTAGCCTGATAACTTTGGTTATCTCATCTTTTACGTTTAGGTTCAGTTTGCACACCTCATTACACAACCCTTCAACAAACTCCATATCTATCCTCACCCTCTCTTCCTTTAGGTTTGTTTTTGGTTCTGGGGCATTAAATATAAGAAAATTTGTTTCCCTATTTTTTTTTTATTGGTATCTCTTACTGTTTCCTCCACAACAATTCCACTATTTTGGGTGGTTAGTAGGTTCCTGCTTTCATCATCATTTGGTCTGCATGTATGTAATGCATCCATTTCCTGCCTTACGATTTCTATTACTTCTTTACTATCGCATTTAGCATCCAGTTTTTTCTCTATGGCCTAAAATCTCGTGTTCATAGTTTTGAAATACATCTCTCTTCGATAACTTTCTCATTCAGAATATTTTTTTCAATTTTTGGTTTGCATTTTAAGCAAAACCACATGCATCCGGGTTTCACCATTGCCTCATATTCGCCAGGTTTTAATTTCAAGCATTTAATGCAGTATCGGTTTCCGCAGTACTCGCACTTGAGCATTCTGTCTTTCTCACTTTTAAAGATTTTCTCGCAGTCTTCGCATTTCCAAGCTTCTCTAACATCGCTTCCCGATTCATAGTTTTTGCTACCTCTCCGTGTCCCCTTATTTTTTAGTTTTGTGATTGGAGCGCTAGAAATTGCTACGTACTTTTTCGCCAGTATCTTGTTTTGTACCACAGTGTTGGTCATTTTCACTCATTTCCGTAATTCCAGAAAAAAATCAAGTTCCATGTAACACTTACCATATGCGTGCTATTGTACTAAGTGTACGTGCAGGGGGTTCCAAGGCGTTGTGACTAGTGACAGTGTGCCGTGCTCGACGAGAAACGTAATTCTGTCCCAGGGCTACGCTGGGTAAAAGACGCCCTGGTTGAAATTGCCTGTTAGTATATAGATGACACAGGTTGGGAGTGCAGCTTTACATACGTTATTACTAAATTTGTCTAGCCTTAATTATCTGTGTTGTTTACATTGTGCACCTAACCGGAAGAATGAAAATTATGACGAGAAATTTCGAATGGGTCGATGTATAGTTTAAAATTGGATTTATATCTCATCACTCTTGTCTTCACATTATTTGATATATTTAGAGTTATCTATCTGTGTCTTAGAATTAGTTTTAGCAACATCCTGAACGGGAATGCGGACCTGACAGGTGGGATATTAAACAAGCCTGCAAAATCAACCATGTCTGACCGGCCACTGAATGTGTCCGAAACTGTGACAAATTGTTTCCAGTTGTCAGTGTCTGTTGACAATAAATACATGTGAACACTGCTGTTCCTAGGTATATATGACGCTCTTATGAAAGACTTACACTGACCAAGAAATAAATACATGCATTTCCTGGAGGGAAAACTACAAAACTGAGGCTTAAGTGCAATTATCTACCTGACTAACATGAGTACACCCGCACTAAGCTGTGGGCCAGTGCAGCCAGCACGGGAGAAAGAAAACTGCTAACACCGCCTCTAAAACACTGCGTTTGCTACGATCACAAAACATATGTGCAACAGCAAAGAGAGGGACCACTGCAGGTGTCAAACACTTCCGTGTCAAAACTACTTACCTGTGCCAACCTTCAATGGTGCAAATACCGCAAACCTTGTGCAAGTAAAATCTCAATTTGGCAGGGACACGCCCAGCGGACGGAGATTCGTCCAGTGGAACGGCCGCAGTGTGTATAATAGACTGGATGAGTTGCGATTCATCATGAATGATCCAAAACGTTAAGCAGATGTGTTGGGCATCACAGACACTTAACTGAACTCGACAAACAGTCAAAGTTCTGCTGCACTCAATGGATATAACACAGAGAGAAGAGATATGATCACTGGAAGGGGTGGAGGCATGGCTGTCTACCTCCATGATGCAATCAACGGATTTAACACAGAGAGAACAGTTAGGACCACAGGAAGGGGTGGAGGCGTGGCTGTTTACATCCATGATGCTGTGGTGCATGATATTCTCGTAGACCAGATCTGGAGAGTGAACAAATGGAGGATATCTGAGTGGAAATAAAGTTTCATTGCTCAGTTTCCTTGATCAGCAACTGGTGCCAACTGTTGGAACACACATTAGAAATGATTGATATAAATATCCATTTTGCGGGAGGTGTAGCCTGCAGCGATGAATTGCAATATGTTGTGGAATCATTTCAGCTGACACAGGTCATTACATCACCAACTCGTGTTACTGCGACAACTGAAACACTGATAGGCCACATGTGTGTGTGTGTGTGTGTGTGTGTGTGTGTGTGTGTGTGTGTGTGTGTGTGTGTGTGTGTGTGTGTGTGTGCGTGCGTGCGTGCGTGCGTGCGTGCGTGCGTGCGTGCGTGCGTGTGTGTGTGTGTGTGTGTTTGTGTGGTCACACCCACAGCAGCCAATACACCGGTGACGTCCAAATGTGCATCCCAGAAATCACGGAACAAACTGTGAACAGCTCTTCATCCCGATAAATCCACCGGAGTTGACAGAATCAGTGCTCGAGTGTTGATAGCAGTTGCTTAAGCCATAACAGTGTCAATCACATCGCTCTTAAACAATAGCATTAGGAGCGGCATATTTCCAACATTGTGGAAACTTGCAAAGTTCACCCTAATTTACAAGAAGGGGCCTACCGACAACAAAGGGAACTACTGACCAATTTCAGTCTTGTGTGCTCTCAGCAAGATCTTAGAGCGACACGTACAGGACAGTCTGTACGCGTACCTTATGTCATACAACTTGCTTCATGGCAGCCAGTCAGGTTTTCGTGCCAAACATGGCGTGGTGCTTCTGGACTTACTGGAGGCATACGATCTTGTGAACCAACACTGTCTTACTGGAGAAATAGGCCATCTACGGATGTTCAGAGCCGGCAATGCGATTGTTCTCTTTATACCTGTCAGAGCTTTAGCAGATTGTTCAATTTAAGGACACCCTGTCTAACCCGTCTGATGTCATAACGGGCGTTCCTCGAGGCTCTATTCTGGGGCCACTCTTCTTCATTGTGTTCATGAATGACATGCCATTGAACATTACAACAAACGTCACAGCGGACATGTACGCTGACTACTCCACCATCACTACCTCAGGAAAGTCCACCCAGTCAGTTAAATAAAGCTTAAACAACGATCTCCAGGAAATGGATCAAGGGAGATAAGCTGCAAGTGGTAGAGAGTGAAAAACTATTCGGGCTCAAAATAGATCATTTCCTCACATGGAAGCCACACGTACAAAATGCACACCGCACGATTGCTGGCTACCTCGCACTTCTCTGCCGAATGAAGAAATACCTCCCATTTCAAACAAGGAAAACATTTTATAACTGCTATATTCTATCATACATGGATTACTGCAGCACAATCTGGGGTAATGCACCGTCACCAGAGCGTTTAAAAAACTACAGAAACGTGCTGCCAGAATCATCACAGACTCTGAATACAGAGCAGAAAGTGCCCCACTCATGAAGCAGCTACACAACTACCATTACCAGAGCGTGTAAGGTACAGACAAGAAAAACTGGTTTACAAGTCAGTAAAAGGAATCGCCTCACACTACATGTGTGGGATGTTTTAACCAGTCTCAAGTGTCTCTAATCGAAGCACTCGATCTCACACAAAGGAGGCCTGTACACACCACAAGCACGAACTCAAATATTCAAAACTCCAATAGTCGTCACCGCATACGATACAGTTTATTTGGTAAAACTGCATGTGGTTAATATTAGTGACTCATGCATAAGCCGCCGAGCTATTTCTGTACAATGTGCTTTGTGTACATTACATTTTCATTAAAGACGTTAATGGCATATGAAGATAGATCAATGATCACAACACCGTGTATGTAATTAATTATGATTTTAGCCAGGGGTAAACATTGCAACAGCAGTTAACAACTTGGTTAAGGCGAAGGACCAGCTCAGGGCAGGCGATAGGGGAGCTTCTAATAATTTACAAACGATGCCGCATGAACTGTAGAACATTTAATTATTTCCCATTAGGATTTATGTCAGTATTTAATCTTTCATGCATACCGTTTTTAGAGAGATAACTCTTGAAATACTTTGCCTCTAGATATATTTATAAACAGTGCCTGCATCCTGTTGAAACCCCTCGACAAAAGAGCTCACGGCGTTCTTGTTCAATCTTCAGGTCGTCTAGTTGTCCTGGGTGTGTTGTTTGGCAACTAATGCTAGGTCCACATTCAGAATGTGTATTGTGGCAACACGCTAAGCCCATATTACCATTCAGAGTGGGTCCTCTAGCCTAATCAGACACTTGTAACTCGGAGGAAGTTTGTGTAGTTTTCTGCATCAACTAGAAGAAACACAACGTGGAAAACTGAGAGGGTATGCAGACATTACACAGGAAAGATGGAAGGATATCATTGGTAGGATGGAAAGCGGCCGATTAATGTTCAGCTACTATCGGCCGGAGAAAAAGGCGGAGCTTATGTCGAAAAGCCGACCATTGAGAGGTACGAACATTTATTTAAATGATCACCTCTCAATGCACAATAGCGAACTTTTCAGCCAAGCCAGAAAATTTAAAAGAGAAAACACAATGGTCAGTGCGTGGGCACAGCACTGCTGCGTGTATATCAAGATCAACGAGGGCGGACAGAGGTTGTATGTAAAAACCCTCGCAGACCTTGCGAGAATTTAAACAGACTGCATAAATACGATGAACACATTATTTACTCTCCAGTATGCGGGAATAAGTGACGATGAATTCCTACATAATATTAGGTAAAATTATTTTGAATTACCACACCAACACACGTTTGAATAGTTAGATGAGTTAAACTTTAGTACATTTAAATACTCAGACTATAGAGTCTATGATCAATAAAACAATATTGACCCAGAGAATAACTATTATAATTTGATCTCCTATAATTGTAAATATTATTCAGATCAGCAATTTAATGAAACTAATATTGACTGTGGAAGTCTGTCGTTTGTTCACTTTAATTCGCTTGGTCAGAATGCAAAATTTAAAAACATCTGTATTTATTTAGATTAACTGAATATTGCTTTCGACATCATAGCTGTTTCTGAAATATGGGCAAAAACAAATCAGATGTCCCAGTTTATCTAAGAGGTTACTAAACTTATCACAATCAAAAAGGTTATAAACAATGTGGCAGTGTTGCACTTTACGTCAAAGATTCTTCAGATTGTTCTATTATAGCGAGTCAACAACTATCAATGATGTGAATGAGAGTGCTGCCATCGACTTCAAGTTACATAACAGTAACCACGTGGTAATCGCTTGCATATATAAAACACCTGGGTCTGATGTAACTATATTTTGATAGTTTATTTTACCAAGTTACGTTTTAGAAAACTGTATTTATTTGTGGCGATTTCAATATAGACTTACTGAAATATGACTCGCACAGAGGTACTAAATAGTTTCTAGATCTGATATTTAGCATAGGTATGTACTTAGTGATATCTAATCCTACCCGAATTTCGAATGTGTCAGCAACACTTATCGATAATATATTTACTAACGAAATTAATCGTGATCTTGCCAGTGGGTTAATTATCACCGACATAAGCGATCATTTACCAGTTTTTGTCATCTGTTGATGCAACAGTAACCCTCATAATAGCAGGATTTAACAAGACAAGATTTGCCATTAATACCAAAGGCCCAGATGGCAAGTGGACAAGTAAGCATTTGGTTTATCGAGAGTCCAACAATGTTCATCTACGTGTAACCCGCTCTCCCGAGATACGTGTCAACCCTTCTTTTAAACACATTCACGCTGCTAGCAGTTACACAATCCGTCGACAATTTGTTCCATTCATTTATTGTCCTCTGTGAAAACGAGTACATTATGTTATCCAATCTACACTGATCCTTTACTAATTTTACCTCATGTCCCCAAGTTCTGCTAATTTTCATGAGTGAGAAGAACATATTTCTATCAATATTTTCCTACCCATTCAACATTTTAGAAACTTCAATCTCATCTCCTCTTAACCTCCTTGTCAAACCGCATTCTTTCAGGCGTTCTTCGTAACTAAGGTATCTCAGTTCTGGTATAATTTTAGTTGCTCTCCTCTGTATGCGTTCAATGAGGTCTAACTATTGCTTTATACAGAGGTATAATTAGCTTTTTTCCTTGTATGTTATGTTTCTCCTAATCAACCCAATAATTTTATTACCATTTGAAGCTGCAATATCACACTGCCCTGAAACTTTCATATCAGCGCTTATTGTAACTCCTAAGTCCTTTTCTTTTAGAGTAATACCCAGAACAGTATTTCCCATTTCATAGTTTAATGTCCTGTATGTAGGCATTTACATTTCCCAAAATTGAACAACATCTGCCATTTCTCAGACCATTTCACTAATCTGTCTAGATCGTTTTGTAAATGTTGTTTATCACCATCAGTGTTAACCTTTCTAAACACTTGTGTGTCATCGGCAAATTTCAGTACGTTACTTGTTATATTGTCGGCCAAGTCATTGATATATATTAAGAATAATAAAGGTCCTAATACTGATCCTTGTGGTACCTCACTCAAAACTGATTTCCAGTTTGAAACTTCTCCATCTTCTACAACATGCTGTCTTCTGTCAATCAGCCATTGTTCTATCCAGTCAATTATGCCATCCCCGATACCATGGGCTTTTGATGTAAGCAGTAATCTTTGATGTGGCACTTTGTCAAAAGTTTTCTGAAAATCTAAGTATATAATATCTACTGGCGATCCCTCGTCTATCCACATAGCGATTTCGTTCAAAAAACATAACATATTTGTTAAGCATGACCTCGGAATTTTTAGGAATCCATGTTGAGATGAATTTAATAATTTATGTCTAGCAAGGAAGTCCACCATATGGTCTTTACCTAACTTTTTAATAATTTATAAATCACTTACGTTAAACTCACTGGTCTGTAATTCTCTGACTTATTTCTTGAACCCTTTATAAATAATGGTATGATGTTTGCTTCTTTCCATTCAAAAGGAAAAACTCCCTCTTTTAATGACAAGTTCAACACTCTTGCAAGTGGTATACTGATTTGTTCTACTGTTTTCATTAGTAGTTTTGGAGAAATTATATCCACTCCCGGTTATTTATTATCCTTCATTGCCTTTATTTTCTTTGCTATCATTTCTGGAGTTAAAATTAACGGTCCTAAATAGTCAGATTTAGCCTCCTGAAATTTAGCATCTGGAACTGGTAATGAACTAATATCCTCTCTGGTAAACACTGAACAGAAGTAACCATTTAGGTCTTCCGCCATTAAAAACCCCTGTGATATTATATTTCCAGCACTGTCTTCTAGAGGTCCGACCTTGTCTCGTTCGCTTTGTTTATTCCTGACATATGCATAAAAAACTCTTGCTGTCATATTTTTATGTTACATGCTAGCTTTTGCTCATAGCTTCGTTTAGATTGCCTAATTTCAATCGTAACTGCATTAAGTGCCTCTTTGTAATTTGCATAGTCTTCATCCTTTCTAGTATGCATATAAACCCTCCACATAGTTTGCTCGAAGGCTATTATTCTAGTAGCTTCTTTTGACAAGTGTTTCTTTCTAGACCGTTTTCCTTGTTTTTTTTCAAGGCAACAAATTAATCAATGATACTCTCAATATCATATTTTAGAATATTCCAACATTCAACTGCGGCCTCATTTATCAGCATGTTATTCCAATCTAGCTTTGCTAAGTACGTTCTCATATCTTTATAGTTATCTTTGTGGAAGTTTCTCCTGTACGTTTTTTATTTTTACTTTCTGATTTTACATTGATGTCAAAATGTATTTGATTGTCACTGTTACCCAATGGTCCATGTATTTTCATATTGTCCACTGATTCATGTTGTGATGGACTATATCAAATACATTATCTCCACTGGTTGGTTCTAGCACGTACTAAGTAAAGAAGCTATCCTGAATTAAAAATAGAAATTGTTGGTCTTCACCCCTTGTACTCTCTAAAGATTTCCATTGTTTATGTTCACGGTAAAAACCTCCCATTATGATACATTCCCCTTTACTAACTTCCTTTATAGCATTTTGTACTTTTGTGTTATCTTCTTCGTTTATGTCTGGACTTTGGTAAAGTAATCCAGTAGTTAATTTTGAATTTCCTGAAAATATTTTGCAAAAAACAGCTTCATCGCAATCTGCTTCCCTTTCTAATTTTATTTCTTAAGCCTGAATATATTCTTTAACATATAAAATAAATCCCCCTCCCCTTCTATGTCTATGTTGGCTCATGATTCGGTTATACCAATTATCTCACAATAATAACATGAAAATTTCCAGTCTTAGTCACTTGGTACTTTACAATGCTACCATGTAGTGGAGTAACAGGTTACATAAGAACAAAAATCAAACATTTACGCCAAAGAGGGGCCATAGCCCAACAGCACCCCCTCCAGTACACCATTGATTCGTATCCCAATGGAGGCGGCCATTCTAAACACTGGGTACAACTTGCTAACTCGCTGAGCACTTGATATGTAGGAATACAGTTGACAAGTGATTAACTAGGCTGCCACCCATAGCTACAGGTTCCATGTTGCAAGTGCACAAGGAAGTCCAACATATGTCATCTATGCACAGCCCGCCCTTATCAGATACATGTCAATACACAAGATAATGACAGTTGTTGACATCGACTTAGTCAGAATTTTACGATGTTCAGATGCTTTCAGATGATGATACAACTATTTCCTTTCGTATTGAAATGCTTGGATTTCACTGATAGCTCAACGAGGTGAATTTGTGTGAAAAAATGCTGCTGATTTCAAACACATTTCTAGGTCAGAGAGCTTCCATTTGCATTATGTAAAAATACTAAAGTGGTTACTGATCACCAAAACACACTCTTATAAACTACATGTATGGTAGAACAACTGCGAACATTAAGCATTGTAAAGTTAATGTACGTTATATCAGTGCACTGATTTTGAACAATGTTGTTCAGGAAAGAAGAAACACTTTAACAATGTTTACCATGTTAAATCAGGAATATGTTGTACAAATCAACTGCATGTGTATCATTGTTCAGGAATGGACAAACATTTAACAATGTTTAACCTGTCTCATATGCTACATACAATTCTAGTGAAATAATGGCTATGATATTAACTAAGACAGTGTTTTAGTTGACAAACTTTCAACATATTTACAACTAGAGTGATGTAATTGACCGCCTAATATGTTACGTGTATGATGGAACACCAAGGAATTATTGTGCATGCCTATGGATTATGCTATACAAAACAACTGTATGGATATCATTGCAATGAACACAAGGTTAGTTGAAAGGCCAAACGTTTCACAAAGTTAACAATCATTTTATTAATGGCACAAATAAAGCAGCGTGGTAAACGTGATTGTGTCTTCCGGATACCTATGCTGCGCCAAACTGTCACATTGGCCGTCTCAGCACGGAATTTAGGAGTCACCTTTGATCATAATTTTAATTTTAGACATCATATTTAGAAAGCATGCTTTTATCACATTCATCACCTTCGTCATATTCGACAGTATATGTCTTTGCTGTCGCCAAAACTATTGCAACTGCTCGTGTTAGCAACATATTTGACTATTGCAATTAAGTTTATCACAATATTGCTCTCAATGATATCTTGAAACTTCAACGTGTATAAAATTGTTTGGCAAGGGTAGTTACCCGGTCTCCTCGTTTCTCTCACTCAGTACCACTTCTTGAATCGTTGCATATTGCATTATTTCTGAAATCTGCACAATTACCTATCAAATACTTTCATCCAAGCAAGCAGCACATTTACATTCACTGCTCACTCCTGCAAGACAGCCCAGACAGTTTCGGTCACCTAATTCCAATCTGCTTTTTGTTCGTAGTGTTAAGGCAAACGTCAGAACAAAAGCTTTTTCAGTTGCTGCACCGAATCTGTGGAACTCACTCCTTGTTAGTTTTAAGCATGTGGGAAATATAACAACAGTTCGCCGTAAACTAAAAACCCACATGTTTAAACTTGCTTATCCTCCATAGCACATCAGCGTGCCAATCCAACTGTTTACAACTGGAACTGCTTATCGATTAGGAACTGCTTAACCCCTTTTGTTTTGGTTCACTGCCGAGCTTGGGTTTCCCGAGGATTTTAGCGCAGTAGAAGTATTTTATATTGTATTGTATCTTAATATTTTTTTTTATTACTGGATGTTTTTGGAACATTGTAAGAACTTTTAACATTAAAGCCGCTCAGAACAACAACGTGGAGAAAACTAGATAGAAGCCCACGACTTTTCATAACATTTTAATTAATGTAAATAGTCTTTTTGTCTGTCTGTCTGTCTGTCTTGGGGGTAGGGAATTGTCTAAAAAGTACTCGTTGAGTCATCACTAGCTAAGTTAATGATTCAGTTGACTTACAGTACATGTAAATCTGGAGTTTATAGGATGTGCAGCCGGTCAACTATTTACACTCTTGTCGCCTGTAAAATAGTTTACGGGCTGCATATCCACTGAGTCAATGTCAATGTTACATGTATATATAAATGTGGATGACATTATTCTAATTACTTTGTAAAAAATAATAATAAATAATAAACTGAACATTTATTTAAGTTAATCGGTTAATTTCACTATTTCACAAGTTAATATAAGTCAATCTCTATGCACGACACTAAAAGCTGCTAAGCCCCAGTGGAACAAACTGTGTTTAGTAACAACCACTGACGTTGTGAAATGATCACGTAGAACACGGAAATGTTGCCCGATGAAAGAACATATCAGATAAAAAGTGTCCGCCCGTTCCGATAGGATCTGTGTGACAGGCGCGACTGACGCACTGCGTAGGTTTTATAGTGCATTCCATGTAAACATTCGCACGTTGCCTGCAGGTGCTAGGCGATGTAGACTAAAGGCGCCTACGACTGACCATTTTGACTATAGCTCTTTCGTTACATACACATCGTTTATTTAGCTCGTATTATACAGCGAATGTGTTGTAATACATCAAGTAATAACGTTTTGAAATCTGAACATCAGAATAATTAGTTGCAACATTCAGGAAGACACATTATAGTGCTATTTATTTGGGAAAAATATAATAAGATTTCTCCCTGTTGGTACTGTCTATTGACACAAATCTGTCGAAATGTTGAGGATAACCGAGTGGTGTCGGTCTTGCAGGAAGTGGTCTAGCCACTGGATTACCATTTTTGTAGGTAATTTGTGTAATACTGCCTAGCTAAGGTTGATGAAAACCAAGTTTATTAATCGAATGAAAACAACTATTGGACTACGCCCGGCCGATGGCGCCAAAGTTCAGAATATATTGGGCGACGGGCGATTTGCCGGTAAGCCAAGCACAATCGCCATCGTAACAAAATAACGAGGGCGAAAATAATTAAATGTAACAACATTGCAATTAAATGTCCCCAAATCTCGAATACTACAAACTACATATTTTGAATACTCAAATATGATTTGTGAATTGGTGATAACGAAAGATTGTAACAATGACGCTGTCTTGAATAAAGAAGAATATAATGCTGCGATTTCATATGTAAGCACAATATAATGTGGTTACTAAATGTTGTTTCTTATATGGAACTGTATAATTGGTTTAATATGTACATGAATAAAGATTACATTAAAACCCGCAATTACCCTTTTAAATTATATTTCGTAGATTCGTGCAGAGGCACATGGAGGCCGATGATGCAGCAACGTATCTCTGCCCTGTGTTATATATTGTTGTATACAAGGACGTTGTCGATATCATGTCTAGACAGTTACGAAGGATGACGGCACGGCCATCTTGTAAATGGAACTACTTTATTGAATCATTACGCATGATAGCGTCATAGTACAAAACATAGAGCATCATGCAACACCCCTTTTTTAAAAACATAAGAGGAAAACAAAAGAGATTATTACTAATACAAATTAGCACTGATACACATACTCGTGTACAATCAGCGTGGCCTCGCGATGGGAGCAGAATACGAGTGCACCGATACTTGTGAACTAGTTTACAGATCGAGAACTCGTCTTGGTTTGATCTGACGACCATAACGGGACACTTTCTCATGGCCCGTCGGTGGGGTGGCAATAGGTTTATCGAGAGCTACGATCTGGGTATCGGTTGATGAGATGTCTGGCGGGACATCGCTTGGCTCGCATAATGCTGTCCAGGACCTGCGGTTACGGCGGACAGTACCACCGCTACTCTTGACCAAGTATGAACGAGGCATTCCAGAAACTGGGCTGATTACGTTGGCTGGACGCTCAAGATCTTTGATCCAAACCTTTTCTCCTACATACAAAGCTGGTAGCTCCTTGGCACGGTGCCTTCGGTCAAATTGGAGCTTGGTCAGAGCTCGTGATTCGGTTTCTTTCAACCGGATCTGCGTTGCATCTGGCAACTGGGGTTGTAAAACCTTTGGTAAGGTTGGGACAGTGGATCGCAACTTCCTTCCCATCAACAGCTCCGCGGGCGATGCTCCGTTCTCCAAAGGTGAAGTTCTGTACGCAAGCAAAGCCATATCAGGGTCGTTCTCTTTCTTGAGGAGCGACTTCATTGTCTGCACTGCGCGCTCCGCGGCTCCGTTACTTTGTGGATACTTGGGAGAACTCGTAACGTGCTGGAACGCGTATTCGTGTACAAATTTACGAAATTCTTCCGACGCATAATGGGGACCATTGTCTGACATCAGCACTTCAAGAATTCCATGAACAGCAAATATCGACTTGGTGTGCAGAACGACATGACGAGTGTTCAGTTCTTCGAGTAATGCTACTTCTACGTAGCGTGAGTAGTAATCTATGACTAGTAGATACCACCTTCCACGATAGTAAAACAAATCACTACCTAAATGTTCCCACGGACGAGAGGGCAACTCGATTGGTTTGAGCGGTTTGGCCACATCATTTACCCTCTTTCTACACGTGTGACAGCTTCGAACCATCTCTGCAATTTGCTGGGTCATACCAGGCCACCAAACCAACTGTTTAGCCCGTTCACGACATTTGGTTATTGCGAGATGACCCTGGTGAAGACGTTGTAGAACATCTAAACGCTCCGACTGTGGAATCACGATCCCGTCATCATACATCAATATCTCATCAATGATCGAGATATGACCATGATTTTCACAGTATGGTCTGAGAAGCGAATCTGCAAACGATATATACGGAGGACATCTTGTACGCACGTACTTTAGAACTTGGCCTAAGACTTCATCGTGGGACTGGAGTTTACGCAACTCGACTAAATATTTAGGCGAAGCTTTGAAATCGACTAGTTGTTCCGCTTCCACCTCAGCTACAAAAAGTTTCTCAACTTCCGTAGGCTTGTCACTAGACCTCGACAAAGCATCTGCAATCACATTGGCCTTCCCGGAAATGTGTTCCACTTTGTAAGAAAATCTCGTCAGTAGCATACGAAAAATCTCTGTACACGGACTGGTAGCTTATCCAAGCTGATATCATTAAGCAGTGGGATCAACATTTTGTGATCAGTTTGAATCCGGACGGTGAGACCTATGACATAGTTACGAAACTTCTCGCATGCCCAAACTATTGCCAACGAGACGCTGCGCATACCAATCTGAGAGTGCCATCACTCTGAACTTGTGACAATGTGGCTCCAATGCCGTGACTACTCGCATCCGACTGGATTACTGTCTCTTTGGTTGGATCACACACTGCTAGTACTACTGACTTAGACAGCTCTCGTTTGACATCACAAAATGCTTTCTCTTGTGCGACGCCCCAATACCACTGGGTATCTTTACACAGTAAGTCCCGCAACGGTTGACTTACCGCACTGAGCTTCTCCGAGAACTTACCCAACTGATTGGCCATCCCCAAGAAACTTCTGACATCACTCACACACTCGGGTGTTTTAAAGTCGTTTAGACCCTGAACAGCATCTGGATTAGCACATACACCTGTGCTCGAGATCACATGACCTAGGAACCTAATCCGATCCACTGCGAATTCGCATTTCGATGCATTGAGCGTCATACCGGCGTCCTTAAGTCGGTTCAAGACGCTTCTAACTCGGTGGTCATGTTGCTGGAGAGACGCTCCCCAAACATAAATGTCATCCATGTGACATATCACACCCTCTAGCCCTTCCAGGATCTCCGACACAACCTTTTGGAAGATTTCTGGGCTAGAAGATAGACCGAACGGTAAACAGTTGAACGCATAACGTCCATGCGGCGTGAGAAACGTCGTGAGCAGTTTCGACTGCTCCGAGAGAGGGATTTGCTAAACCCTGAAATTACGTCTAACTTGGGGAAGTACTTACCCGTACCGAGTTTGGCCAGACTATCATCGACATTTGCCATTGGGTGTACCTGTCGTCGAACCACCTTGTTCCGTTCGGTATAGTTGAAATAGGCATTTTTGTACCTGAGTTTATTGACAGTGCAACAGCACTACTGATAAGTGCATCAGTGCCTGCTGTTATTGTTTACCTGGTTGTGCTCAGTCATGCGTACTGCTTAGTGACGTAATGCTTAGTGAAGTGCTGTAGTCTTTGTCTGTTCTTACGTTGCACTTGCCATGCTGCCTTTCGTGTAGAGCAGTCGTCTGTTCTAATACATTTGTTTCTATTGACATCTCGGTCTACTGTGATGTTTTACTTCTGCGTGAATGTCATTGGGTGTACCTGTCGTCGAATCACCTTGTTCAGTTCGGTATAGTCTACACAAATTCGTACCTTCTGACCATTTGTTCTTTTTGGAACAACCACCATGGGGGCACAACAGTTGGTTAGTCTACAGCGAAAATTACATTTTTGGCAACCATTCGGTCGAGTTCCTCCTTAACCTTATCTACTAAGGGATACGGCACTTTACGAGGGGTGAATATCGCAAATGGGCACGTATCTGGCTGCAGCTTAAAATTTACCTCATATTCTGCCCTCATCTGGGCTAGCCCTTCAAACAGAGGTTTAAACTCTTCCATGAACTCGCGTGTGTGTACACCATTGACATGATAACTGACCAACCCTAACTTGACACAAGCATTTCTACTTAACAATGCATTACTTTGATCAACTACATGCATTCACGATGCTCACATGACCCTACTTTGAGAACACTCTCAAACTGTCCTATTACAGGTATGTGTGTGTCCCCTGATCCTATCAGTCTCTTTGTAGTAGGTACCAGCGTAACTCCTACACAACCTACTTGGCACCACAGAGACATCCGCTCCAGTGTCAAGTTTAAACATGATGGGTTGTCGCATCCCTTGCACTTGAACTAGTTTAGTCCAACTGTTCCTGTTACCATTGATCTCACCCAACAATGAATCGTTGTCTTCATCTACATTGCTGACATTCACATTCGCCTTCGACTGATGATTTCTAGTACGATATTAGACCTGCAACACACTGCATTGTGTCAAATGTGTCCACAAGATCTATACGTCCTCTCCATGGCAGGACATTGTCCTTGTGTATGTTTTACTCGGCCACACCGTGTACCCCCCTTTGCAGACTGCGTGCGAGACTGGGCGGTCGCTCTCACATGGCGACCGCAGGTCCTCACGGCATCCACCCAAATCCTTTCTTAACGCTTGCATACACCCCAATTTGAGCTGCTTCGAGACCCAAACTTGAGAAGATACTTTCACTTCTCGGTATCTTGGTCTTTGTCCAGCGTAGAAATTATTTTAAACTTCGTCCATCTGCTAATCCACTCCGGCCAGTTTTCTAGATTGAAACCGAACTCCTTCGGTGGATTAAACTTTGTCTCCATTTCCAAATTCTTGGATTAATCCTTTCGTAACAGATGCACATCTGGTGTCTAAAACCACCAGCTATACTACTTTTCGGCTGGGCGGTGTCAAGGTCATACCGCTACTTTACAACTTCGCGGCTGCCTATTGCTGTCATACCGCTATTTATGAGTTCCAACATATTACGCCATTCGCTTGTCTGTGTTGTCATTCGAATCCACGTATCGGCCACCATGTTATATCTTGTTGTATGCGAGGACGTTGTCGATATCATGTCTAGACAATTACGAAGGCTGACGACATGGTCATCGTGTAAACGGAACTATTTTATGAAATCATTACGCCTGATAGCGTCATAGTACAAAACATAGAGCATCATACAACACCCTGCTCTGCCAGTTGTCACTTTGCGGTACAATTAACAAAAATGTTATGTAAAGCCACACTTCACGAACATGATATTTTGTTTCAGTTCAAACTTTTCTACCCACTTTGAATCCGGGAATTGCACTTGTGACTCGTTCGTTTTCAGATACGTTGTCATCAAACCATCGTCGTCGGCTGTACGTCGATTAGGTGACTTCATCTTTGATTAAACTGGCTGACTTTCAGCATCTGGGACTACGGTGGGGCCACCTGGTGTTACTACGGTGAGTCTCGCATCCATATCTCTGCAGTGCAAGTATGTGTATATGTACGCAGTTTGTATTTTCTTGAAGCCACATTTCCTCCAACTCATCGTTAGTTTCTGCTACATGCTTGTATTACGAAAAAAGTCCACCAAATTCCACGTTGTTGAACATTGTCATTTTCCGCAACATTGAAATGTGGTCGAAGGTCGCTCTGAAATTTAGGGGGTATCATAGCTACAATAATAAGTACTGTATATAATAACATTTAATTATAACAGAGAATGTCAACTACGGGAAATAATGTATGAATGTCCACTTTCTGTCGTAAAGTACAAAAAAGAGCATTTTCTGTCGTGAACTATTTTCCACATGCACACACGTTGTTGCGGGATGACAGCCTTGACTTCCTGTACACATCAAGGCTTTGGCGTTTTCAATGACATCCCACCTATTGTTCTAGGACATATGAATAAATTTATGTCACCTTATATTGTGTCGCCATCTCTACATGTTTTATTTTTATACAACACATGCTGGGACAATTAACAAACATTCTAGTGTTGCTAACTTTATGGACAGTTTATGCTTCACTGTGTATACATGCATTATTATTATATTGTACCACAACTGTTGCCAATTGACTTGTCGTGTATATACGTTACGTGAAAACTACTGTCATTAAATACTTTTATCCCAGCTCATTCAGCGTGGGGGTGTTGTTTGAACTGTTGAGTGACATGGTGTAGGCGGAATCATGTGGAGTGTGATTAAAGATGTCGTGAAAATCGACATATTTGTGCAGCCAGATTGTTGTTTTGGTGTGGTCACTGAGATGGTAGCCAGCAGCAAAGAGGATAGGTCGTGGTGCCTGGCGGGTCACTACTGCTGGTATTGTGGTGAACTCACCTCCTGCTTCGGATGCGGGCCCACTCCTGGACGGGAAGAAGCTTTGGCTGTTGGTGACCTCTGATTCAGTCAAAGTTGTGTTATTGGAGGCAGTTTCCCGATTGTTCGCCTGTGCTGCTGCTGCACGATGCCAGCAAGTCCTTCTACTGTCTGCTGTAAACTGAGCACTTGTTCTCTCAGATTGTTGTCGGACGAAACACTGCTGGCAGCTGCACGATGCCAGCAAGTCCTTCTACTGTCTGCTATAAACTGAGCAGTGCTCGGAGATTGTTGTCGGACGAAACACTGCTGGCAGCTGCAATAGAAGACACAGGTGTGTCCGTCGTTGGTTCGAGACGACGGGGGCGGCGACGCGCCCTGGTGGACAGCTCTCGAGCAGGAGTAGCTTCGTGGCCTGGTGGACGTCTCTTGTGCTGTGGTGGTTTGTTGAACAGTCCTGTAGACGGCCGTTCTTGCACGGGTCGTCGAAGGTCCTCGCTTGGCTGGCGTTGGTTCCAGCATGGCGGCTGAAGCAGATGGATGTTGCACGGCAGTAGGGTATATAGTGTGACGCTGCATAAGTGGGTAATGAAGGCATGATGCCAGAATTGCACTAGGCTGGTAGCGCAACATGAACATGGTATGAACACAGTTCGAAGATAAAAAAAATGTAAAGCAAGATTGCACTAGGCTGGTAGCGCGACATGAACTTGGTATAAACACACTTCGAAGATAACAAAAATGTAAAGCAAGATTGCACTAGACTGGTAGCGCGACATGAACATGGTATGAACACAGTTCGAAGATAACAAAAATGTAAAGCAAGATTGCACTAGACTGGTAGCGCGACATGAACTTGGTATGAACACAGTTCGAAGATAACAAAAACGTAAAGCGAGATTGCACTAGGCTGGTAGTGCAACATGGGTGTAGAGTGAATGTTACATCAGCTGCTAATGGAGGCATGAGCCAATATTGCACTAGGCTAGTAGCGCGACACGAACATGGTATGAACACAGTTCGAAAATTAAAAAAATATGTAAAGCACGATTGCACTAGGCTGGTAGCGCGACACGAACATGTTTCTCATATAAAAACATGACCTATCATATGGTATGCATGGATTAGTTGCGTGAGGCTTATATAAGTGTGTATTAAGTGCTTATACGGATTGTCAACTGCAGGGAGTATACATAGTTCAATGTGTCAACTCAATGAAATATGTCGGAGAAAATTTTTTTAAATGTTAGCCGAGTGATGTAAATTGGACATGTTATTGTATATCCACGAATTAGTGGTCGAACACCAGCTGGAAATAAAAATACGACGATGGGCTGTGCATTCAGTAAGCAATGATAAAATGCTGTACCATTTAGGTTTGTGCATGACACTCAGGGCGTGGTTGACGGCTTTTCTGAGGGAACGCTTATATTTAGCGCGGCCGACGTTGTTTTTCGGGTGGAGACCGTCACGTCACCATGTGCATGTGTCCGTGTTCCAAAATCCTCGATGTGTGGTAATCAATGAGCGGTTCTACATCACAAAAGTTCCGTAAGATGTTGTTGTAGTTGTCGATGAGGTTGTTGATATGGCGATTGTTTGTATCGAGCGGCGATGAACGATGCACGGCCGAACAGACAGTCACGTGTCGTGCCCCGAAAACGTCGATGATTTCGAGTGCCAGTTGCACCACTGCATCGGCCACCGTCACAGTGGGCGCGCCGTTAGATATGTCATTCGTACCGATGTCGACATTGGCGAACGTGGGGCGGATTGTGGTTAGTGCGTCATGTGCGTGTGCTAGTTGTCCCTGAAGCACTCGTGCATCGCGGGTGCCTACCAAGTGGAACTCGTCCACTCTGTCGCTGATCGACAGCCGATGAGCTATGTTGGTCGCAGTAACAACATGGCGGCCACATTGTGAAAAATGGTCACTCAGACCTGACTCAAAGGAATGTCCTAAAAGAATGCCGATAGTACGGGAAGTATCCATACCTTTTCAGTGTCGCAGACGCGCTGAACAATAGTCAGGCAATGAATAATAATAAGTATAAAAAAATTAACAAGTAACAATTGATATCTTCACGAACTATTCTGAATACGTCTGGTCGCTCTGGATTCTTGATCGGAAAACTATAGCATTATATAACCAACCAACCACCAATATTCAGATACTCAAATATATCTCAAATTATACCAATTTCTTATAAATTTAATATCACCCGAATCTCTGTATCGAGACGGTGACAACGCTATTTATTGTATTACTCAACTACTACAACTTAATGCGTTATATTAATAAAACGACGAAAATTCCGAGCTGTCTAGCAATTGTCCGAGGTGTCAATTGGTTTCTCGTATATAGCTTGCTTGCCGATCAACAACTGACTAGTTCATGTACCTAAATCTTTATACCTTCACTAAATACGATTCCCAATGATACCATTATATTCGTGACATAAAAACGATTCTGTACATACTAAATTTGACCATCGTAACCGAAGGAATCATATTCAAATTCTAATGGTATAAATTCACTCAATTAGTTATATGGTTCGAGTACAGCCCACATTAGCCACCAGGTGGCATCTTTGCATTGTGCAAATATCACTCCTTGTCGTACGTTATATGGCAGCACTATTTGCGTAGACTACCTTACTCTACTGAACAAGGGGCATACGATAAATCCAGACTCAGTCTCATAAACCACTTTGTGACAGATACATTCTATGAATTTTTGGTGGATACATTCTATGCATTCTCAGTGGATACATACTATATATGCATTCTCGGTGGATACATACTATGCATTCTCGGTGGATACATACTATGTATTCTCGGTGGATACATACTATGCATTATCGGTGGATACATTCTAATTTGCATTAAGCTCTGGCTCTGCTATTGGTTAGTTAGACTATGCATTCTCGTGCGTGCTCTAGATTCCAAGCAAAAGGAGTACGACACAACACAACCAATAGCCAGAGTGTCTTTGTGTGCATACTTGCTTGCACACTGTATCATATCTTCCAATTCTCCATATGTCTAAATGGCGAAAGAAATACCCATTTGTTGCTATTATTAAATATACTCAGAATTTCAAGAAAAACGAGAGTATAATATAATGCTCTATGAGTTAGTTATTCCTTCGCAAGTCGTGGACAAGTGTGGTAAAGGCGATCACTAATTTGCTGCGGCTACGGTTATACGCGTCGTTCGTCGTGCCCGTGATGACATACAACATGGAAACATGGGGCCTGATGAAATCAGAGCTAGAACGCCTGGACGCGTACCACCGTCATCACGTACGCCAGATCGTCGGCATCAATTGGCCACACCGTATGTCGAACGAGGCACTATAACACCGTTGCCGATACCGTCCCATCAGTGAAGCCTGCCAGATGGAGTCTGTTTGGGCAACCGATGCTCTCGCTCAACGTGCGACCGATAACTATTTCGTGAGGCGTCACGTCATTCAAGGGTCGACCGCGGACGACTCTGCCGTCGATGTTGAACACGGATCTGCGACGCACCGGCGGTAAACTACGTTGCCCCGCCGACGTCGATGCTCTGCGCGTGACGTCGTGTTTCCCGCCGACACGTCATTATCCACGCTCGATGGACAGAAATAGCTCAAATGCTACCTGTTTACGACTTTTATCGGAGCTAGTGTATACCGAGCTGCGTTACTCTACGAATTAACATGAAGGAGCCATTTTGTAAATTGACGTTCAGCGCCACCAAGTAGGGGGGCACGGACCACAGTCACTTTTCCCATAGAGGATCATTATAACGTTATTGCGCCTACATCGAAAATTTATCCTACAATTTTTTTAATTCACAGCAAATGATAGACCCACTAAGACACCTGATGTGTGTGAAATTCGTGAAAATGACATACCTCCTTTTCGCACAAATTGCTTCAATGCATGACACCTCTGCATTTCTGCCATGAAATTCCCGGGTTTCCAAAATATGAGTACACTCTGCCTCATGGCCACTGTGTCCTTATGCAACTGGTATACCAACTAACAAATGGCATCATTTCAAAGCTTAGATGCTACCGTGCACAAAAACATCACTTCCACTCACTCATCCACACAATTTCTGCTCTCACAAATAAACCCTAACTGCACAATTAATTTTTTTCCTTGGGACTCTTTATCGTTGTAATGGCGGACGGATTCTGACTGTGGTCCGTGCCAATAATGAGGTAAGTTAATTGTGATAAAACAAATAGTTATGTGACATATTTATTTAATATGCCCAGGGTAATACTTACTATCAAACATACAGTTTACAGTGTCAATTATACTGATCCATAGCTGTGTGCAAATCCGAGGCTGAAAATATGCAAATCAGACATTTTAAAGAGATCATTAAGGGTGTTTCTCCTGGTGTGTCAATTATTATTAAATTAGTGTTGTGTTGCCCCCTTGTCACATTTTCCATGTCACATCGTTTATATGTTGGTACTACACAAGTAGTAGTGCTGATTTATAAATCATTTCGAAATCATTTTAATTTTTTTGGAAAATAAATGAAATTTTTATAAATTTGCATTTCGTGTGTAACATTGAAATTCAACTTTAAAAATATAAAAGTTATAATCAATATTGTCATGCTTTATTTTTAATTTCATTGTAAATTTGTGTGAGTTTCCCATTTGTAATATCTGCAAACATGAATCAATGGACCGTTATTACTAATATGTCAACTTAAACAGTTGCTAGGCAATGTTTTGTTTTAGGGTTTATTTACAAACAAAATATTCAATTCCAATTATTTTCACATGCAATATTGCCCAGTTTTGAGGAACCAAAAGGTAATGCGAATACTTGTATCAGCAATGGTACTACACTGTAATAACCTTGGGTTGGAGTCGAACCTGTAAAATCAACTGATAAACACATGACGTACCTAAGCAAAACACTTCTTCCCACCGAAGATTTCTAATGCTTTAGCACTTCCTTGCAGCTTCAAATTTATCTGCAGCTCTCTTTTCCACGTCTTAGATGTCTTCCTCCAATCAGCCAACATTGGTTGATAACTTGATCTTTGTGAGCGATCATCTTCTCTCAATCTATGCCTGTCCTCTCTTGGACGGTGTCGGACAACTGGTGCTTCATCACAGTCCACCGGCTAATGTGCAGTTGCTTTGCAATGCTGTTCCAACTATAGCTTTCTTCATAATAATGATTCTCATCTGCTTTATTTGACACCTGCGTAATATTATGGTTTCTAAATTTAACAAGATTGCAATCCCAAACAACAAGTTCCAGATGACACTTGGACAAGGAAGCCATTGGCTTACAGAGATTCCTACAATTTTATCATCTATGTATAACCCGCCCTTATCAGGTATCTTTCAATTAAATTTTTTACAGACATGGGGTCAATTCCATTCCGGAATTGACCCTCAATTCCAATTCCAGAAACGATTTTCGAAAGTCAGTTGGAATTAGAATTGATTTTTTTTGGAAATGGAACTGATTTTGTTGGAATTATTGACTTGATACTGTTAATCTTTACCCCTTAAATTTACTATTAAAATCATATTTGTCTGCTATTAGAATGCCACCCTGAATCTGGTAACAGCCAGGAAGCTGTCAACATTATAGCATATACACTGTCTACTGGTCTCTAGCATTGTCAAACAACAAGCGGCTTTCATAACTAAGGTCTCAATTCTAGAATCATTTTAGTTGTTCTTCGTTGTATTCTTTCTAGCTTGTCTATGTCCTTACGATATGGCCTCCATGACTTTATACAATATTCCAAATGCGTTGTAACTATTGCTTTGCACAGGGGTACAATTTGCTGTTTCTCCTTATATGTCATAGTTCTCATAATTAGCCTTAGAATTTAATTTCCTTTAGAAGCAGCAATCCCATATTTCTGTGACGCTTTCATGTCAGCACTAAATGTTACTCCTAGATATTTTTCTTGTGTGGTTCTACCTAATACAACATCCCCCATTTTATATTCTTCATCCATGTTTCCTTGTCCTATGTGTATGTATTTATACCCAACATTTTATAACATTGGCCATTTTTCTGACCATTTAACTAATTAATCTAGATCATCCTGTAAACTTTATTTATCTGTATAATTTGTAACATTTCTGAATACTTTTGTGTTATCTGCAAATTTCAATACTTTGTCATCTTTGTCATCTTCCAAATCATTTATATATATATATATATATATATATATATATATATATATATATATATATATATATATATATATATATATATATATATATATATATATATATATATATATATATATATATATTAAAAACAGTATAGGGCCTGATACTGATTCTTATGGTACCCCACTCCATTGTTTTTTATATTTATTCCCTGTTTTACTTTTATATTAAAATGGATTTGGTTATGATCACTTGAACCCAAAGGTTCATATATTTTAACATTGTCAACTAATACATTTTGAGAAGACAAAATTAAATCAAACACATTTCTACCTCTGCTCTAGCTGGTTCTAAGACATGTTGAGCAAGCACACAATCCTTTGTTAGAAGTAGAACTTGATGGTCGTCACCCCCAGCACTCTGTAACACTAATGATTTCCATTGCATATGCCCATGGTTAAAATCGCCCATTATAACGCATTCGCCCATTCTCACCTCCCTTATACTCTTGTAGTTTTATATATTCTTCTTGTCCTGTGACTATGTTTGACTACTACGATAAACTACTCCGATCTATTAGTATTATTAATGTTGACTTATTGGTAACTATGTTACACCAAATCGCTTCCTCACAAAGTGCTTTACTCTTCAGTGTTATTTCATATGCTTGGGTAGATTATTTATATATATATATATATATATATATATATATATATATATATATATATATATATATATATATATATATATATATATATATATATATAATTACTTCCCTCCCCCGTTCTTTCTCGCCTATCCTTCTTAAACATTACATAACCTGTCGGTGATAACTCAGCATCTACTATATCTTTATTAGCCCATGATTACCGTAATTTCATTTAGTGAGGATCAGTATATGCTACCATAATGTCTAACTCGCTTTTTTTATTTAGTATTTTATGCTCCTGGCATTTAAGCATATACATTTAAGTAAATTTTTCGAAATTATTACATTTCTTTGGATGTGTATTTGTAGTTTGTACTCCTTTGAGTACATGATACATAATAGGATAAACATATATGCAACATATTATATTTAATATAATATTTGTACCAAATAATTTAAGTAGAAAAGTTACAAGAAATAATTGAAAAGTAACTGAAAATACCATTTATATTTTATCAATTCCGGAATTGACGTTCCAATTACAGTGACACTGACCTCAAGACCAAGTCCGATTGAGTCTGACTGCAAAAAATATACGACAAGAAACTAGAGATCGGCGATAATGTTCTGGATGACTAGTAAGTTAAAGGGGGGGTGAAGCACTTGAACAACCATAGCCCAAACATAATAACATCCCATTTACAGTATATATCACCCTTATATGATGGGCGCAACGCCACGGTAATTTTGTAATATCCTTTTTAACTTTGCCATTATCTTCGCTGGGCGGCGCCATATTGCTCTGCGGGGGGCTCAGCGGCAGAGTGGTTTGAGTACGAGCTCCCGGCACCGCGTTCACACAGTAAAAACCTCTCGGAAAAACGGCCGAAACGCATGGAAAATCGAATAAAAAGAAAACTGGTGTGCACTGGATGGCTCCTGGATATATCAACTAGTACTACAAATGCAAGGAAAAAACTTTTGATCGACTTCCGAGGAAGAATTTGCAGCGGAAAAGGTGGTTACAAATGCGGAAATTGCCGTGTCCGCCAGCCGCAGGCTCTGCGAGTGACCACTTTTGCGATGCAGATTACAAGACAAAAGACTGGACAGACGGTGAGCATCAAGATGTCATTCTTGGTCAAAGACACCGTTCCATCTTAGATCTTTTTTTCCGCATATGACCATGCATCTACAGACTATTCTGCGACAAGGAAACGTTAGATATCAGAGGGCAGAGCGATGAGTAGGAAGCGACGAGCCGAAACCAGGTTATTAAATTGGATTACCGTTACCATTGTGACTTATCACTACGATTACAATATAGTTCCACCCCAATAAGCACAGCTGTGCTTCAACGTCAGCATATATATATATGACCCACAGTAAATCGAAATGTATGAATACAATAAAGTGCGAGTAAGTGTTAATAGTTTGATATAATTACGAGTGTTTTCCAATCCGCCGATTTATATTCGACGTGATCATACGTACCGTCAATACGTGGCCGTACTCAGAACAAATAACAATAACTCAGTAAGTGCTACAGGATATACTGCAACCTTATAACATGGGCCATGGCGTATGTACTAGGCAAAATTATTCAAAAAAATAATTTAAATTATTTATTGACAGTCATAATAAGTCTCATACTCATGTGTTCTAAATGCCTAGAGAGCAAGCAGCAAGCGTAAGGCTAAGCCTGCGGGGGGTTAGATGCATGGGAGAAACACGACCAAAAGACAGTATAGACTATAGTGCAACAGAAGCCTACTGTTGCTGTTTACATTTCAAATTTTTTATGGAAATATTTAAAATATACAAATACTTTCATTGTGATCAAGTGCAAATGCAGTTACAAAAACTGTTTAAAAGTATTTAAATATTTAAGTAAAATGCATTTCACCCATGCAATGTCTAGCTAGCTGGAAAGGAAACTAACTAAGGCATCGTCATCTACCCAGTTGAACACTGTCAGATTACATGTCTGCTTTCTATAATGACACTTTACAATTTCTGTCTGAATTCTTGTGACTTGACAATAAGGCAAAATTATATAAAATTAATTTTTTTTATTGATCAGATTAAACCCCACATGTAATAACCGGAAGTTCATAGAGATGTATTAATTACATTTTATTCTAAGTCGACTGATAACACTGTAATGAATATCATGGGGGGAGGGGGCAACTGTCGGCAACCCACAATAGTATTAGTACAAGCTATACATATGAAGGAAGTATATCAGGCATGGGGTCAATTCTGTTTTGTCCATTCCAAAAAATCAGTTCTAATTCCGCCTTGCAAAAAATCAATTCCAACTGTTAAAATCCTAGGCTAAAAAAAAAAATCCAATTCGTTTAACACAGTTTTATTTAATGTACGTGTGCACAATCATATTTAATTAGATATGATTAAAAATTATTGTTCGTTAAATGCACACACATATATATATATATATATATAATATATATATATATATATATATATATATATATATATATATATATATATATATATATATATATATATATATATTATATATATATATGTGTGTGTGCATTTAACTAACAATAATTTTTTAATCATATCTAATTAAATATGATTGTGCACACGTGACAAATAAAACTGTGTTAAAACGAATTGATTTTAATTTTTCTTAGCCTTAAAGTTTTATATGGCAAACCTGATATATATATATATATATATATATATATATATATATATATATATATATCAGGTTTGCCATATAAAAACTTTAAAATTCGCATCCAGCCATTTCATATGTACTTTCTGCTGCGACACCTCTCCTGGATTTTTTGCTAACAAAACCAGACATTTTGGACAGCCCTGGACAGTTGGGTCATTAATCTGAATTTTGAACAGTTTCCCTGTTTATATCGGGTCCAGGTCATTTGCCCCCTTCCAGACATTTGCCCCTTTGTCACTTGCTCCCCAGACATTAGCCCCTTGCCTTATTCAAAATCTGGACATTTGCCCCCTGCCCATAGCTTCTGGATTATTTGTAAGTTTTTTTAAGAAATGTTTTTTTAACTTATTTTTTATTTCTGAACATGAATTCAATATATATATTACCCTAATTGCAATTAATGTTCTTTGTGCAAAATCAGCCAAGTAAATTACTTTATGTAGTTGGAGATGATCCTGTAATCAAAGGATTATCTTTATTGCAATTGTGTAGAAGCCAGTGACATTAGGACCTGGACATGTTAGGACAATTGAGGATATTTGAAAGAAGCCATCTCAACAATTTTTCTTTTGAATTGCATTTACCATGGAGAGTTGGAGTGAATCCATTTTCCTATAAAACTGGATGCACAAGCCAGAGTTGTCAGAATGCACTTATAACTTCACCATGGAAATTACTACTAGCATTTGAGGAGGTCATGTTTTGAGTGTCATTCCTACACCAAGAAGGGGGACCAACAAGATTACTCTTCATTGGGAGTGATGCCAGCGTCGATCCTGATCATTCAAGGGTGCTGTGGTCACTGATCTGATCTCCAGATCCAGAATGTGATCTACAAGACTGCCTGCAACCATGATGGTGACACGGCACAGATAGAAGCTGCCAAGGTCCGTAAGGACCTGAAAACTAAGGCAGCTAATACCAGGGGCACTCCAAACCAGCTGATCTCTGACTCGTTACTGTCCACCACTGTTTGTGGAAGCATCACCCCAAGAACCCATCTTCCACCACTGATCTGACTATCAATGATACCTGGAAAACAGCTGGTGACAAGATCATCTCATACACACTCCAGGGGATAGGCCATTGCATTAGGCTAAAGTGACTTTGACTTGTCATTGAATGTTATGTTATTGTAGTAATAATGATAAAACTGCAAACTGATTTTCACTTGTCAACTATCATAGAAAAAAGGGGCAGATGTCCGGGGGGGGGGAGCAAATGTACTAGGAGGCGGATTTATATCGCTATCAGTTGTGGTATCATTGATATTTCATCAAATTTACTGGAAAGTTTGAGTCTTCAACATCCTAATCTCCAACATTAGAATACTGTATACAAGCATGGAGACCATATCGTAAGAAGGATATAGGTACGCTTGAACGCATACAAAGGAGAGCAACTAAAATGATTCCAGAACTTAGAGACCTTAGTTATGAAGAACGCCTGAAAGAATGTGGTTTAACAACTCTAGAGACAAGGAGGTTAAGAGGAGATCAGATTGAAGTTTTTAAGATATTGAATGGGTATGAAATTATTGATAGAAATATGTTTTTCTCACTCAAGAAGGATAGCAGAACTAGAGGACATGAGGTAAAATTAGTAAAGGATCAATGTAGATTGGACATCAGGAAGCACTCGTTCTCACAGAGGACAATAAATGAATGGAACAAATTGTCTACAGATTGTGTAACTGCTACCAGCGTGAATATGTTTAAAAACAAGGTTGACACATATATCAGGAGGGCGGGTTATAAGTAGATGAACATTGTTGGACTCTCGATAAGCCAATGGCTTCCTTGTCCACTTGCCATCTGGGCCTTTGGCTTGGATGGCAAATCTTGTTAAATCTTGTTAAATGTATTCTCCATGGGGACATTTTTAATTACTACAAAGGGCAAACCCTACAGCCACATGTAAGGGGCAGGCTTCCTCTCTCACACAAAGGGAATGAGCAGGCAGGTGCCCTTAATTGGCAATCTTTGTAAATAAACCTTCTACACTGAGAAAGAAAATGAGGCCTGAATGGTCTGATTTTGGTTTTACTGTCTGTTACAGTAACTTAATATTTCTTTTTGATGCAAATGCTTGATTATATTGTTCTTGGTCACAATGTTTCAATACCAGAGTAGACAGTGTCTATGCTGTAATGTTGACAACTTCCTGGCTGTTACCAGATTCAGGGTGACATGCTAATAGCAGACAAATATGATTTTAAAAGTAATATAAGTAAATATAAGGGTAAATATTAACAGTATCAAGTCAATAATTCCAACAAAATCAATTCCAATTCCCAAAAAATAAATTTTTGAAAAAAAAAATTGCAATAAAAAAAAAATGTGAAGTCAATTCCAATTCCGGAAGTGGAATTGAGGGTCAGTTCCAATTCTGGAATGGAATTGACCACATGCCTGAAGTATATTCATGACAATATCTTGTCTCTGTGTACTACAGCAACAGTCATGAACAGTATAATTGAATTGAAACAAGCTTGTCTGTGGGGCTTTTGTTAGGAGGGGCTTTTGTCCATGCACCATACTATCTAGCAGATGTTTTCAGTATAATACCTAATAATTATACATATATATATAAATTTACATATATACATATACATATATATATATATATATATATATATATATATATATATATACGTGTGAGCAGGTATGTGTGTGTGCGTGCAGCATTTATAAGGTAAAGATGTCACAAGCATAGATCTGCATTTGGTCCAATAACAATATTCATGCATTATGTTATCTAAATCGAGTGTCAGATATAAAATAAGGAACCCCATAGAAAGTGTACCTATGGGTCCATATTTTGTTATGGAATTTGGACCCCTTATAGCATTTTTACCTCCCTGGCCCATTGAAAACAGTGCAATGTTGATTAGATAATATAATGCACTTTGGAGCTAGGATGCTACAATTTTGGTTACATGCGTTTGGTTATGTGACCAGTGGCATTCGTCAAACTGACCAAACAGATTCATTAAAAACATTAAGAGATCAGTGAAAGACCCATTGGTTGAATTAACATGGCTCCATAGAGAAAATGCTTTTCCCAGTGGTTGATTACTTTATACATTCTATATGACACTGGCACTCTTATATTCTAAAAATAATATATACAAGAGAAAGTTTCTCACATTGTGATTAATTTTTATTACGCAAAAGATGAATTTTGTAACATTTTCAAGTCACTGTATGTGTAATCTTTTCAGATGAAGGATTCACCATTGGTTCGTACAAGTACAGGTACTAGTTTTGAAGCATCCAGCACTACGGGTGATGCCATCAATCTTTACATTACGGATGTCACCTTTAGTGCCATCACTGCTACTACTGCTGTGGCACCACATACAACTGATGCTGAAATGCAAATCGATCCGGTAACGATATTTCAAGTGCGACACTTCGCGAATGCTGCTGTAGTCATGGATGACATTATTGCACCAATGAACGTTGATCATGACTACTCCTATGTGAAGCTTCCATCAGATTCAGTGAGAATAAAGACATTGGTGCAGATGATGCACACTATGTGATAACAGCAACATAACCGAGGGTGACTCAAGCAGCTCCGACACCTATGAGAAAGAGAAGAAGTTTGTCATTCGTGAGAAAACGTGTCACTTTTCTGCACCTGCCACACACCAAACAGCCATAAACTGTGACACAGGTTGTACTCATGTCTGATCTATCAGCCAAGGTCTTTCGGATACTGGGGTGTCTGTCAGAGGAAAGTGTGCTGATTTCAACCCCTGGATGAGTGAAAGGTGAATTGAATATGTTAGGTGTACATGTACTATCAGTCAGAATAAGTAGTGTATTGGTGTATATTTAGTGCCAGTAGTGTATTGGAACAGATGGTTGGTGTGCAAGTACTATCAGTCAGAACAAGTAGTGTATTGATACATATGATTGGTATACATTTACTGTCAGTACAAGTAGTGTATTTGGTAGAGAATGAGACGCTTGGTTTACATTTGCTGTCGGTAGGAACAAGTAGTAGATTCAGTCAGAACAAGTAGTATATTGGATACACATGATTGGTGTACATTTACTGTCAGAAGAAGTAGTGAAATGGTGCAGGTTCCAGAATGAGATCATTGGTGTACATTTACTGTTGGTAGGAACAACTAGTGTATTGGTATGCATGATTGGTGTATGTTTACTGTCAGTCAGAACAAGTAATATTGTTACACATAATTGGTGTACATTTACTGTCCAATCAAAACAAGTAGTATATTGCCATTGGTACAGATGATGATGGTGAAACAGTTAAAATGCCTTGGCTTTATAAAGATTAATTATTTCCTAAGCTAAACTACCAGTATATTTGATATGTTGTGGCATAATAATGATGTGTGTAACTGTGATATCCATGTTCCAAGTTGTATTTCCCGGTGGTAGAAGTCACTGTTTTTAGTCAATGTTTAGTAGGTTAATTAAAGACCATATGGTGGACTTCCTCGTTAAGCATAAATTATTAAATTCATCTCAACATGGATTCCTTAAAGCGAGGTCATGCTTAACAAATATGTTATGTTTTTTGGAAGAAATCACTAAGTGGATAGACGTGGGATCGCCAGTAGATATTATCTACTTAGATTTTCAGAAAGCTTTTGACAAAGTGCCACATCAAAGATTACTACTTAAATTAAAAGCCCATGGTATCGGGGATAGCATAACTGACTGGATAGAACAATGGCTGACTGACAGAAGACAACGAGTTGTAGTAGATGGAGAAGTTTCAAATTGGAAATCGGTTTTGAGTGGGGTACCTCAAGGATCAGTATTAGGACCTATATTATTCTTAATTTATATCAATGACTTGGACGACAGTATAACAAGTAACGTACTGAAATTTGCGGATGACACAAAACTGTTTAGAAAGGTTAATACTGATGGTGATAAACAACATTTACAAAACGATCTAGACAGATTAGTGAAATGGTCTGAGAAATGGCAGATGCTGTTCAATTTTGGGAAATGTAAATGCCTACATACAGGACATGGGAACTTGAATGTAAATTATTAAATGGGAGATACTGTTCTGGGTACTACTGTAAAAGAAAAAGACTTAGGAGTTACAATAAGCGCTGATATGAAAGTTTCAGAGCAGTGTGGTATTGCAGCTTCAAAGGGTAATCAAATTCTTGGATTGATTAGAAGAAACATAACATACAAGGGAAAAAAGTTAATTATACCTCTTTATAAAGCAATAGTTAGACCTCATTTAGAATACTGTATACAAACATGGAGACCATATCGTAAGAAGGATATAGATACGCTTGAACGCATACAAAGGAGAGCAACTAAAATGATTCCAGAACTGAGAGACCTTAGTTATGAAGAACGCCTGAAAGAATGTGGTTTAACAACTCTAGAGACAAGGAGGTTAAGAGGAGATCAGATTGAAGTTTTTAAGATATTGAATGGGTATGAAAATATTGATAGAAATATGTTTTTCTCACTCAAGAAGGATAGCAGAACTAGAGGACATGAGGTAAAATTAGTAAAAGATCAATGTAGATTGGACATCAGGAAGCACTCGTTCTCACAGAGGACAATAAATGAATGGAACAAATTGTCTACAGATTGTGTAACTGCTAGCAGCGTGAATATGTTTAAAAACAAGGTTGACACATATCTCAGGAGGGCGGGCTATAAGTAGATGAACATTGTTGGACTCTCGATAAGCCAATGGCTTCCTTGTCCACTTGCCATCTGGGCCTTTGGCTTGGATGGCAAATCTTGTTAAATCTTGTCTTGGTTTCAGTCGTTCTAGTTAGCCTTATTTCTTTGGTAATTGTTTTTCTACGTGAATAAACTGTTGATATATTTTATGTTGGTCTCAATATAAATGAAATTGTGTGTAGTGATGCTGCAGGTAACATTTTTGTTGACAGAAGTGGGATATGGATAAGAAGGCATTCACATCATTCAGTTATTAATATTTTAGTGGGAATTTTTGTAGTTTTCCAGGTTGTTTTTCGACCTGCTGCATACTGTGGGTGCCTCACAATTTGTCTATATCAGACTATCAGTACACTCACCTGTGTTAGGTCAATCTCCATAGCTAAACTTTCCATCAATTCATTTCGGTTCAGAATAGACATCACAGATCCTTCCCACATCGCAGGATGGGATTACTTGTCTTGCCTTTCCTGAGCCTGAAATATAATTTGTCAGGGTTAGTTGATAGCACTAATTCCATAATTACCATAATAGTTGCAAAACTGTGAACGTTACATACTGTCAGTAGTTAATTATTGTTATTTAAATGATTACATTGCACCAAACAACAAGGTGTTGTGGTGTGCTACAGAGAGGGGTGATTACAAGTATGAATATTAATGTAATCATGATTATAGTAATTATTGCAATCACAATTACTAATGTAGTCATGATTACAATCATTATTACAATCACGATTACGGTAACATTAAAGAATATGTATATATTCACATAATGAATTAAATAAACCTTCATGTTCTTATTGTCATCAATGTTATTCAACACAAAATCAAACACAATATTCAAATACAGTCACGGTACACTTCATTAGATTAGATACAAAATAAAGAGAAAAGCCTGCTTGCATAGCCATTGTAGTTCGGACCTCGCCCTCGAGCTAGGTAAAAGAAATATGCAGAAAAAATATGATTATTAAAATGGCAATGATTCGATAACAATTGAATTACTGACCTGCTAGCTATAGGGCGAATCAATGAGTCGGCACGCAAATCATGCAATGACAGCAGACCAACATCTAGCACCGCCCTGTTTATGCATATCACTACAAAATCATCGTCTTCGCCTTCGTACGGTGATGCAAGCACCAACGCGGTCGGGCACACGGTGCTGCATAGCCATGGCATAGTCATAGCCTAGCCCTAGGCTAGGCATGGTAACTTCCTCGGCGCAGCATGATGACTCAACGTAAACGTGCGCAGACATCAGGACGCAATTTCCACAGGTTCACCACATCATATTACCTAGTCAGGAATCGTTGACAGTCAAAGCGCTGTTGTAATTTTTCCTGAATCCAACGTCAACAAAGTCAAAACTCACAAAAGCGAAGCCGACCTGGAGTCTGAAGCGTGACTCGCACACTCGGTGACACTTTACGACTGTCAACCGTTGTTTCCGTGTGGCCTGTCGAACTAGACTCTTCGTCTGTGGTTTCCATTTCTCCAAAGATAGACAACTATTACGGAAGTTCAGTAAACCACTAATCGCTAGTGGCAGATCTGGTAAAACTGTCACAAGCGATGCATCCATCTTGTCAACAAGTAAAAAATAGTTCCGGTATTCCGTTATCGCATATTCTCGTTGGTTAGCGTCTCGTGTGTTCGAGAAGTGCGGCGTTTTTCACGATTTTTTCCGTGTTTTGTTGTAATTTCTTTAACTTTTTTTATTTGGAACGAACAAAAACGCTATTTTGTTGATGTGTGTAAACACTTGTATATATAACAGAGACCCATATCTTTTTTTTCGCTCCAGAATGCCTATTTACGAAATAAATCGCAAAAAATCGAAAATTTACATTGATTAGATATACGCGACTCAAACCACTCGTTTCGACAACAAGATGGCGATACGCAGTGATGTATTTTGTCGATTTTTGTCTCGAACAAAATCAGTTTTTCAGTTTATCTCATAAATTAGCAGGTATCTGTCACCATTAATGTATAGTTAGATAATATATATTTAAATATACGGCATAACACAAAATTGCTTCAGTTCCCCTTTAATAGAACTAGTTTACAGATATTGATAATTTACTTGGTATGTCGAAAATTTGCCTAGGAAATTTGAGATTTTAGTACAGGGTAGGTTTTATTTCTTTGGAAATGGCACATCAGACGGCAATTACAAAACGTGATATGTACGCTGTGCTGAATTTCAGCAATATCATAAAAATATATAAAACAAAATAGATCTGCGATGCCAATGTGAAATTTTCATTGATATCCCCAACATCAACACATGTCACTCACTGTGACACTGGCACTACCACTGTCCCAGATGGCGATGGCCGATGCGTGCAATGTCCAGTTGTTTAATCGCGTCAGTTGTGAAGACTACATTACCAGGTACGAAGCTTGTAGTAAAAGCAATACTATTCGAGAACAGTTTGCGTTTGTGTAGCAAATATGATGAAACGCAATCGCATTGTCAACAGCGGTTTATGGGTTTATGACGTCGATTGCCCTCTCACCCGGAAATGTAACTAGATAGTTGACGCATGCGGAGTTGAGTTACCGGATGCGTTGACGAAAGTTGTAGCTGCCCCCTACTTGGTGGCGCTGAACGTCAATTTACAAAATGGCTCCTCCATGTTAATTCGTAGAATGACGCAGCTCGGTATACACTAGCTCTGATGTGAATTTCAGACACTGGTCGATGTGGGTCTTCTTTCTGTATACTGCGGACTTTTCACTGCCATCGTCCTTCCTGGTAAACCTCGCATCAAGGAAGGGCTGTTGTCCTCATCATATTCTCATGTGAATCTTCTGCTGTCCGTAGGCCCGGTCGACAGTGTTCTCCTCTGCTGTGCCTGTTTGTACTAGGCAAATTACACCAACCACATACCGCTTCCAGGTCTTTGGGAATAGTCTGGGGCTGTGACAATCATTTCTTTGGTTTTCTTATTTAGTAATGCTTGTCTGAAATACACACTGTGGCATAAATCAGAGTGCTGTATATCATCTGTGTCCATACTAACTGCTTATGTTTTGTATATCTAGAGCATACGCCAGGTGGTGCGACAACTAGTAATTAGATGTGCCCGTGGTCAAAACTAGCCAAAGCCATGTGTGTACATCATCCCGCTGTTCTGGTCTGCCAACGCAAAAGAAATCAACAATCAGCAGACCAATCTTGGCCGATCCAACAAGTAACACCAAGGACCACCTCCAAACTGACCAATCGTGGCCGATCCAACAAGTAACACCTAGGACCTCCTTCAAACAGACCAGTTGTTGCCGATCCAACAAGTAACACCAAGGACCACCTCCAAACAGCTCACTAATGCTGACCCTGATCCCAGAATCAGTGAATGTGCATATGTGACACAGCTGATGTGACGTGTGAGAAAGTGTGACTGCAAACACTCACCGATTCCAGGAACCAGGCCCAACATCAAAGAGCCATTCAAGGAAATGCTTGGCATTACACGTCTTACATGATGTACAAACAGATGTGTGCTGCTCCTATTCTACAAATGTACATCAGCACTTTCATGATTCAACAAATCGACCTTTCACAGCCTTTTTATGGTCATAAGAAATCCACCCTGTGACAGATGACATTACAGAGTTAAAAACTCTGACATTTTCAAGACGAAATATTAAAATCCCGATTCAATAATCTGACCATCAACAGTACTGGTGTAATACAAGAATTGTCGTAATTTATTAACTAAATCCTTCAGAATCTGCCAAACTTCATCAATCTGACACAGTTGTTATGATTCAATAAGCATTTAGTATAGTTTTATACCAGTGCCCAAGTTAACCATATCACTATATATCTTCTCATTTAAATTGCTTAATTATTCCATGATTCACAAATACACACACTTCGTTAATCCTGCCAAAATATGTGGGACCAAAGTGTGCGGATAAACAAGGTTTAACTATACAAATTCTTTCATGTACAAGCATGCACGCATGCATGCATGCACGCACGCACGCACGCACGCGCGCACCCATGCACACGCATGCACACGCATGCACACGCATGCTCATATCTTTTTGTGTATTTACTTGTACAAATGGTAGAAACAACACACAGTGGATACTTAGTGTATTTTATCTACCTATTCATTACAATCTGTAATTGCCATAATTATATGCACTATACTGGGCAACAGAACGAGGACAATTGGTTGGCCTGTAACACACAACTACAGCTGGTGGCCCTGTAACACACAACTACAGCTTGTGGCCCTGTAACACACAACTACAGCTGGTGGCCCCGTAACACACAACTACAGCTGGTGGCCCTGTAACACACAACTACACCTGGTGGCCATGTAACACACAACTACACCTGGTGGCCATGACCACACAACTACAGCAGCCACAGTCATTTTGAAATGGCATTGTTACAAGATAATTTAATCAAATTGATCTTTCAACATAAAGGACTTGTCTTTCTGACCAAACTGTCCGAGTGACATTTACAAATAAAAAATTTCAACATTTGTAAATTACGGGGACACCAAAACGTCTTCATTTTGTTGCCCAGTACTGTAGAAGTGACATATATAAGAGTACTTCTTACTATTCTGTCCCAGGGACAAGATATTTGTAGGACACACTGCCTAAACTATAACCCATCACGTCTGTCTTCATACGAGCCACTGCACACATCATTGCTATCCAAAATAAAAATCTTATAACATGATATCCACCATTTATGTACACTGTTTTTTGATTTCTAAACCGAAGTAGTCTTATCGTAAAATTATGACCGCTCACCATACCACAATTAAGCATTTCTGGTAGAATTTCTGCGACTACAGTAACATAATGTACAGTACATTAGCAGATTATATAGATTCCGACACCACCAGTGCACCGCTGTAAAGCTGTTCCACAGTGGTGCCGGTGCACTGTTTGGTGCCCTGTCAATCAAGACGGGAAGACGTCATCACGACCAGGGTTTGTCAGGGAACCTGATGAGTAGGTTCTTTCCCGCGCATTCTTCACCCTCAAACAGAGAGCAGAACACTTATTATTACGCCATCAAATTGTTCTTGTTGTAACCAAATATACCGTATAGTTCCCAATAGAACCACACTACCTAATAGATGCACACTCCCATTAAACAAAAGTGAAACCATGTGGAAACAAACATTTTTGAAGAGTCAAGGCAGGCTAAATGCAAAGGAATGCTTGCATCATCTTGCATATACTTTATAGTCTGTGTTCATAGACTAAATGCATTCATAAAATGTTTTTATGTTTCACACATGTCTGCGTTGGAAAAACTCCCATAGAATTAATTTGGAATTTGAACTGAATTGGATTTGAATTGAAATGAAAATGAATTTGAATTTTTTTATTGAATTGAAATTGATTAAATTGAAAGGAATTGGAATTGATTAAATGGAATTGACCCCAGCCCTGGTGTGGGCAGAATAAAATTATATCTAAGTGGCTTGCTTCTAAGTCAGATACAGAGCAAAGTGTTCTCTTGAGAAAAGCAAAACATGCAGCAGATTTCCCAAAGTCACATGGCTCATGAAAAAGAAGTATTAGACCAAATTAAAGAAAACCTAAATGAAAATTACAGGAAGAAAAAAAGAAACTAAGGAAATTAAAACATAGAGTATAAGTGTAAATTCTCCAGATGGACCATATAAAAATGCATAAGATGTAGACAGACTTGACAACTTGCTCATCTGAGACTAGGAAAACAGAATGTTTGAACAATGAAATAAATATGTTACATGAAATCTGTCTTCGGCATTAAAGGTGCAAGATTAGTGTTTGGTAAGAAATCTTCTAGCAAGTTGTCTTGTGATCTGAAGTGTTCTAGTTGGCAGTAGTGCAGCAGAGACAGAAGTTGATGTTAATGTGATAAGATGTGGGGTGAAATGAAATCGTGATGATGATGACAAGCCTGTGTTAAACGTAGGCAAAACAACAGAAACTGTGCCATTCATTTTCTTATGAGAGACAAGGTATTTGGTTATGTGTGGCAGGATATTTTTTAGGTACAGTCATAAATATTATACAGAAGTTCTACAGAAGTAGCACTGATTCAATTTCTGCAGAAAGGAGCTAATGGTAACTTTCGGTGGCCTACGGTTGACAATGTTGCAGAAGTAGACTGCAAATTTGTAATTTCATCAGACTTTGAAGTTCTAACCAGGAACTGTAGAACCTGGGTGGTCCTGAGTTGGACTATTTAGGAGAGTTGTACGAATAGTACAAAGCGTCTTATTTTTCAAGTTGAGATAGTGATGATGACATGTGAATATTGTTAATGTCTTACTTCTGTGATGTAAATGCTTCACTCTTATTTATGTTCACATAGGCAATGTTAATAGTTTGCTATGTGTAATGGATAGTCTAAAAAAATAATTTATTTTAAATTTTTAAGAAAAAAGACTTTTTTTTCGTGTTCTGCATTACGTATAACAGTTTAACATTGATAAACATAGCCAAGCTACAAAAAAGCATGTATATTTTATACAGATGTATGAAAATAATTAATTTGAACCAATTTCGATGATTAGTTTTTGAGATATACAGTCTCAGTAGGCCCTGTGTTAAATTTTTAGCTGAAAGTAGTCGTGGAAGTTGTGAAATATGATTTTTATCACTTATATGTGAATGCAATTTATCTGAGATAATAGTATGTTGTCTTTGATGTTAATGTTCACATTAACACACAAAAAACACATTTACAGCATTTTTCCTTTTTATATGACAATTATACACCCTAAAAATACACTTCCGTTACATCACATATTAGACACTTCAAAATTATCATAGAATAAAAACTACTGAACCGAATTGCATTATCTGAAGTTTTTGTTAAGCTCTTCACTGGGCTTAAAAAATAATGATTATTACAATCTCTAAAAAATCACTTCTCATACCTAAAAATACTCTGAACAGATTAATAAAACTTAACTTACGTTATTGGTTCAAAGGCACAATAAACTATGTTATGGCTGATATTTGCTGGTTTAAAGACATGATTTCGTTAGGTCGATATAATACTGATGTGTACTGGAATCACAGTAGCCAGACAATATGTTCTGTGTTCATGGCGAATGAATTTATGCTGGTTTGAAGATCGAAGATTGAACACACGGGTTTCCCAATAGGACTGGTTTTTTAACAGATGGGTTGGCGAAATATGACGTTAGTGCCGGGTGGTTATTTGTGGTGTTGACGTTCAGTTCAATATTTCCTAGCATGTTATGAGAAAAAATCAACTGACACGCTATCACGACCCAACTGAACGTCGACACCACAAATAATCACCAAGCACTAATGTCGTATTTCATTAATCTATCTTTTAAGAAACCAGTCCTTCTTAGAAACACTGACAATGTTTCTGTAGTAACGACTGCGTGAGCACCAATCTTTGAACCAGCTTTAGCCTTTACTCGTTCACAGTGAACGTGGAACATATCGTCTGACTACTGTTGATTATTTTAACCATCTGAGGGTGCAAGTATTGATTTTCTGGACAAATCATTACTCCACCCAGTAAGGTCGTGATTACCCATTTTGTCAAATACACATTAATAAAATGTTGTAACCCTTTAGCCAACATGTTTTTTTATTCTGATACCCACTGGCATTACTCCTGGTAATTTCGAGCCAGTTTTCATATCCCTGTGAATACAAATATTGATTTCCTGCGAAAAATTCCCCATCTTTGAATAAAAGGTAATAACAACTTCACAGGGTGGGGGAAGGTTTTGCCCATGAAATCAATACCTGCACTCACAGATGTATGCAAAACAGCTCCAACTAACCTGGTGTAATGTCAATGGATGTCACAATAGCAAAGGAAACACAATATGTAATTTGGTTAAAGTGTCACAGTGTTATCTTACTATGTATAGTTTTTACAAAAAAAGGCACTCTTGACTTGTGGGTGAGGGAATGGTTTGGCCAGGTAATCAATACCAGCATCTACAGAGAGATGTCAAATAGCTCGAGATGATCTAGGGTAATGGCATAATAGCAAATAAAAAATTTTATTTGGTTAAAGGATTAATACTGTATCATAGTGTGTATTTCATTTATACAACATAATATTTATACAACATAATATTATGTATATATATCATATATGTAGTATGTTCTGTGTAGAAGATTGATGATGTTTCCTTTGTATGTCGAGGAACATTTGTGAATGGAAAGTTGGATGCATTCTCTGATTATCCTAATGCATTAGATATTTTCATTATTTCCATGTACGGCTGACTCTGTTAACATAATCCCTGATAACAGAATCAGCCTTTTAGTAGAATCAAATTTATTGGATGGAACCGAATCATCGCTATTCCCTGTATTAAAATGAGCCACTGAAGTCTATCAATAGAATCAAATTGCTCTGGCCTAAAGTAATTTTATTAAGCGGATTCCACTGTAATCGTGTTTCAGTGTGCAAATTAAGAGACTGTCCTAAGTATGATAATGTATACTCTAACTTCATATTTACCATGTTATGAAACAGTGCCATATACATTTGTATCTTTGTACTATTAATTAATTATGTACACAATATTTTTTTCATATTATCAAATATGTTAGTAGTATCTGATGTTATAGTTTGTATGCAGGTAGGTTAGATAAATCTGGAACATGAATGAGAAAAGGTATAAAAAAGACACAAATGTAGACACAATTAATTAACTCAACATGTGTGTAACGTGCTTAATGATGTGTGTAACTAACTTTGTCATGTAATTATGATGCTTCTTTTAGTGATGATGTTTCCTGTGTATGTTGAGTGATGTGAACCAGCTTCAAAATAGGTATGCTTGGGTCAAACAGGAACACATTTTAACCATTTGAGATTATAAATTGATGGGAGACCTGTATATTATAGCATAGTGCAGGCCTGGCCAACCCGCGGCTCCCGAGCCGCATGCGGCTCTTTGCCTGGTTTCATGCGGCTCTTACGTTCATATCGAAGTTTGTGTTTGTGTTTTTTTTTAATGTGCGTGTTCGCTTCGCTTGAGTTCAATACGGTATTTTCGTCAAACGCGCATGTGCGTGAGATGAAAATACCGCAAAGTTCCCCAGTAGGGGCAAGATCATTTGAGTAAACAATTTGTGTCAAGTTCACTCTCAAAATGGCAGGGAAAAAATGCACAGCAAAACGAAAATATGAAGATGAACACAGGACGTTTTTAACAGAGTGGGAGAGTTTATATTGTTTTGTTGAACGTAATGGCAAGCCATTCTGCTTTATATGTCAGGCGTCATTAGCGCATTCCAAGGCTTCAAATCTTCAGCGCCACTTCAGCTCACTCCATGCTAACATCGACCAGGAATTTCCAAAAGGGACTGAACTTCGCAAGCACAAGTTGGTCACTTTGAAAAGTCAGGCAAAAAAGCAGATACAGTTTTTCCAAAAATTTACGAAGCACTCAGAGACTGTAACGCTTGCATCTTATCAACTGGCATGGAACATTGCACGGGCTAAAAAGCCATACAATGAAGGGGAGTTCGTTAAAAAATGCCTCAGTGACGTTGTTGAAATCTTGTCTCCTGAAAACGACAAACTAAAACGAATGGTATCAGACGTCCAACTGTCCCGCCACACTGTTGAACACAGAATATCGGACATTAACACGGCTATTGAATCACAGTTGCACTCTGAACTTCAAGCATGTGAGTATTTTAGTGTCGCATTGGATGAGAGTTGTGACATACAAGACAAGCCTCAGTTGGCAATATTTGCACGGTCTGTGTCAAACGATTGTGTGATCAAAGAAGAACTCCTTGATATTGTGCCATTAAAAGACAGAACCCGTGGCATAGATGTAAAAGAAACAATGATGGCTGCATTTGGGAAAGCAAATCTGCCCATACCGAAACTAACTGCAATAGCCACGGATGGAGCGCCAGCCATGATCGGATCTGTGAACGGGCTTGTGGGGCTGTGCAAAGCTGACCAAACATTTCCCGAGTTTTGGAATTTCCACTGCATCATCCACAGGGAGCAACTCGTGTCTAAATCATTGAATTTAGACAACGTCATGAAGCCTGTGATGGAAATCGTCAACTACATCCGCACACATGCGCTTAACCACAGGCAATTCAAGAATCTCATCGCTGAGCTGGACCAAGGGTTTCCAGGTGACCTGCCGCTGCACTGCATTGTGAGGTGGCTGTCAAAAGGCAAGGTACTCTCTCGCTTCTTTGAGCTTTTGGATGCCGTGAAACTGTTCATGGAAGAGAAGGACAAGGACTATCCCGAGCTCTCGGACCTCAAGTGGATTATGGATCTGGCCTTTTTGTTCGACATGCTGTGTCACTTGGACAGACTGAACCTGACCCTGCAGGGTAAGTTAAAAATGCTGCCTGACCTGGTGCAAAGTGTGTTTGCGTTTGTCAACAAACTGAAGCTATTCAAGACGCATATTCAAAAGGGAGATTTAACGCATTTTCCCACTCTGCTAAAAGCCAGTGGGCAAGTCACCAGCGCCGCCCTTAATAAGCAAACAGCCAGATATGCAACACTGGTTGAAAACCTGCACGAAAGCTTTGTGACCCGGTTCCGTGATCTACAACTGAAAAGGCCACAGATTACGTTCCTCGTCGACCCATTTAATGCGGAGACGGACTATTTGAAAGCCCCGCTAGTCACAGATGAGGCTGCGGCTGAGTTGGAGATGATCGATCTTTGTGATGAGGACCAACTGAAACCTGCTTTAAGGGAAGGGACCATTGAGTTCTGGAAAAGTGTGCCAATGGAAAAATACCCCAATGTCAAACGGGCTGCGCTTAAGATACTGTCAATGTTTGGGTCAACATACGTCTGCGAGTCTGTGTTTTCTACCCTGAAACACGTGAAATCAAAGCATCGATCTGTTCTGACTGACACCCATGTGAAAGAATTGCTTCGAGTGGCAACAACGGAATACAAGCCAGATTTGAAGAGGATTGTTCAAGGCAAGGAATGCCAGAAGTCCCACTAAGCAACATGCATAGTAAAAGAAAAACGCAATTGTAAATTATTATATTTTTGTTTGTGGACTTGGTTGAACTGAGAGTTTGTGTGTGTGAGACAGTGCACACAATGTTCATTGTTGAAAATGACTGGCCTGTGGTCTTAGTACTGTAGGAGTCAATTTCTGTCATTATCATGTTGGTGTGTGACATTTACAATAAATCTGGCTGAGCAGAGGTATGTGTGTGTGTGTGAGAGAGGAAGGGATGGGGTGATGTTCATGTGTGTGAGAGAGGAAGGGATGGGGTGATGTTCATGTGTGTGAGAGAGGAAGGGATGGGGTGATGTTCATGTGTGCCCATATGTATGATGTGGCTCTTTGCGGTAACACAGTAAAAAAATGTGGCTCTTAGTCTCTGACTGGTTGGCCACCCCTGGCATAGTGCATAGTTCTGGGTTATCGTTGTTATATTGTTCAGGTGAAGTGTGAATCAGACTGTGAAAGGTGAGTTGGAAGTGTTATTTGATTAACCAAGAGAATGCAGATAGTTTCACTATTTCTATATAATCATGTTTCAATATACAAATCAGAAGATTGTTTTAAGAGAAGTAATGCATACTGTGATTACCTGTGCTTTTATAATGATGTAAAGCAGTGCCATATACATATTATGTACAGATATTTCTATCATGTACACAAATTGTTTAATTCATACATACATTCTGAGATGATGGTATCTGTTTTATAGAGTGTGTGGTTGCGTGCATGCATGTGCAAAGTACTGAAGTGATATGCTGCTTTAAATGTGTTGAGGAGATACCTTCGAACATACCTATGCTCATCATTAGATTACATTACATTACATCATTAAACTACAGTCAAACCTGCTCAAGCGACCACCTGTCATTAACGACCACAGTCAATTTCTTCTATCACAATAGTTTCACATGTTAAATTTCGTGCATCAGGTTTGACTGTATTTCATGTGTATGTTGCACAGTGATGTGACAATGTTCATGTAACACTAAGTTGACCTCCAGTTGTCGCCAATGTGTTATCAAACACATCAGTGGTATCTGATGTTGTAGTTTGTATGTGAGTTGGTTAGATGAATCTGAAACATGAATGTAAACACACTGACTAATGCCTGTAACATGTTTCGTTTGGTTGTGTATTTAACTAACTTAGTTATGCAATGAATGGCTTCTTGTTTTAAGCACAGACTACGTATACTGTCTACCACAGAAACGTTAAATTACAATACCTGTGGTGCTTGTTGGCTTGTTGTCATAGAAGTTGTCTGTGTGTAAACTACTGCGTATTCGCTGGTGCAGGCACGAATGTAAACTCTGCACATAGTACATATAATATTCAAGATCAATAAATTGATGTTCGTTGATTGAGCAACAACATCAAACACATTAGTCGGCTTTGACCGTATTTATCAATGTGGCCGATAGTTTGATGTCCACGATGATTGACCAAAGCCTTTCTGAATCTACTGTAGGGGAAGGCAGTGTTAGTTGAGCCACTGGGTTAGTTGAGCCACCCGTGTTTCCCAAGAAACTACAGCAGTGACAGTTACATGGTACTACCCAGTGATTAGATATGTCATTAGAACACGATTGACGTACAAAAAGTGCCAATTCTCACAATGGTCAGAAAATGTGAGTTAAAAGTATGTTTTTTTACGTTTTTTGAAAACTTGATGATTGTGATTAGTGTCTGCTGGTGTGTAACAATCAATGCATGTGACCAGACTTTGTTGTCTGTGCACTTACAAATGGTTTAACTATGCACAGGGAAGAAGATTGCTTACATCAATTACATTATTGAAAAGTTAATTTAAAAAGTTTAGTTGTCGAAATGGGGCTAGTTGAGCCACCCAAGGCCCAAGGAAGGGTTAGTTGAGCAGTGGCTAAAGAATGAAGACGAGTGTTCTTTACCCCAAAATATATCAAGCAATTCATTTTCCCGAACGAATTGGGACATCTACAAGGCAACATAATAGGAGTTAGTTAAACTGTTGCGATTGGCCTATAAGTCTATATTAATTAAGTGTGTCGACTTATTGATTAATCGTGTAGACTTGTCAGAGACGTGTTTTACCCATTGGGTAGATGTGTTGGCTGAATTGTTATGACATTTTAGTACAAGGCCAACGTAAATTATACAAATAAAGCATTTACCCAACTTACGCTACACTGTGGGTGAACTTACCCCACACAGTGTTTGTGAGGCAGCTTACCAACCCCATTTGAATCAGCTACATATAAAAGTCTAAAAACAATTTTGACAAGGGAATATGATTGTGCCCTAGATATCAAAAAGAAAAATGACTCAACTAACACTGCCTTCCCCTAAATATATACTTGCATTCATCATCATGTATTTATTTTTGGGTCCTACAAATGTTCTAATATATTGTTTATACTTTCACATAATAAATACCGCTAAACATGTCATGTCATATTATATCATGAAATGTTAGTTAATGCAAACTCAAGGTCAAAACAGTTGCTCTGCACCTGCTATCAAAGGAACAAAAACAAGTGAGTAGTTAACAGTCAGTATCATTATTATGATCTTTGTAATAAAACCACTCGCTGTGGACTGCCAAAAAGGCACTTTGAACTTCAATCACACTCATAAAAGCTAACAGATTATTAAGATTATGAAAAAACAATCACTACTATTTTGCAATAAACATCGGTATAAGTGACTGAATAATGTTTATTTTGTATAGAGCCACATCAAATACAGTTCACAGCATTTTACAGTGAATGTGTTTCATAGTATATAGTGATAATAAAATATGTTAGGTTCAAACAAATAATTAAACTAAGATCAACATCAACAAGTTATGGTAAAATGTTACATCAGCGAATTACCACAGTAGGGGAGATGAGATAGAGACAATCATTCTGTGAGTCCACAGCAGGGGAGATGAGATAGAGACCACCACTCTTGTGAGTCCACAGTAGGGGAGATGAAAGAGACCATCACTGTGTGAGTCCACAGCAGGGGAGATGGTATAGAGACCACCACTTTTATGAGTCCACAACAGAGGAGATGAGATAAACACCATCATTGTGTGAGTCCACAGCAGGGGAGGTGAGATAGAAACCATCACTGTGTGAGTCCACAGCAGGGGAGATGGTATAGAGACCACCACTCTTGTGAGTCCACAACAGAGGAGATGAGATAGACACCATCACTGTGTGAGTCCACAGCAGGGGAGATGGTATAGAGACCACCACTCTTGTGAGTCCGCAACAGAGGAGATGAGATAGACACCATCACTGTGTCAGTCCACAGTAGGGGATATGGAATATAGACCATTACTTTGTGAGTCCACAGTAGGGTAGATTAGATAGAGTCTTAGAGACCATCACTGTGTGATTCCACAGTAGGGGAAATGAGATAGAGACCATCACTGTGTCAGTCCACAGCAGGGGAGATGAAATAGAGACCATCACTTTGTGAGTTCACAGTAGGGTAGATGAGATAAGAGTCTTAGAGACCATCACTGTGTGATTCCACAGTAGGGGAAATGAGATAGAGACCATCACTGTGTCAGTCCACAGCAGGGGAGATGAAATAGAGACCATCACTTTGTGAGTTCACAGTAGGGGAGATGAGATAGAGACCATCACTGTGTGACTCCACAGTAGGCGAGATTAGATAGAGACTATCACTTTGTGAGTCCACAGCAGGGGAGATGAAATAGAGACCATCTGTGTGTGAGTCCACAGTAGGGGAGATGAGATAGAGACCATCACTGTGTCAGTCCACAGCAGGGGATATGAAATAGAGACCATCGCTGTGTCAGTCCACAGTAGGGGAGATGAGATAGAGACCACCAGTCCGTGAGTGATATATGTCTAATAAAACTTATTGGGGGGGGCAGTTAGTTAGTTCTCAAATGCCCCCCCATCCTTGGTCCCACTTGACCACCAGTAGGGGAGACCGGGACACCATTGGCACTTTACTTTCAGGAACTGGCACCTACACCTCTCATCAGCATGTATCAGGAGTGGTGACTTGACTACCCCATACAATGGGTCGACAATCTATACATGTACTAATTAATGAATTTATCAACAAAGTAGGTTTTGAAATAAAATGACCGTGATGCCTTGCACCCAGAGAAACGTGTTGTAACAGCATTTCAAGGAGTGCTACGGATATAAACACACCACACTTAGACAATTATTTACTTACGTTGTTGAACATTTCTCAGGATAGTCCATTTTCATGATAACACATTTTTTTTTACATATATCCCAAAGTTGTATTTAACTGTAGAGACTTTCGCTTATCTTATCATGATGGCTTCCTCAGTATGAATGAGAACGACGTCTTTGTAGGATGACATCATCGTAGACGTGTGGTAGTTCGTTGTTCCCCTTGTCTCGGTTGATCGCTGTCTCTGTCTTCCGTATCCATATGGCTTCTTTCACTTGTCTTCTCCTCCTGTGCGACTCCCTGTCTGCCACTTTTACTCCCTCTCATTCTATGAGATGGTTTTCAGTGGTTGTGTGGTCTGTGAGGACTTGTTGGTGGTGGACTGTGATGGGGGACTTGTTGGTGGACGGCAACCGCTTCTTTTTGCTCCTCATGTATTGTTCTTTTTGTGCATTCTCTACGTCTTTCTTGTGTTCTTCTTGTCTGGTCTTAAACAATCTCCCTGTGTCTCTCCTAAGTAGGCTGCACCACAACTCTTACACAGTATTTGGTAGACTAGTTCGCCCTATTCTTCTGGTTCAACTTTGTCCTTTGGGTATATCAACAGGCATCTGGGGGTTGTGTGGGAAAACATGGCTGTAGCTACACTGTACTTCTTCCGTACCAGGTCAACCCTCTGTGTGACACCTTCCATGTATGGGATGACTTCCTGGCTTCTGTAGTTCTTCTTTTTTTTTGTCTGTCTTCCTGTTCTTCTTGTTATCCATCACCTCTTCAAGGCCCAGGACTGATAGCCCCTCATACTAAGGGCTTCTCCCAGATAGCCCCTCATTCTAAGGGCTCTTCCCAGGTTCTAAGGGCTCCTCCCAGGTAGTCCCTTATACTAAGGACTCCTCCCAGATAGCCCCTCATTCTAAGGGCTCCTCCCAGGTAGTCCCTTATACTAAGGACTCCTCCCAGATAGCCCCTCATTCTAAGGGCTCCTCCCAGGTGTTCCTACACTTCCTTTTTGTCCCCTTCCTCATACTTTATCGTCTCACACCTGTTCATAAGGGTTGTGACTACTCCCAACTTCTGGTGCCTGGGGTGGTGGGACGTGAAGTTCAGATACTGGTCAGTGTGGGTCTTCTTTCTGTATACTGTGGACTTCACAGTGCCATCATCCTTCCTGGTAAACCTTGCATCAAGGAAGGGCTGTTGTCCACGTCATATTCTCATGTGAATCTCCTGTTGCTCGTAGGGTCGACAGTGTTAATAGGTTGTTGTAGTTCCTCCGCTGTACCTGTTTGTACTAGGCAAATTACACCAACCACAGACCGCTGCCAGGTCCTTGGGAATGGTCTGGGGCTGTGACAATCATTTCTTTGGTTTTCTTATTTACTAATGTATGCCTGAAATGCACACTGTGGCATAAATCAGAGCTGTATATCATCAGTGTCCATACTAACTGTACATCATCAGTGTCCATACTAACTGTACATCATCAGTGTCCATACTAACTGTACATCATCAGTGTCCATACTAACTGCTTATGTTTTGTATATCTAGAGCATATGCCAGGTGATACCACAACTTGTAATTAAATGTGCCAGTGGTCAAAACTATCCAAAGCCATCCTTGTGACCAATGGGTGGCTCCATCTATTTACCCCTGGGAGAAGGGTTATTAGAATGTGTACTTCATCCCACTTGTTGTCCTGGTTGACCTACACAAAGACAATCAACAATCAGCAGACCAATCATCCAACAAGTAACACAAAGGACCTCATCCAAACAGACCAATCATGGCTGATCCAACAAGTAACACCAAGGACCTCTTCCAAACAGACCAATCGTGGCCGATCCAACAAGTAACACTAAGGACCTCCTTCAAACAGACCAATCATGGCTGATCCAACAAGTAACACCAAGGACCTCCTTCAAACAGACCAATCATGGCCGATCCAACAAGTAACACCAAGAACTTCCTCCAAACAGACCAGTCGTGACCGATCCCACAAGTAACACCAAGGACTTCCTCCAAACAGCTCGCTAATGCTGACCCTGATTCCCGGAATCAGTGCTTATGTGACACAGCTGATGTGACATGTGAGAAAGTGTGACTGCAAACATTCACTGATTCCAGGAACCAGGCCCAACATCAAAGAGCCACTCAAAGAAATGCCTGGCATTATCTGTCTGACCATCCATGACCAGTCCACAGCTAAGTGCCCGTATGTAGGCCTATATTTTGGACTGTCATAATATCATTAAGACAGCAACTGGAAAAAAGTATAAATCCACGTTTCATTAGGGCTGATGAAAAGCAGCCCACGGTATACGAGGATGTGCAAAGTCCACGGTGACCCGGACTACTCAGGGAACTAACTGGTTACTGCAGTTAACAGCATGAACCACTAGCTCTAGAAACTGTACTACATTAGAACACTAGGCACTTCAAATAAAATTGTATTTCCACAATGTGTCATTTATTTATTAAAATATATCTGTTACACATATTAGTGAAAATTAGGTAAGGAAAGGGCGACATGTTTGCATGTGCAGTTCAGAACCGTTCATGACTTCAGAAGTGCACAGAGTTAACTTACTGAAATATTATGCATCACATGATTTCACATCTAGAATACTGTCGATTTCAACAGCATAAGTGAAAATAAATAATTACGATACATAACATCAACATCATGCACCATGGTAATAAACTAAACAATATTCAGGGATTTCAGAGACAGTTACAAATCGTATAATGCTTAAACCTAGATAATTCGTTAATACATTTGATGCAGAAAAAAATTCATTTAAGATAGTGTCATCGCTATATCATGTAAACTGTCTGACAATCACAGGATGAGAGGCTTTCATGACAACCAATGTCAGATGAACTGTCTGACAATCACTAGATGAGAGGCTTTCATGACAACCAATGTCAGATTAACTGTCTGACACTCATTGGATGAGAGGCTTTCATGACAACCAATGTCAGATGAACTGTTTGACAATCACTAGATGAGAGACTTTCATGACAATGAATGTCAGATGAAATGCAAAATGCTAAACCAAGCTTACATTGTATGTACACTCATGGGTGCTCCTATTCTACAAATGTACATAAGCACTTTCATGATTCAACAAATCGACCCTTCACAACCTCAGAGCATTTTCATGGTCATAAAAAAATCCACCCTGTGACAGCCGACATCGAGTTTAAAATCCAACATTTTCAAAACAAAATATTAAAATCCCAAATCAATTAATCTGACCATCGACACTACTGGTGCAATACAAGAATTACCGCAATTTATTAACTAAATCCTTGAGAATCTGCCAAACTTTATCAATGTGATACAACTGTCATCATTCCATAAGCACTTAGTATAGTTTTATAACAGTGCCCAAGTTAAGCATACCGCTAGATATCTTCGTTTGCCTTGTACAGGTGTGCGTGCGTGTGTGCGTGTGTGTGTGTGCGTGCGTGTGTGCGTGCATGTCTAAGAAGATGGGTGGTGTATATTTGAAAGTATAACAAAGAAAAAACCATGGAACTTCGTAAGTTCATTCTTTAGTAATGCATTTTATTGATGAATCCACAAGTTTTTGTTGACAAATCCTGACAAACTGTAAATTGCCTCATTATTTTGTGACTCACCAATACGCACACTTCGTTAATCCTACCAAAATACTTGGGAACCAAAGTGTGCAGATAAACGAGGTTCCACTGTACAAATTCTTTCATGTACACCCACACGCACGCACGCACATTTATTGTATATTTACTTGTGTAAATGGTAGAAACAAGACACAGTGGAAATATACTTAGTGTATTTTTTTTCTACCTCTTCATTACAATCTGTAATTGCCATGTGTTCACTACACTGAGCAACAGAACGAGGACAAATGGCGTCCCTCTAAGGTACACAACTTCAGCAGACACAGCCAGTAACATTTGGAATTGTTACAAGATGGTATAATGCAATCGATCTTTCTGTATAAAGGAATTGTCTTTCTGACCAAAAGTATCCGAGTCACATTTAAAAATGAAAGATTTCAAAATTGTTAGGTTACGGGGGACACCAAAACGTCTTCATTTTGTTGCACTGTGGATTTTGCACATATTTAGGAGTACGTATTTTTATTCTGTCCCAGGGACAAGATATTTGTAGGACACACTGCCTAAACAATAACCCATCACGCCTGTCTTCATACGAGCCACTGCAAACATCATTGCTATCCAAAATAAAAATCTTATAACATGATATCAACCAGTTATTTACACTCTTTTGATTTCTAAACTGAAGCAGTCTTATCGTAACATTATGACCACCCAGCATACCACAATGAAGTTATTCTGGTAGAATCTCTGCGACTAGAGTGACGTAATGTACAGTACATTCGCAGTATCTAGCAATGTGAGCACCACCAGTGCACAACAGTAAAACTGAACCACAGTGGTGCCTGTGCACTGTTTAGTGCCCTGTCAATCAACATGGGAATATGCCATCACGACCAGGGGTAATGAGTAGGTTCTTTCCCGCGCATTCCTCACCCACGCAGAAAGCAGAACACTTGGATATTTGTCAGTAAAAATGTACAATTGTCACTTCAATTTGCCTAATTTTTTAAACTTATACATTTTCAAACGTTTTGGTGCATGTGGCGCATATGTATCGGCTTCATTCATCGCCACAAGTTGCAGAGCTTAAATAAGTATTTTCAAAGAATGGGAGAAGGTTAAAAACAGCACTGTATTAAGGAATTTACAACTCCGTTTATGGTATTTACAAATCAATTTGACGACTCCGTTTTTACCACACAACTCCGTTTAAAGAGGCGTTCCAATTAACTTTGATATATTTTGTATTCAGGCTCAAATTTGTGCTTATATGACATTATTTTTTGGCAAGATGAGGCACCATTTTCATTATATGCAATGCTTAAAATAGGCCTATGCACACACAAGGAATTAATTAACAAACGAAGTTGCATCTCATCAAATGGAGTGGTGTTTGAATGTATTTGTGATAGGGTACGACGAAGAAGCAACACGACACTTTATTAGTTTTCAATAGAATTACAATATGCAAGTGGAACAGCGTAAACTAATACGAGCAACCGAATAAACTATTTAGCTGTAAACACATTAGACTGATTAGTTGTCAAGTTTCTGAAAACTTATTCTCCCGACGGAATCTCTCCGCTTGTTGCGTTGACGACCGAGGTTGGGGGTATCTTCACCACACTGTCTAGGGGTTCTTCAGATTGCTCGCCGCCCCCCCTCCACAATATATGATCGAACACATATATTACACTGATTAGTTCTTAGTTGTTACACTGATTAGTTGTCCGTAGTTGTTGTTTCTGAAAATATAACTCCGCACGAACTTCTTCTTCCGACAGAATCTGAAGATATCCTCTTTTCGCGTTTACGACCGAGGGTGGGATTACCTTCGACACACTGTCTGCGGGCTCTTTAGATTGCGCGCGTCCCTCCTCTATATATGATCGATATGTTTTCATATATGTACATTTCCCTCTTCGGTTATGCCGTCGACCTGAAACCATTTGAGATGATCAGATGTGGATTCTGGTGTTCGTATTAGGGATTATATCAACAGTGATAGTGGAGCGAGTGTACATGGCGAGTGTGTAATTTATTACGCAACATGTCCAGCTTCGTATTTTAGGCCTGTAGTTATCACTCATCACTTTGAGGATTTAGTAATCCGTCATCTCTATGTCCTCCTAGCTAGAATTCGCTATTTAAAATAATATGCTTTGTACTACCGGAAATGTATATATATATATATATATATATATATATATATATATATATATATATATATATATATATATATATATATATATATATATTCGTAAGCTCGGGTAAGGATGGATTTGTTTTAGTACACGTAGGGACAAATAACGTAGAGAGGGAGGGTACAACTTCCGTAGTTAGGAAATATAGGCAGTTGGTCAGAACACTAAAACAGACGCGGGTTGAGCAGGTAATACTGTCAGGGATATTACCAGTAATGGGCAGGAGGGATCACAAATATTGAAATTGTCGGGGGATGGCCATTAACATGTTAGTCCAGAAGCTATGTAGGGAAGAGGAAGGTGGATTTGTGGATTTATGGGGAAGTTTTGTTGGGAGGGCTGATATGTACATGAAGGATGGGCTTCATCTAAGTGGAAAGGGGGCAGCAGTATTCGCGGACGAACTTTGAGCAGCAGTAGATAGTGGCATGGGTACAATAACAAATATTTTTGGTAGTAAACATTGTTTAAACTAGAAGTGCATGGGGGTTACCTAGAGGTGTCTCAAGCAGAACAAGAGGCCACTAGTACAGACAAACCAATATCAAATCGTCCGAAAAAACATATATGAAACAGGTTATAGATGCGTATGTTTAAATGCAAGGAGCATAGTAAATAAGAAAAAACGAATTAAACATCATGGTAGAAGATATTGACCCTCACATAATTGGTATAACTGAATCATGCGCCAACATAGACATAACAGATGCTGAATTAGGACTGACAGGATGCGTAATGTTTAGGAAAGATCGAATAGGAAAAAGGGGAGGGGGAGTTATTATATATGTTAAAGAATCTATTCAGGCTTATGAAATAAAACTAGAAAGGGAAGCAGATTGCGATGAAGCTGTTTGGGTCAAAATTATCTATTGGATTAGTTTACCGAAGTCCAAACATAAACGAAGAGGACAACACAAAAATAAAAAAAGCTATAAAGGAAGTTAGTAAAGGGGAATATATGATAATGGGTCATTTTAACCATGGACACATACAATGAAATTATCTAGAGAGCACAGGGAGTGAGGACCAACAATTTCTATTTTAAATCCAGGATAGCTTTCTTACTCAGCACGAGCTAGAACCAACCAGGGGAGAAAATGTATTAGATATAGTTTTGTCATCACAACAAGAATTAGTGGACAATGTAAAAATACTTGAACCATTGGGTAACAGTGACCACAATCAAATACATTTTGACATCAATGTAAAATCAGAAAGTAAAAATAAGAAAACATACAAGAGAAACTTCCAAATAGGTAACTACAAAGATATGAGAAAATACTTAGTAAAGCTAGATTGGAATAACATGATGATGAATAAGACCGCAATTGAATGTTGGAATATTCTAAAATATGAAATTGAGAATATCAACAGTGTAGAAAAAAACACTTGTCAAAAGAGGCTATTAGAAAAAAAACTATGTGGAGGGTTTATAGGCGTACCAGAAAGGAAGAAGACTATGCAAATTACAAGAGGCACTTAATGCAGCTACAACTGAAATCAGACAATCTAAAAGAAGCTATGAGCAAGTAACATAAAAAATGACAGCAAGAGTTTTTATGCATATGTCAGGAGTAAACAAAACGTACAAGACAAGGTTGGACCTCTAGAAGACAGTGCTGGAAATATAATATCACAGGGGTTTTTAATGGCGGAAGACCTAAATGGTTACTTCAGTTCAGTGGTTACCAAAGAAGATATTAGTTCATTGTTGATGCAACATTTCAGGAGGCTAAATCTGACTATTTAGGACCGTTAGTTGTAACTCCAGAAATGGTAGCTAAGAAAATAAAGGCAATGAAGGATAATAAATCACCGAGAGTGGATGGGATTCCTCCAAAATTACTAATGGAAACAGTAGAACAAATCATAATACTACTTGCAAGAGTATTCAACTTTTCATTAAAAGAGGGAGTTGTTCCGTTTTAATGGAAAGAAGCAAACATCGTACCATTATTTAAAAAGGGTTCGAGAAATAAGTAAGAAAATTACAGACCAGTGAGTTTAACGTCAGTGATTTGTAAATTATTAGAAAGATTAATTAAAGACCATATGGTGGACTTCCTCGTTAAGCATAACTTATTAAATTCATCTCAACATGGATTCCTTAAAGCGGGGTCATGCTTAACAAATATGTTATATTTTTGGGAAGAAATCACTAAGTGGATAGACGTGGGATCGCCAGTAGATATTATCTACTTAGATTTTCAGAAAGCTTTTGACAAAGTGCCACATCAAAGATTACTACTTAAAATAAAAGCCCATGGTATCGGGGATAGCATAACTGACTGGATAGAACAATGGCTGACTGACAGAAGACAACGAGTTTTAGTAGATGGAGAAGTTTCAAATTGGAAATCGGTTTTGAGTAGGGTACCTCAAGGATCAGTATTAGGGCCTATATTATTCTTAATAAATATCAATGACTTGGACGACAGTATAACAAGTAACGTACTGAAATTTGCAGTTGACACAAAACTGTTTAGAAAGGTTAATACTGATGGTGATAAACAACATTTACAAAACGATCTAGACAGATTAGTGAAATGGTCTGAGAAATTGCAGATGTTGTTCAATTTTGGGAAATGTAAATGCCTACATACAGGACATGGGAACTTGGTGACTTGGATGGCAATAGAACAAGTAACGTACTGAATTTTGCGGATGACACAAAAGTGTTTAGAAAGGTTAACACTGATGGTGATAAACAACATTTACAAAACAATCTAGACAGATTAGTGAAATGGTCTGAGAAGTGGCATATGTTTTTAAATTTTGGGAAATGTAAATGCTTCCATACAGGACATGGGAACTTGGATGTAAACTATGAAATGGGAGATACTGTTATGGGTACTACTGTAAAAGAAAAGGACTTAGGAGTTACAATAAGCGCTGATATGAAAGTTTCAGAGCAGTGTTGTGTTGCAGCTTCAAAAGGGTTAGTTAATTATACCTTATCGTAAGAAGGATATCGATACCCTTGAACGCATACAAAGGAGAGCAACTAAAATGATTCCAGAACTGAGAGACCTTAGTTATGAAGAACGCCTGAAAGAATATGGTTTAACACCTCTAGAGACAAGGAGGTTAAGAGGAGATCAGATTGAAGTTTTTAAGATATTGAATGGGTATGAAAATATTGATAGAAATATGTTTTTCTCACTCAAGAAGGATAGCAGAACTAGAGGACGAGGTAAAATTAGTAAAGGATCAATGTAGATTGGACATCAGGAAGCGCTCGTTCTCACAGAGGACAATAAATGAATGGAACAAATTGTCTACAGATTGTGTAACTGCTAGCAGCGTGAATATGTTTAAAAACAAGGTTGACACATATCTCAGGAGGGCAAAACATTATATCTGGTAATGCTCAAATAGTGAATATCCAAAAATAGTAAACACTGCTAGTCAATGCCAATCATTTGCGTGATTTCCATCCTCTTGACGATCACATGACAAAGTTAACAAATTTCACCAAGGATGAAATACGTGAAATTTCAGCGTTTCCATTTTCACTTGACTTCAGTGGCGTATCTAGGATGTTGGAAGGGGACGGGGGGGAGGTGCAAGAATTTTATAATTTCTCTGATCCGAGGCGGGAATAACCCAATACCAAACATTGCGAAAATATGCCAACGCGGGTACAACTAAACATAATGGAAAACATAAACATAGTGAGTAAAGCCAATATCTTTATTCGGTCTGACTGTTCAGCTTCCGCGAAGTGAAGACATAATATATAAAACAAATCAAGCAAAGCAGCGAAGTCCCAAAATCAGCAGCTACTTGTAGTGTCAAATTCGTGGTCGGGTCAGTTATTTGAATCCTGACACCGCCAAATGCGCTAGAAGTTGCCAATGCATGCACTCCGTCAGTTGTGTCCAGTAACAGGAACTGAGGATGGATTACCACATTACATTTTAATTAAACTTACGTCGGCGATTCCCCTTTGCGAATTCATCAATAATATCGTCGTTGTTCAATTTGATATCACGATTGACGTACATATGAGCAAGTCCACTGAGGCGTTGCTCATTCATCGTTGATCTCAGGTAGGTCTTCAGATACTTCAGTGCATTGAATGATCGCTCTCATGCAGCCGATATGACAGGAGAGTGGCAAATATTCGCAGCAAAGTCGCGATACATGGGTATGTCCTCAGTTGTGTAGCAACTCTCAGGGCGTCGAGCACCTGGCCAATTCGGCTAGCCGAATCCTGGCGTCTCCAGTAGGTTTGACAAAGAATGAACTCCACTTCCGCAGCCATCTCGTTTCCTGGCAGAAATTGTAAGTACATCGTCACCCCTTCTTCAACTGCGGAGAAGTCTCTCTCCAGACAGAAGGCCGGTATGCGTGCATTGAGGAGAAGGGCCTTGGCACTGGTAGATGTAAAGCGCTCCTACAGCTGTACAACGCACGTGTCCAGGAACGGATTGAGCAAAACACGCCTGTAGTACACCAAGACAGAGTCGACAGGAATGTTGGGACGATGTCTTTGCCTGTTTGTTATTCGCGGCATTTGGATTGGTCTGCCATCGACCTCCTCTGCCTGGACAAATAGTCTGTCAAACAAGTCAACCGCTGCGAATGTTCTGCAACACGTCAACGCAGTCTCGCACTGGTTCAGTTGCTCGCAGAATGTCTTGTGATACACCCTGAATTTTGACAGATAGAGGCTTCGTGATTTCGAGAACTGTTTGCAGGACCTCTACGGAGAAAAGGAAACTGGGACCCATTCAACGGAGATACATTGCTGTTTTGCCAGAAGCATCACCCAACCATTCCGAAATGTTATCCAGTGACGAGACAACCGCAGGGGATAGTTCCTTGAACACTAGAGTTGCAGCCTGCTTTTCTACCAGCGCGTGTTGCAGTGTTTGTTGAGGCGCGTGTGTGACGCTTCAGGGCATTCCAGTTGAATGCATTGCTGCAAGTCGTACAGTCAGTGAAGAACATTGCTACTTCGTGCATCAGAGTGACTGCCGAGCGAATGGGTGAAACTAATGCAGTCTTTGCCAAACAAAGATTCAGGACAGGGCAGTAGGGATGGTGTCTCGGGTGTGTTTCTGACCACCATTGTTCTTCCGGACATGGCAGCGGCACCATCATAGCCTTGTCCTACCATGTTTGTTGAGTCCTCTCAAGCATCCGTAGCAACTGAGCAGCAAGTCCAGCGCCAGCGAAGTCGTCAAGTCCAGCGCCAGTGAGGTCGTCAAGTCCAGCGCCAGCGAGGTCGTCAAGTCCAGCCCAAGTGAAGTCGTCAAGCCCAGCGCCAGCGATGTCGTTAAATCCAGCACCAGTGACGTCGTCAAGTCCAGCGCCAGTGAGGTCGTCAAGTCCAGCGCCAGTGACGTCGTCAAGTCCAGTGCCAGTGAGGTCGTCAAGTCCAGCGCCAGTGACGTCGTCAAGTCCAGTGCCAGTGACGTCGTGAGTTGTGGCGAAGTACAATAGTCTCTCCTTCAATGTGCCGTCAGACACGTAGTTCAGACACACACTGATTTTCTCTTGTCTGGAGAAATATGTTGTTTCGTCGGCCAGCAGCGAGAAGAACTTTGCATCACACACCTCAGCAACAATTTGTCGCTGGCATGTAAAAGACCGTGGTTAGTCACCGATTAGTTGTCCATGCTACTATATAGTGGCGCAATACGTTATTAAAACATATTTCCCCCCCAAAAAAAAAATACGCCACTGCTTGACTTAATGCTTGATCAAGCATTATGTAATTTAATAGTTTGTCTGGTGATTTCTCATAAAAACCACATAAAAAATTTGCACAAACCAACTAGCATGCTGCAGTAGATAGAAGATAGGTTTGTTTTTTTGCAAAATGAATTTGAAATGACTGTTCAGCTTCCGCGAAGTGAAGACATAATATATAAAACAAATCAAGCAAAGCAGCGAAGTCCCAAAATCAGCAGCTACTTGTAGTGTCAAATTCGTGGTCGGGTCAGTTATTTGAATCCTGACACCGCCAAATGCGCTAGAAGTTGCCAATGCATGCACTCCGTCAGTTGTGTCCAGTAACAGGAACTGAGGATGGATTACCACATTACATTTTAATTAAACTTACGTCGGCGATTCCCCTTTGCGAATTCATCAATAATATCGTCGTTGTTCAATTTGATATCACGATTGACGTACATATGAGCAAGTCCACTTAGGCGTTGCTCATTCATCGTTGATCTCAGGTAGGTCTTCAGATACTTCAGTGCATTGAATGATCGCTCTCATGCAGCCGATATGACAGGAGAGTGGCAAATATTCGCAGCAAAGTCGCGATACATGGGTATGTCCTCAGCTGTGTAGCAACTCTCAGGGCGTCGAGCACCTGGCCAATTCGGCTAGCCGAATCCTGGCGTCTCCAGTAGGTTTGACAAAGAATGAACTCCACCTCCGCAGCCATCTCGTTTCCTGGCAGAAATTGTAAGTACATCGTCACCCCTTCTTCAACTGCGGAGAAGTCTCTCTCCAGACAGAAGGCCGGTATGCGTGCATTGAGGAGAAGGGCCTTGGCACTGGTAGATGTAAAGCGCTCCTACAGCTGTACAACGCACGTGTCCAGGAACGGATTGAGCAAAACACGCCTGTAGTACACCAAGACAGAGTCGACAGGAATGTTGGGACGATGTCTTTGCCTGTTTGTTATTCGCGGCATTTGGATTGGTCTGCCATCGACCTCCTCTGCCTGGACAAATAGTCTGTCAAACAAGTCAACCGCTGCGAATGTTCTGCAACACGTCAACGCAGTCTCGCACTGGTTCAGTTGCTCGCAGAATGTCTTGTGATACACCCTGAAGTTTGACAGATAGAGGCTTCGTGATTTCGAGAACTGTTTGCAGGACCTCTACGGAGAAAAGGAAACTGGGACCCATTCAACGGAGATACATTGCTGTTTTGCCAGAAGCATCACCCAACCATTCCGAAATGTTATCCAGTAACGAGACAACCACAGGGGATAGTTCCTTGAACAGTAGAGTTGCAGCCTGCTTTTCTACCCAGCGCGTGTTGCAGTGTTTGTTGAGGCGCGTGTATGACGCTTCAGGGCATTCCCGCTGAATGCATTGCTGCAAGTCGCACAGTCAGTGAAGAACATTGCTACTTCGTGCATCAGAGTGACTGCCGAGCGAATGGGTGAAACTAATGCAGTCTTTGCCAAACAAAGATTCAGGACAGGGCAGTAGGGATGGTGTCTCGGGTGTGTTTCTGACCACCATTGTTCTTCCCGGACATGGCAGCGGCACCATCATAGCCTTGTCCTACCATGTTTGTTGAGTCCTCTCAAGCATCCGTAGCAACTGAGCAGCAAGTCCAGCGCCAGCGAAGTTGTCAAGTCCAGCGCCAGTGAGGTCGTCAAGTCCAGCGCCAGCGAGGTCGTCAAGTCCAGCCCAAGTGAAGTCGTCAAGCCCAGCGCCAGCGATGTCGTTAAATCCAGCGCCAGTGACGTCGTCAAGTCCAGCGCCAGTGAGGTCGTCAAGTCCAGCGCCAGTGACGTCTTCAAGTCCAGTGCCAGTGAGGTCGTCAAGTCCAGCGCCAGTGACGTCGTCAAGTCCAGTGCCAGTGAGGTCGTGAGTTGTGGCGAAGTACAATAGTCTCTCCTTCAATGTGCCGTCAGACACGTAGTTCAGACACACACTGATTTTCTCTTGTCTGGAGAAATATGTTGTTTCGTCGGCCAGCAGCGAGAAGAACTTTGCATCACACACCTCAGCAACAATTTGTCGCTGGCATGTAAAAGACCGTGGTTAGTCACCGATTAGTTGTCCATGCTACTATATAGTGGCGCAATACGTTATTAAAACATATTCCCCCCCCCAAAAAAAAATACGCCACTGCTTGACTTAATGCTTGATCAAGCATTATGTAATTTAATAGTTTGTCTGGTGATTTCTCATAAAAACCACATAAAAAATTTGCACAAACCAACTAGCATGCTGCAGTAGATAGAAGATAGGTTTGTTTTTTTGCAAAATGAATTTGAAATGAGACTAGCAAAAACAGATTAACGCAAGGAGCGGCGTTGGATAGTGTGTTTAAACTTTCTCGAATGTAACATTGTAACATTCATTCTTCCTGCAATGGTTATTCTACGTTGTCTCGCCTGCATCATAATGTCCTTTGCATAGTTTGCATGGATTGTTTTGTGAGGATGTAGCACCACATGTATATAGGAGTATGCCTCTAGGTGTCAGGTATTTAGTTTTTATAATGCATTTACTGTTATTTTATTTAACAAGAATTAATAACAAGATTGCCATCCAAGGCAAACACCCAGATGGCAAGAGGACAAGGAAGCCATTGGCTTATCTAAAGTCCAACAAAATTCCCTAGTTTGACTGGTGGGATTCGCAAAGGCTTGTACACTGGGTTTAATGGTTGCACGGTAGAGCTGTTGGTGAATCCATTATTGAAGCATTGAAAGTCATCGTCCATGGTCAGATGTAGGGGCACACGAGCATGTGTCGCACGTTTACATCATGCCTCTAATTTAGTGGGCTATGCCATATTTGTGCTTATTTAAAAAAGTAATGCACCTGTTTGAACAATAATGCACCGGTCACTGCGATAGACTCTGAATTCACCCAAAATATTGAGCACTACATAGAAATACCCTGCTCTGCAAACAGTGGGTATCAATTCCTTCCCCAGCAGTTCAACAACACCTAGTTATCCTCCGGCCAACTATATAGGACTACAGCGGAAATGGTCAACAATGGAAAAAAACACTCACCCACAATGGGTCATTCTCCATAGAGGCGAATGACTCAAAGAATAAATTCAGCAAAAAACTTAGATACATATCGAATCCCCAAACATCCGCTGTCTTGAAGTTTGCTTAGTCGGCACGACGCCATGGTAAACTGGGGGGGTCATTTTGACAACTTTCTCCCATCTATTTTGTTACATTTGTCCACTCTCGATCCTTTATTCCATCCGATCACGTGAGGCTTTCGTCTGAACCTTAATTCCACTATTAATATCTTCATTATCTCGTCCTCTCTAAGGCTGCACGATACATCGGTTATGGTCAAAAGGGATTATAACCAGGTGAATGTCTGCCAGCTGGGTGTGACCAAACATGGCTCTACAAAACTGTCGCACAGGAGTCCGCCGAGCAGAGACAATCAAGAGAAAGTGGCGCTACAATATAGAGATGCAGGCAACGAAATGCGTTTGCGACCTTTTCTCAAACCAAAGGTTTCTTACTAAAAAAATCCAACTGATTTAGTGGTCGCCGATATAAATAAGGGTGCAATTGTTTGCCAGTGCTGTTACTACGAACATACACACAAGTCAATACGCTCCTCGAGTCACCAGTGGTTTCTACGTAGGCCTACAACACCCCGTTGTCCCACACATTTGTAATAATTTGTAATTCGAAATGTCATGCGTTTTGTCTTCTGGACCCCATTGTTCATTTTAGTTCTTATCAGTGCACGTCCAAGTAAAAACATCCCCGTATGTGTCTAGCTCTGGATCGTTGCCGTGGAGATCAGATTCTTACAACGGCCGGCCGCAGTTACGGCAAGTCATACTTAATAGCGTCGGCTGCGTGACGAGTAACCATAATTTAATTATGTCCGTGTTTGCAAAGTCGTCTCAGCCACAAGCGTCGACGTAGGCGCCACTCTCACAGAACACGGCGGCGGGTGTAAATAAGGAGGGCGACAGTTGGATCGTATATCTCGGTTTTTATTTTATTTTATGCTATCAGTAATTCACTTGCATTCACAACTGTGACAGCAAGTTAAAAGGATATATTTCATAAGAACTTAACATTGATGTCACCGCAAGTCAGGTGGGAGATGACGAGAGACCGTGTTGTAGATTGCCTGCTTGGTTGTCCCGAAGCCCGCCCCACCAGTGCTAGGTGTGTACTTGTGGGTAGGGGTGCCACTAGTCACACTCGCTCCTCGTAGTGTTCGAGTGTTGGTGTTCTCAGCAACAGGTAGAGAAGTAGAACCGAAGAAAAACAAATGATGGTATAGAGAAAGGATATCTTCCCGTACGGTATGTAATCGTCTACGTGTATTTACTAAAGAATGTGCAGTACAAATGCATGGATATAACATGAATTACCGTGAAGTATTCATATAACCTGGGCAGAGTCGGGGGGCATAGAGGGCACACGCCTCCTTACGCCAAACAAACCGTTCACGGTGCATTAGAATATGCCATTTTGAGTTACGTTTCAAAATACATGACGAATAAACCAATATGTACTGGTAGACTCCAGCAGTATATAATAAAAAAGGGTACGGTTCGGCGTACTCCACTCGTACTCTGGGAGTACATAACTGGTACTGCAAGGCGTATTCCATGAGTATACAACTGGTACTGCAAGGCATATTCCACGAGTACACAACTGGTACTGCAAGGCGTATTCCATGAGTATACAACTGGTACTGCAAGGCGTATTCCATGAGTACACAACTGGTACCGGACGGCGTATTCCAGGAGTAAACAGGAGGTACTGTTAGGTATTTAGTATGACCGCTGCTCGGTGTACATTTTCATGATTTCATCTAAGTTGTTTCGTGTATGCGAAAATAATTGTTGCCAATGACTGGATGAGTACCAATACTTCTTTCACATTAAGCAAATTCAAGGTATGTAGCTTGTAAACTTCGCAAATTAGAAACACTAGCAATTAAGTCAAAATAATGGATGTGATATTATGCGCTTACCACTTGTTCACATAATACAGAAAGCATTTGAATGGCAATGCTTAGATTTTCGCAGAGGTGCGTAGATATACCATTTAATACATTGTAAAATGTAAGGAAATTATTTGACATGAACTGTTTTAATTACTTGAAAATTGGTTGATTTGACATGAAATGATCCTACTGGGCATGGGAGGTGCTGAGTGATTGGATGTCTGTTGCAATAACACGTAATGCATTGGTCACGCAGTTGCTCCCTTTTGTCATGGTAATATATGCAGTTTCATTGTCACTTGCTCCTTTATGTAATTTGTGTAAGTTGTAGCAAATCTGCGATCTAAATCTTATGTTTTATTATGTGATAATATAGCACTTGCTCCTTTCAGTGTGAATGGCAACTGAACTCTTTTTTGATAAAAAAAAATGTAACTTGCTTCCTTTTGACATTTCACTGCAGCACTTGCTCAGCATTGATTCGTTTGTTGACGAAAAGACAATAATAATAAGATAATAATCGTGATTCAGATTATCCAACTATTGAACAAACAAAGGCGTGATAAATGTATGTTTTTGTCAACATAAATGTCATACTTCAACTGTGTGTGTGGCTTTGTATGAGTCAGACAGTGCCAGGGTTGGGTTTTTGACATCCAGAAAGGTATTTTCTGATGGGACAATGTCAGAAACTGTAAGTACCCAATCCCTCTTATGGATTTATGTATGCTATTCCTATGAGAGAGAGCAAGAGTTTGTTATTATGTCGGGAGTAAACAAAACGTACGAGACAAGGTTGGAAATATAATAAAACAAGTTTTTTTAATGGCGGAAAACCTAAATGGATACTTCAGCTCAGTGTTTACCACAGATAATATTAGTTCATTACCAGTTCACTGAATTTCAGGAGGCTAAATCGGATTATTTAGGGTGGGTAATTGTAACTCCAGAAATGGTAGCTAAGAACTTAATGGCAATGAATAAAAATAAATCACTTGGAGTGGATGGAATTCCTCCAAGGCTACTAATGGAAACAGTAGAACAAATTAGTATGCCACTTGCAAGAGTGTTTACCTTGTCATTAAAAGAGGGAGTGGTTCCTTTTGAATGGACAGAAGCAAACATCATACCATTGTTTAGAAAGGTTTCGAGATATAAGTAAGATAATTACAGCCCAGTGAGCTTAACATCAGTGATTTGTAATTTTCAAGAAAGGTTAATTAAATACCATATGGTGGATTTCCTTATTAGGCATAAATTATAAAATCTATCTCAACGTGGATTCTTAAAAGCGAGGGCATGCATAACAAATATCTTATGTTTTTATTGAAAAAGAAATGGATAGATTTAACAATGTTTAACAAGATTTGCAATCAAAGCCAAAGGTCCAGATGGCAAGTGGACAAGGAAGCCATTGGCTTATCGAGAGTCCAACAATATTCATTTACGTGTAACCCGCCCTCCTGAGATATGGGTCAACCTTGTTTTTAAACATATTCACGCTGCTAGCGGTTATACAATCCGTAGACAATATCCATTAACTTATTGTCCTCTGTGAGAAAGAGTACTTCCTGTTATGCAATCTACACTGATCATTTACTAATTTTACCCCATGTCCTCTAGTTCTGCTATCTTTCTTGAGTGAGAAAAACATATTTCTATTACTATTTTCATACCCATTCAATATCTTAAAAACTTCAATCTGATCTCCTTTTAACCTCCTTGTCTCTAGAGTTGTTAAACCACATTCTTTCAGGCGTTCTGAAATAGGTTTAGTTGCTCTCCTTTGTATGTGTTCAAACGTATCTATCCTTCTTACGATATGGTATCAACGCTTGTATACAGTATCCTAAATGAGGTCTAACTATTGCTTTATACAGAAGTATAATTAGCTTTTTTCATTGTATGTTATGTTTCTCCTAATCAACCCAAGAATTTGATTACCCTTTGAAGCTGCAATACCACATTGCTCTGAAACTTTTATATCAGCGCTTATTGTAACTCATAAGTCCTTTTCTTTTACAGTAGTACCCATAACAGTATCTCCCATTTCATAGTTTACATCCAAGTTCCCATGTCCTGTATGGAAGCATTTACATTTTTCAAAATTTAAAAACATATGCCACTTCTCAGACCATTTCACTAATCTGTCTAGATTGCTTTGTAAATGTTGTTTATCACCATCAGTGTTAACCCTTCTAAACACTTTTGTGTCGTCCGCAAATTTCAGTACGTTACTTGTTCTATTGCCGTCCAAGTCACTGATATATATATTAAGAATAATAAAGGTCCTAATACTGATCCTTGTGGTACCCCACACAAAACTGATTACCAGGTTGACACTTCTCCATCTACTACTACTACATGATGTCTTCTGTAAATCAGCCATTGTTCTATCCAGTCAATTATGCCATCCCCGATACCAAGGGCTTTTAATTTAAGTAGTAATCTTTGATGTGGCACTTTGTAAAAAGCTTTCTGAAAATCTAAGTAGATAATATCTACTGGCGATCCCTCGTCTATCCACTTAGTGATTTCTTCCAAAAAACGTAACATATTTGTTAAGCATGACCTCGCTTTTAGTAATTCGTGTTGAAATGAATTTAATAATTTATGCTTAACAAGGAAGTCCAACATGTGGTCTTTAAATAACCTTTCTAATAATTTACAAATCACTGACGTTGAACTCACTGATCTGTAAGTATCTGACTTATTTCTCGAACCTTTTTTAAATAATGGTAAGATGTTTGCTTCTTTCCATACAAAAGGAGACGAGAGATCACCAGTAGATATTATCTACTTAGATTTTCAGAAAGCTTTCGACAAAGTGCCACATCAAAGACTACTATGTAAGCTAAAAGCCCATGGTATTGGGGATGGCGGGATCGACTGGATAAAAAAATGGCTGACTGACAGGAGTCTACGCACAGGACACGGCAACTTGGATGCAAGCTATAAAATGGGAGATACTGTTCTAGATACTACCGTAAAAAAGTCTTAGGAGTAACAATAAGTGCTAATATGAAAATTTTAGAGCAGTGTGTTATTGCAGCTTCGAAGGGTAATCAAATTCTTGGGTTGATTAGGAGACATATAACATATAAAAAGAGCTAATTATACCTCTGCTTAGAGTATTGTATACCAGCTTGGAGACCATGTCGTAAGAAGGATATAGATACCCTGGAACGAATACAGAAGAGAGCAACTAAAATGATTGCAGAACTGAGAGACCTTAGTTGTGAAGAAAGCCTCAAGGAATGTGGCTTAACAACCCTAGAGAAAAGGAGGTTTAGAGGAGATCAAATTGAAGTTTCTAAAATATATTGAATGGGTATGAAAATATTAATAGAAATATGTTTTTCTCACTTAGGAAAGAAAGTAGGACTAGAGGACACGGGGTAGTATCATTAAAGGAACAGTGTAGATTGGATACGAGGAAGTACTCTTTCTCACAGAGGACAATGAATAAATTGAACAAATTATCGACATATTGTGTAACTGCTAGCAGCGTGAATATGTTTTAAAAGCAGGTTGGCACATATCTCAGGAGGGCTGGTTACACATAGATGAAAAATGTTGGACTCGCTATAAGCCAATTTTAATTCTCAGTGACTGTTGCTGTCCACTGGGTGTCCACGGAATTATACACTGAATGGTTCTTCCCGTTATCCATGTAGATGTAGACAAGCTTCATACGCGTTAAGTACTATCAAACATGCCTATCCTCAGGACGGGATAACTTGGTAGTTCGTATGTGACTGTAAAATGCCACAATACAAAACATTGTCATATAAATATCCGAATATATGCCTTGTTGCTTGGTGCAGCCAGTCAATCTTTGTATTGCTTCTTTCAAATTGTTGAATTTGCGACGTAATACTGGAGTTCGACCGACGCCTGTAGTTTGCCTAGACCTTTGCCCCGGGTGGCAATCTTGTTAAATATAAATACATTTAACTGAAATTCAGGACGTGTTATCGTCCACTTGTGTTCAACTACAAAAATTGTGTTTGGGGCAAGTTGTATCAGGGAAGTTGTTACAACTCTAACAACGCTTGGGCGGTTCGCACCGATGACTCAGCCAGCGAGTTGTGTGCTGACAATCACTGAAAGAAGTAAACGTATCGCATTGTTTCACATGTGCAGCCCAGTGTACTGGTTTATAACCAGTACTGTAAATGCTAGCAGCGTGAATATGTTTAAAAACAAAATTAACAAATATCTCAGAAGGGCAGGTTACGCATGAATGAACAATTGTTAGACTAAGCCAATGGCTTCCTTGTCCATTTATCATCTGAATGGTTTGCCTTGGATGGTAATCTTGCTAAATCTTGTTCAATAATTATATAGCCTATTGAATGGATAAATTATGTACATTATTCGTGCATCGAAAGAACAGCAAAATCACGAGTAATGTTACAAGACTGTGCCCTATAACACAGTGTTTCCAAACAGCTTTAGTTAATCTGCCACCCTTACACATGGTGCACACACACGCACACGCACGTATTGGTAATAAATTTGCACTACTTTCACATGTAACAATAATTTTATATCTCCATGTGAAGGCTTATCAACTGGTGCTGGCCTAGCAGTGCTAGATAGAAAACAGTGGGACAATCAACCTGAAACACGCACTTTGCACAGTCAAGAAAGCAAGCCCAGTCAATAGGGTTGTGGCATACTATCAGTCCAGAGCAGTAATCCAACTTTTACTTTGTTCACACAACAACCTGGAACTGAGTCAAAATCTTCTTTAATGTTTAACTAGAGCCTGCATAATTAAATTATCACAAGGGGGCTTTTAACTGGCAAATCTAGCTTGTAACTACATTTGTATAACTATGTTTGTATTGCTTAATTGCATTGCATTACTTAACTGCAAGATCTCCACAAAGAAATCCTTGTCTAGTCTTTTACTGCCTTACAAAATGTCAATGGCACCTCTCCACAGTCCTAATAATTGAATTCGTTGATGTCCTCTCCAATGTTTTTTTTCATATGCACTTACACCCCAGCCAGTTTCCTTCATGCTTTCCCAATTATGACTGACACTTATCAATTTGTTTTAAAAGCTGGCTGCCTAGTAAAAGCACAGTGCCAGAATTAGTTTTGTGATCATTATTATGTGCTAACAAATCAAGCACATTCGAGAACACTATAATAGACAGAGTAATAGTTGTACTTGCATATGAATGGTGACATTATAAAAATGTATTATATATTGATCTTAAATTACAATGTACACATTAAATACAATACATGTCTTGTTTAGTTTCTGACGGTTTCTGAAGTTAGAACGGTATTTATGAGGGTTTCTGAAGCATTAGACGTCAGAAAGGTATTTCTGGTTGGACGGTAAATACTGATAACGTGATATTTACCGTCTCGTCAGAAACGTGCCAACCTTTGACAGTGCTAACAACGAACGCTATATACCGTGCCTCACTGACAGCCGGTGAACCTGTCAGCTTTGCTTTCACACAAAACAGACGTTGAGCTGTTGTTAGCGACAGTAATCTGGTTTTATACTTTGTTGTCTGCACAAAGTGCACACAAGAGTCAAATCAGTTTCTTTCGAACATTTAACGTCCAAAAACGCGACGAGGCTTTCCGACGTGGCATCAATCACTCTGATTGCATGCCCCATTCTTAATATTGATGCAATATTTGGGCGCGTTTAGTTAATGAAATGAAATAACTGTCATCTGAGCTAATGGTGTTATTTTATTTTACCTGGGAATGTAGCACTGAATTGTGATTTTATATTATGTGTGGTGCCACTGACGGGGCTAGTCTCATGGAGCAATTTCTGCCATATTATTCATATCCATTTTGTGCCAAATAAGCCTTGTTGCTGTCATGTTACATCAGACCATTCTCTTTCCCCCTCTCTCCTCATCTCTCCCATTTGTCATACTCCGTCTCCTCCCCCTCCCTTTGTTTATCATTCTCCCTCTCGTTCTGTCGTTTTCTCTCTCTCCCTCTACCTCCCTCCCTCCCTCCCTCTCGCTCTCTCTCCCTCTCTCTCCCCTCCCTCTCTCACTCTCCCCATCGTTCACCTCCTTAACTCTCTCTCTCTCTCTCCTTCCCCCTAGCTCTATCCCTCCCTCCCCCTCGCTCCCTTTCTTTCTTCCTCCCCCGTAGGCAGTTCCCTTTCTTCAACCTACTGCCCCTCTGCTGCAACTACACGTGCAAAAGTAAAAAGTAGGATCCGGCTAAAGGAGCCATATACCATTCACGCTGTAGTTAAAATTCATTTCTTATATAACGATTGAACCGGATCTTATAACACGCCGACCCGTTTACCCCCCTCCCCCCTCTCCACCACCACCAGTGAACGGTTCAGAGTCAACTTCAGACATCATGCGCTGTAAACACTTTTGTCAATCGTTCACCCGTGGAGCCTGTCCTACTAAACGGTTGAGTGGCCCGCACTGCTCCTGGTTATTTAGCGTGCATACATAATTGACATTCCAGTCGCATATTATGTGTCACTGTATTCAAAATGAATGTGCACCTGGTGTTTGGGATACCGATCTACTGCAGCACAATTGCTATGTTAAATTGCTTTGGGACAACAATATGTGTTCAGTGTTGAAGATGCAAATCATAATACTACATGGAAGGTAATTGTGCAGTGATAATTGTAGCAGCGGGTAGCGAGGCTAAAACAGCGACGAACCCCAAAGTTAAACTGCGCTATTACAGCGACAGTCAATGTGTGGCTGCTCTTAAATATTTGTCAGCGGCAGAGTTCATTTGGAGAACACGAGAGAAGAAACGTCTCTACTTATTTTATTGCATTTGACAGAGAAAAGTTTATATATTTGGGGATACGTGAGTGGTAGAGAAGGAGCGAAGTAGGTATTTTCAAAGGATGAAAGAGGGGTACCGACATCCCCCAAATGGGGTGAATTTTGTGTGGAAAAGGGTTATAATGTTAACTATTTAGTTTCGTATTGTCGATAAAACGAAAAGAAATATGAGCACATATACATAGACTAGAATATGTAAACTATTTACGCATATTTCATAGCTGCTAAAGAGGCACAATACCAGGTAAATTAGATCTCTAAAAAGGGGCAAATTCCCCAAGATGAGCTGACTTTTTAAACCCGTGCACTGACACGGGTATCTATAGCTAATTGGAGTGAACCCCGGGAGTTAAGCTGCTTAAGCGGTTACGCCTCGTCCAAGCGACCTACAGTCGCAAATTCAAGAATTTGAAAGAAGCAATCAAGAGATTGACTGGCTGCACCGAATTATATATCGATATGTCTATGATGGCTTTTACTACGTACTATGAAGTACCAATAATTACCAAGTTATT